>RJVU01010503.1:738036-794730 GCA_003731715.1 Anabarilius grahami | reverse complement strand
GCATAAAAGGAGGAGCGACGACAGTGAAGGACGGGAGAGGACCAGGCCTGGATATTATTTTATGTTTTATTAAGTTTGTGTGGCCGGCAGACGTCCGCGAGGGTCTGCCGGCATTACTTTCATTTTGTATTTTTTTATTTTGAATTAAAGTTTCATTGAATGAAAAAAAAATTTAAATTCTGGGTCCGGTTCCCAGACACACTGCCGCTCGGTCCTCAGCCAGCCGAGAGGCTCTTCCTCGCGGTGCCATGCGATGGCACTGGACGCTCGGTGGACGGCCCGATCCTCGACCGCCTCCTGGCGGCCGGCGATGGCTCCTCCGGCTGAGGGCAGCCGGCAGCGAGTCCCCCGTCCCCTGCTCCTCCCCTTCATGGCGGACGGTAGCAGGCTCCGGCCCACGGCGGACGGCAGCGACTCCTCCGCTCCCTCCTGGACGGCAGCCACCCCACCTCGTCCCAGGAGCACGGCATCCGGGTCTCCGTCCCACCTTTCACAATGCTCCAGTACCACCGCCTCGGGCAGCCTCTCGCGGTCTTCACTCCCGCGCTGCCCGAACTCCGCAGCACCGCGATCCCCCTCAGCAGCGAGGGCTCTCCAACAGCATGTCCATAAAATAATATCCAGGCCTGGTCCTCTCTCGTCCTTCACTGTCGTCGCTCCTCCTTTTATGCCCCCGGAGCTCCTCCGTGAGAGACTCGAGGCCGGCGCGCCTCCCAGGTGTAGCTCGTTAACTCTCGCGTCACCGGCCTCGCGCCGTTCCCTCACTGCTCTCGCCCGCCCTGGTCGCCACAGCCACATTTTTACAAAGTTTTACTTTAAAGCTGCAGTCCGTAAGTGTTGCCTCTTTGTCGCCATCTCTGTTTGAAACCTGCAATTGCAGTTATTTGCGGAATTATCATCTTTATGTTGGTTGTACATCGGCACGGCTCCTCAGCGTGGATGAATCTAATGTTTGGTGTCAGTCACCAAACCGGTGTGGATACTGTACTTCAGAATCACAGATTCTACGTCTTGGAAGTATGACCAAAATAAGAATTTTCACCGGAAAATGTCATCTGAACAAGTAAGTAAAAAAGAAAAAAAGCATTACAATAAATTGCACTGCCAATGGTGATTAAATCTAATGATCGCTTAGCTCGGATCACGTTCTCAAATTGTTAATGTTAACAACATCAGCATTGCGTGACTGTGTATATTTAGTATGTATTAGCGTTACATGTAGATTTCAGTTTCTGTAGCCACTCCACAGTCCGACATCTTTTGCTTTTGACTATGGGTGAATCTCCAGTTGTCACTGATGATTGTCATTTGGACTTTTCTGGATTACAATCTGCCATCAAAATGATAAGTTTAACTATTGCAGCTGCTGCGAGAAAAAAAAATATCCGCCATCCTCACATGATATAGCCTACTAGCTGGGACTCCTTCTTTATGTAAACAGACTTGACGTAATGACGCAAAGACGAATGGCTGCATGCTCGAATTTCCCGTGGAAACCCACCAGTACCACCCGAATTTGACAACATTATTACAAGCTTACAGTTGTGAATCAGGCTAAGGTAAGGAGTTTTAAACACTGGCTGGTTATGTACTTGCTCAAAAATTGATTAAAGTAAAGTTACGGACTGCAGCTTTAAAGTACAATTTAAATCATTAAGTTTTAATAATCTTTTGTCATGCTTTAGAGAAGTACACTTATTTTGATGTGTTGACTAACATACTAAAGCACATGGAAAGTACTTGATTATCATTTTAACTGTAGTGTGTAGTACCAACCACATAGCAACACACTCGAGCATGTCAGTTTTGAAAATGTACAAATTTAGCTACTGAATGTACCCTTATATTTTCCTCTGTGTTTTGAGCTGTTGAAGTTGGAACCCCTCCAGACCTCAAGATGCATAATTAAATATGAATGTGAATATCAGGCTAGTTGTTCTTGTTTGTTTTTAATGAAGTTTTTCATTGTGTTCTTCTGATTCGATTGGTCCAGTGATGATGGCACCACACCTTGTTGACGTGGTAAATACACTTGTCTTTCATCGGTGTGAATGAAACAGATGCTGTGGCTTTTAAAGCTGAACAGGACGTCTCTTATTTCTTAACGTAAGCAGTGAGCACAGCGCTGACACTGGATATAATGAATGTATTCAGCAGTGTCAGGGATGCTGAGAGGAGACACACAAAGTGCGTGTGCGTGGATTTGCTGACGTCCAAACGAGGCTTTGTATTATTTTGCAGAAAGCATTATTTAACCTTTATCTTATAGTCACCAGCCAGACGCTTACAGACTGAGACACTTGGTCTCTCTAGATATTTAAAGGGATAGGCTAGTTCATCTAAAAATTAATTTTCTGTCATCATTTACTCACTCTAGTTCCAAACCCTGTATGTCTTTCTTTAATTCAGTGGAAAATGCACACACATACACAAACATTGATTGTTTCTATTCTATTTTCCATGTAGTCAAGAGGGACTGAAGCTTTTATGCTTCAAAAAGCACCATAAAAGTATCATTAAAGTGTCCATATAACTTGTGCACTATTCAAGTCTAGCTTTATGTGAGAAAAAGCGATGACCGATATGGGATTCTTTTGAGTCTGAGCTTATCAATGGATCAGTTGATTCGGTTCACAAAACTGGTATGAATAATTAATTCACACATCAAACTGATTTGGTTATTGATTTCCACTCACTTAATGATCAAGTTGCAGTTGTTAATAGCTCAATGGACCCTTGTGAAAAAGAAGTGAACTTAAGTGTACTGAATGTGCACTTGCAGAGTACTTAAAATGTTAAAAGCATATTTAAAAAACTGTACTTGCAGATAATATATTAATTAAAGCCCACTTAAAGTCCCCCTGTAGTCAATAAATGTATCCCTTAAAACAAATTGCTAAATGTTATCGATTTTTCATATCAACAGAAAAATATACCGGGATAACCCGGCTTTTCTTGAAACTCCTCTGCTTCGCAGCATAGTTAATGATATGCTAAAGCCTGCCCCGCTCGTGATGGGATTGTTACAACATATTTGTGACGTAGAGAACAAGGATGATTTCAAACCGTGTTTTTGAGACCACCTTTGGTTCACTGCAGTTTTAAGGAGAAAATACTCAGCAATGGTGTTGACTTATGAATTTGCACATGGTTTGCCTTAAAGTAAATTAAAAACACCAGATAGACGTATGAACAACATTAAATAAATAACATTATTAAAACATCAATAAAGGAAGTCTAAGTCTAAAAAAACTTGATTTTCACCACAGAGGGTCTTTAAGTGCACTTAACACACTTAAGTACACTTTTAAACACTTTAAATGATATAAGACTTGCATATAAGACTTCTCAATAGCCGCATTTCCACTGTCAGGCCAAAAGCGAGCATACTAGTGTGTGCCAGGGCCAGACGCGTTTCCACTGTCACTTCTGGGGCTTGATCAGGCCTCGTCGGGGCTTCCTTGGGGCCAGCGGCCAGGGTTTTTTGGCCCACCGAATACCTTGGTCCAAAGCGGGCCAACTGGGGCTTGAGGAGTGGCCATGAACACAGGCGGAGTTTACTTGAGTTAGGAGACGGTCAACACTGCTCATTTCCCATGTTATTATATCAGGCTAACATTACCAGCCAACATCAACATTTAAGACATTTTTAACAATTTTCAGCTCAAAATTCACTTTCAGACACCAGTGAGTGTTTGAAATAACTTCCTTGCGACTCTATGGGGATTCTGATCACTGCATGAGGCAGAAATATACTTATAAGCGATGCTAAAGGCTACTTATGCTAATCATTGCGATACTAAATATACATGTTTATGGAAATGCAAGTCCAGTGAGTCTGCAAATTGTACAGCAGCGTACTTGATAGCGTAACTCAGCTTGCTCTGGCTACTCCGGTTATCTCTGTATGTATATTTTAGTCAACAATAAAATTAAATATGTTAGAGTAGGGTTAGGGTTAAAACACCACTCTGCCTCTTTTCGTTTTCATTAAATAAAATCTTAAAACATATTAATAGCCACACAAATGTGGTTCAGACAACGCATTCATTGATTATCTTCACTGCATGTATATTTAAAACAAAACGAAATATAAAACACAACACTGCCTCTTTTCGTTTACATTTGAAAAATATTAAGCGTAAAGTGTGGTTCACTTTTAATGATCAATAATAGCCATTATAAAAGTATAAGTAAAAGGTAGAGGAAGCTATACAATAAGCAAACAATTCAGTCAAACGTACAAAGTCAGTGCTCTAGTAGGCTACAACGGTAAAGATAAATATAAAATATATAAAGTTATGAAACTTCATTTTGGCCTCAACCAAAACGATTTGCCAGGAAACAAATTATAGAATTACGAGACCAAATATTGCCCGTTAGATATACACAAGATGAATTATATCTCATGTTTAACCACTACAGAGACATCAGAACCTGCGGCAAATGTAAGAAGGACTAGCCGAGGTAAGGCTGCTCTCGGCTGGGCACATGAGTGCTGAGAGTGTAATCGCCTGGATATCTTTATCAATAAACCACAGATTTGAGCTTTAAAACAGTACATTCTTGCCTGAAAAACTCTTAAAACTACATTTCATTACATATTAACAGTAGTATTTTTATAAATCGTAGTATTATAACAGTAGTATTTTTAAATTTCACTTCTGCTATTGACGCTTGCTGGTTAGTGCGAGATGCACTCTGGAATACCTGGCTGTTTCACGTCCACACAAGTCACCTCTCGATGCATCCTCGATATATGGAGTGGATCAAGAACACATTCAAGGATTTGAACTGTACTTGGCTAGATGTGAACTTTGAATTGGAACAGTACTTGGGCAGCGACTGATGACGTTTCACAAGTCCACAAGAACACAAGTACAGACAAGAATGTATATTGAGAAACGGCTTCACTCTCACCAAAATTTTATTCACCTACACCTGTCCCTCATTAGCTCACTCATCAACCACATAAGAGAACACATTTTCAGTACATTTTCATCACTGGGTTTGACGAATATCCTGTCTCTGTGTCTGGTATTCCATTACAGAAGACCAGACAATACCAACATGAACCCCACAGGATCCTTTTAAAGAACTGGTAGACTCACCCCGCCGAGTCCTTACCACCCCCGGAACCATCACTGCACCAAGCACTTCTTCCCCTCCAGTTTATACAGCCAGTCCCATGGTCAACCCAGTGCCCTACTTTGGCTCGGCTGAAGACTGCATAGTTTTTCCACCGAAAGAGCCAAGATTTAATTCATCCTATTTCTGTTAACCGGGCGAGCACTCCAGTGGGCTAAAGCCATCTGGCAGCAGGCAGGACCAGTGACACAATCACTGTTTCGTGGCTCATTTCAGAGAATACTTTGGTTGTCCTATGGGGGATTCTTCTGTTGGTGAGCAACTCTATCATTTACGCCAAGGCAAGAGTTTCATAACTGATTATGCTTTGAAGTTTCAAACCCAAGCAGCGGCAAGCGTCTAGAACGAGAGCTCACTTTTAACCACCTACCTCCAAGGATTGGATCCAGATCTGGGGCTGCATCTCTCAGCTTATGATGATTCCATTTGGCTCGAGCGCTTCATACAGCTGTCCACCCTGGTTGCCAATAGAGTTAAAGGATATATGGAAGACCAGCAGTGCCAGCAGTTACCCTGTTTCCATCGCCAGCCAGAGTTCCCCAGCTCTCCAAAACCAGGCCACAAACTGATGCAGATCGACCATACACATCTTTCTCCAGTCGAGCGGCAACATCGGCTGACCCAGAGACTCTGCTTGTATTGTGGTGCTTGGTGGACATGTCACCGCTCCTAGTTCATCCAGATCCCAACAAACTTTTTGTAGTGGAGGTGGGCGCATCAACATCGGCTGTCGAAGCGGCGCTATCACAGCAGCAGGGGCAGCCCTCACGACTCCATCCATGTGCCTTCTTCTCCAGAAAACTCACCCGGTTTGAGCAGAATTATGATATTGGATATCCTAAGCTCCTCACCATCACATTAGCTCTGGAGAAATGAAGGCACTGGCTGGTAGGGACCCGAAATCCCTTCACTATGCTCACTGACCATCGTAATCTGGAGTATCTCCGTGAGGCAAAAAGGTTAAACCCCAGACATGCCAGATGAGCCCTTTTCTTCACCCGTTTTGATTTTTCTGTTTTTTTCTATTATCCAGGGAGCAAGAATGTGAAAGTTTTATAGTCAGCCCTGTCCATTGGTCCCTGGACGAAAGGATCTCCAAAGCCAATGGAGCCCACTCCGTCGGGGTACCCACCGGGTCACACCTACGTTCCAAGAACTCACTGCATCCCTCTGATGGAATCAGTTCATTCTTCCTTGGGCACTGGCCACCCTGGGATCAATCAAACCCTCTTGCTGCTACAAGATCACTTCTGGTGGCCTGGCATGGCACAGGATGTGAGAAGGTTCGCCCAAGGATACAAGGAATGCGCAATGTGCAAAAGTCCACACCAAGCAAGCTCCTCTTGCACCCCTTTCCTCATCGGAGTGGGTTTTATTACAGACTTACCACCATCAGATGGTTATATCTGCATTCTGGTCATCATCGATAGGTTTTCCAAAGCCTGCCACCTCGTGCCCCCACAAGGGTCTTCCTACTGCCATGGAAACAGCTGAGGTGATGCTCAATCATGTCTTTCGCAACTTTGGACTACCAGAAGACATAGTCTCCGATCGCGGTCCTCAATTCCTCTCCCAGGTCTAGAAAGCCTTTTTCACCCTTCTAGGTGTGACTGTAAGTCTCTTCTCCGTTTACCATCCTCAAACCAATGGGCAGATGGAAAGAAAGGTATAAAAGATTGGACGATTCCTACGAACCTTCTGCCACAGCCACCAGAACTCCTGGAACCGCTTCCTCGCCGGGGCCGAATACACTCAAAACTCTCTCTGTCAGCCAGCAACCAGTCTCACCCCGTTTCAGTGCGTACTCAGCTTTCAGCCCCCTTTGTTCTTGTGGTTGCATGGAACCATCGGATGTACCATCAGTCACTCACTGGTTCCAGGAGAGCGAGAGGGTCTGGGATGGAGCCCACCACCAACTCCAATGGGCAGTCTGCCATCAGAAGGGTCACACGTATGCCTGGCATGCCTGATACTCCCACCTACCAACGCGGGCAGAAGGTGTCCATCGTAATCTCCACTCGGGACATCAGACTGCGCCTTTTCTAGCAAAAAGCTAAGTCCCAGATACTTTGTTCCCTTCCCCAAATGCCAGAAAATTAACCCTCTCACATATATGAACTTTACCTCCCACCCCGCCACTGATCCTGGACAATGGAACTGTCTACACTGCTTTGGACTCCTGGCACCGTGGGGGCCAACTAGAGTACCTCATCGACTGGGAGGTACAGACCCAAAGAAAGATCATGGGTTCCTAGAGATGAGATCTTGGATCTAACCCTCCTATAGTTTTAACTGAAGTGTTATTTGATATTACATTTAAAGTTAATATATTTTAGTTGTACTAAATTGTAACTAGCTTCATCACTACAAATGTGTAATTACAAATATATTTAAATACATGACATACACGTTTCAATAGAAATGAGGTTAAAGTATACCTTGATATCATCTTGCATGCATCTCCTTTTGTGTTCCATTGAAAAAAGAAAATCAAATTAGTTTGGAATGAGGGTGAATATACATTTTTGGGGCAAACTATCCTTTTTATCGTGTGTTTGTATGACTGCATGTATTTGTTGCTGTGAGTGTGTATGAGCCCCAGTTCGAATTCAGTACAATGAGATTCCATGTGCTTTTTTCACTGTACATTAGCATCATGTCATGCATGCTACTAACTGCTGAATTAATTATGAAACCTTTCCCTGTGTGCGAGACAGAGAGGCAGAACAGAGAAAACTTTGCTATTGTTTCCAGCCCACAGAGACAAAGGTGCCACTTTTAGATTCTGTATTGGCAGTAAATTCTTAGTACCACACCAGACATTAGTGTTTTCTAATACAGTACGGTATACATATTGTATATTTAATGAAAAGGTGAGGTTTTGTTCTGCTCATTTTGTGGAGAAACAATTATGGGTTGTTCAGTTCAGAGTCTAGACTGTATAGTTCATCACTTATGAACAGAGCTACTGCTATTGCTGCTCTTGTGTGTGTTAATGGTGTTTGTTGGGAAACCATCACTATTACTGTTGCGCATGTTTAGGGTTAGTGATTTGAACAAAACTTAAAGTATTAAACTTTAGGATGTAACTTGTGCCGCACCATTTGTGCCACAGACATGAATGATATCATACATTTGCGGCCTTTTGAGGAGCGGTGTGCTAACAATTTGAAACATGGGACAGCCTACTACATATATTGTGGCTTCGAATAAATAATTTGTTCTCTCGTTTTAGTACTAATCAATTCTCTTGTTTAAAGTAAATCACACTATATAATAATTTGTTCCCTCGATTTAGTAAATCAAGGCCACTTTGTAGTAATTTGTTCCCTTGATTTGAGTTAACTAAAACAAAGGGAACGATTTATTATATTGTGGGCACGATTTAGTAAAACAAGGACACAAATAATTGAAAAGATTTATATTGTGCACATGATTTAGTTAAAATGAGGGAACGAATTAGTAAAATGTGCTGACCTATTAGTAAGCTGTGGGAATGATTTGTTAATTAACACGATATACATTTTTTGTTTTCCAGCATGTCGTGTGTGAGGCTCCATAACAACGCTATGTCCAATTTAAAAAAAAAGTTTTCACAGGATACATTTTGAATCTTTACCTTTACAACAGATACCTAATTTACAGTTATTACTAAAATATGTGATTGGGAAAAAGCCAATGATAAAGTGCTGCAGTTAATAGTTAACAGGCTAATGTGTGGTCACATTAGTGAAAATTTGTGTGAAATTTTGCAAGCAAAAAAAGTCCATTGTCTATTGCAAATATTGTACATAGCTCACACAGATGTCACTTCAAAACAAGCAGAATTCTGTTGGGCAACGCAGCAAATTCATACAATGGTATAATTCTGCAATACCACAGTCCACTTTATTTTTAACATAAACGCAGGCGCTTTTGTTGTCAGCCGCTTTCTAGTTATTTTAGCCAAACAAAAACTGTTTATTATGCTGCTTGATGTTGCAAACTGGTATTTTTTACCATATTATTTTAATTTATTACCTTAATCATAAACATTTTTTCAGGGTTATTATGTCTCATTTGATCTGTGTTGGAGTTTGACATTGAGTTAGTTTTGCACTGTTTTCTGTTCCTGTTTCCTTTGTTCCTTGTTCCCCCTTGTTAGTTTCCATGGTTACTCATTAGTTCATTAATTTAGTCACACCTGTCCTGTTTTACCCCTGATTAGTTTATGTATATCTAGCCCTCAGTTTGTGCTTGAGTTTGTCCAATATTGTCATTATTATGTGGTTATGTTCGCGTTTTTCAAGATTGCCTAGTTGCCTGAGGGTTTTTGTTTTGTTTATTTTGCCATTAAATATATACTGCTGCGTCTAGATCCTGCCTTCATTTCATCCTTTGCTGCAACCTCAGCGTGACAGAATAAAGCTTAGCATACACTGTGCAATTTTTGTCAGAATTTGTGAGATGATTTATGAGTTGTATGACTCTCATTTTTTTTCTTTTTTTTTTTTTTTTAGTCGGGCCGAATTTGATCTTTGTGGTGTCTCGTTTGTCGTGCAGTGTACAGGGGGAGACTGGCAATCGGCTGGTCAGATGAATTTCTGGTTTTCTGGAAAATTTTGGTCGCCCCTTATGAGGGTATCATTTTGTAACCCTTTGCCCATGATACCCAGTTCTTTGGCCCTGTCTTCACTGACTCCATTCAACTTTTCTAAGCTGCCTGCACCTAGCATCCTGGATCTGCCTTTTGCTTCCAGATTGCCAGCTCCGCCCTGGAGTTTCGACCCTCTAGCTCCACCTAGAACCTCCAAGCCCATCATTTCACCTTAGCCCGTCGACCAGTCGTCTCCACCTTGGCTCCTCGCTCCCTCGGCTCCACCTTGGACCATGGTCCCTGGGCTCCACTGGGCTTCCTCATCCCTCTGGTTCCACCTTGGTCAGTCATTGCTCTGCATTCACCATGGACTTCCGGGCCTTCGTCTGCGACTCGTCCCTCAACCCTTTGGCTCTGTCGGGCTCTGCCTTCTCTCTGGCTTCACCTTGGTCCTCCGCCTCAGTCCTCCGACACCCTGACTTCACCTCGGCCGCTCGTCCCCGTGGCTCCATCTTGGTCTCCAGGACCTTCAGTGTCATCTGGTCTCTTTGTGTTTATCTTGCCCTCAGTTTGTGCTTGATTTTGTTCATTTACTGCACTTTGTTAAGCCGGTCGCACACCAGATGAGAAGCACCTGTGACTAACTCGACGCAAAATATCAAACCTTTTTAATATCTTCCGACTAGATGGATTGAAAGTCTGAAACTAAAGAATCAGAATCTGTGCCCATAAACGACACAATTTTCTGTGAAATCTGTCAAGTACAACCGGCCAAAATCTGCAGACTGGCTCTGACTTTCAGAAACTACTGTTGACTTGTTCAGACTGCAATTTGGGGCAAAAAACTGTGCAAAAGTTATGTAGTGTATTCCAACCTTTACTCGAAAAAAAAAAAAATGGAAAAAGATCACACAGATTACTAGATTACTCCAAAATTCTTAACAGTGCCCTTGCAATGACTCAGAAAATCCTAGCAACTGCATTTAACCTTGTTAAAACCACTGAAAACAACACCTTAGCAACACCCACATAGCAAAACCAAATTTTCTTCTTCTTCTTCAAAAAAAAGTTAATCAATGAGACACCAGTTCATACTGTTCAATGCTGTGGCCACGAATCTGATTTTTGTATGAAAGCTGTGCTGATGATCTGCATTCAGGTGTGTTTCTGAGAGTCTGGATGTGCTGCTGGGCTTCCAGATGGGCACACCACTCTCTGGTCTTTGTTGTGAAATGCCACAGTACTGTGAATAGTCCTGTGAATTCTCTGTGGGATTAGCAGAAGGCAGAGCTGAGGAATTACTGTATATTCAATACAATATCATATTCTCTCAGACGGTAATGCAGAGCAGAGTGACGCAGATCTGTCTTACAGAATGTGTGTCTCTCTCTCCATACAGCTGGTGTTCAGTCCCACTGGAAAATGCTTCCCTGTTTAGGATTTTAAGCTGAAAGAGGCCTTACAAAATTACTGTACCACTCATACTCCATGATACTTCATTGAAAACCATACAATTACCATAGTAAAAAAAAAAAAAAACAGTGTGATTACTGTATTCATATACCATGGTATTTACTTCATACTTCATACTACATATTAGTACATTTTAGCATTCTTTTAAATAGAGAACTTATTTTGGAAATAATATACTTGAAAAGAATAGTGCAAACTAAATGTCATTTAGAAATAAAATAAAAATTAATTGCAATTAAACGCTTAATTTTAGAGTGCTTAAGTACCTCTTTATATGTAATTTCATAATTACTTCTGTCTTTGAAATATGGTTAAAAGTGAACTGCTGAATGGAGTGACAAAAATGTATGGTAAACTAAAATATACTTGTATCAGTATGTCATGTATTGAAATGGGGAGGAGGTGGAGGAGGATCAGCTAACCACTGTCCACACCACGCACTTTGTGACACCTGCCCCCACCATCCTAATGGATGAAAAGCCAGAGCTCCAGCCTGCTGTGATGCCAGAGCCGACTCCTGAGCCATATATCACTCCGGAGCCCGAGCCTAACATGCCTGACCAGGTGCTTGAGCCGGCAACAACTTTCATGCCAGTTGGGATACTGGTGGAAAATAAGAGGATGGTATGGAACTCCATCCCGTCAGATGCAGCAGATGTGGATGCGCGGAACTCTGAACCCCTGATTGTATTTTAGGACATGGAGGATAATGGCACCAAGCCTATTTCATCACCCAGCACCCTGCCCATTTCATCGCCCAACACTGAATTATTGATGTCTGTTATGTTCCCGCCCTGCCTCCCACTCTCACCTCCTCTGCCTGTTCCGAGTTGGCCTAGAGAGCTGTGTTTGAGAATTCTGCCTGTTCCGCATCGGCCAAGGAGGCCATTCCAGACATGTCTGCCTGTTCTGCGTCAGCTAAGAAAGCCATTCCTGAGAAGTCTGTCTTTCATGTATTGGCCAGGAAGGCTGTTTGATAAACCCCTGCTTGTACTGCCCAGTCCATCAGCCCTGTCTTCACTGCCTCTCATCAGCCCTTCATCTCCTCCTACATTACCTGCTCAGTGCTTGGTGAATCCTCCTCGGGCTGATTGTTTGCCAGCTCAGCCCTGTACTGTTGACCCGTTTTCTTGTCACTCTGCCTCGGCCCTTTGACCTGTCGGCTCCACCTGAGACTGTCGTCCCTACGGCTCCACCGGGATTCCTCGGCCCTTCGGCTCAGCCTTAGTCAGCCGTGGCTCTGCCATCGCCATGGACTTACAGGATTTCTTTTGCCCTCTGGCTCCACCTCAGTTCTCATGTGCATTGGCTCTGCCTCAGTCCTCTAACACCCTGGCTTTGCTTTGGCCGCTTTTTCCCGCAGCTCCGCCTTTGTCTCCAAGACCTTGAGTGTCCCCCGGACTCTTCGGATTTGCCGGGGTCACCATCACCATCGGCCCCATCTCAGTCAGTCACCTCCCTGGTTCCATCTATCAAGTCTCCACCATGGCTTCATGACTTACGTCCTGGGATTCCAGCTGGCTTCTCCGCTCTCACCACTCTGGCTCCTCCCATTATTTCCTCCCTGGCTTCTTCCTCTGTCATCTCCTCCCTGGACTTTACCACAGTTTTGCTGCCTTGGATCTTAAGTTTGTCCTGTTTCCCTACCCTGCACCCACCTCCAAAGCCCCCTCCTGCCCTCCTCTGTTGGACTTTGTTTATTGTTTGTTATTAAGGCGTGTTGTTGTGCCTTCTTGAATGGGGGTTCTGTGTGTAACAGTGCATTTATAATATGAGTGCTTAATTATGTAGCTTATTCAAACTGTTTGTTAGTTTTAAAGTCAACATGAAACAACATACATGACCCATTTTACTTCTCCAAGTGAAGATGGATACTCAAAGCAACAAAGAGCAAGATGTTACACTTGTGACACATGCTAAATTATCACTCATAGGCAGATGTTTATTGCTAGACAGTTGTCTGTTGACTTTGCCACTTCTTGTGGAGTTTTTTTTCTCTGACTAACCAACTAATTAAAATTTGGTCGACTGAGCCTCTTTGTTTAGTCGAATATTAAGGGACAACCCTAGAAATCACATGTGTAAATGTACATAAAGGGGACCTATTATGCCCCATTTTACTTATGTAAAAATAAGTCTCTGATGTCCCCAGAGTGTGTATGTGAAGTTTTAGCTCAAAATACCCCACAGATAATATTTTACAACATGTTAAGATTGCCACTTTTTGGGGGTGACCAAAATGTGTCGTTTCAGTGTGCGCCCTTTAAATGCAAATGAGCTGCTGCACTCTGCCTAAGATGCCGGAGCTTCAAGAGCTGATTCTCTGGTGTCAGGATTCAGTCAAGATGAACAATAATGTCAGAAACTGCGAATATATGATGCATGGAGATAGAACAGGTATAGTTTAGTTTAATTACAGTTATAACTTATATTGTCTTCTTGTTTTTATCCACTATATTAGTACAAGCCTGTTGTACCTGACCCCGTCAGACAAAACTTTGATGGACAAAACTTTACTGATGAGTTTTATGACGTTTATTGTACTTCACACAAAATATGAAGCGTCCGCTTTCACTCTAGAAAATCACTGTAAGAGCTTAAAATATTATCTATAAACTCTCTCCCTTGCATTATCATCAACATACATAGCGAAGTACACAGAAAAACTTGTTACAACTAACAGTAAACAAATATATAAAGACCTTATGCCTTTTCGGATGGTGCTCCATAAACTGGTAAACTTTATATTCCTAAATCAACTCTGATGAACTGTAATAAAGTGCTCTCACCTTTATTACTGCCATATCCAGTATCACTCTGGAGGCTGTAAGCTGGATCACGAACAGTTTGTACTGATCCATCCTTGAGTAACAACTTTTTAGCACAACCTCTGTTTTGTATTGTCCCTTTGTATTGATATTCATTCACAAAGTCCGGGGTGAAATGATTCGCACAGACATAAACGAATTTCGGTAGAATTGAGGGAGCATTTTCTTCGAAAACAAAATAAATCCACCTCATCTTCAGCGCCTCAGATTTAGGGAGTAAATGGAGAGAGCTATGTGGATTAATCCATCCAGCTATAGAACACCTAAAACGCTTGGGAGATGTTCTCGTCAGCACAGCAATGGCGGACTGTGTACAACTCTCTGTGAACTTGCTCAGGGTGGTTCTGTGTTAAAACGGCAGTGACGTCACATTGCCAGGAACCTGAAAACCAAGCTATATGCTATGGGTATCCAGTTGGTGACAGTAGCCAGGTAGTAGACCTAGAAGAGAAGAAAAGAAGGGTTAGCAGTCGTTCATGTTAAGTTTGGCGCCATTGTCAGTATTGTATGGAGCCGGAGCCAGAGCCGTCATTCATTCATTCATTCATTCATTCATTCATTCATTCATTCAAAAGAATCACACACTTGTTGCTTCCTTCATGTGTGCTACATTTAACTCAGCCAGGAACTCAGTCTGTGATGTTTAGATCCTCCACTAGTCATTCATCTTCTTGTTATACAAATCCAAAGGTCAAAGTTTACCACACTTGAACTTTTGTATGTATAGCGCAATACGAAATACGCAATGCGTTCTCTGTTGGATTTCTTCAAACCTGTTGTTTCTGGCTGTGTGTAGCAACTGCTGCTCTGCAGATCCTTCCATAGAATCATAAAAAAGTGGCTGAAGTCTCTGATCCTATCAGTCATGACAGTTTGAGAGTTACACTTCAGCTATAAAGAAGTTTAGAAAAACACCTGCAACAAAACTTTGCTTAGAAGGCCCACAGTGGAATAAAGTAGTAATGAAATAGTTCAGTCATAACTTGTATAAAGTTGTTGTGTGTTTCCATGTGAAGGAGCTCAATTCTCTCGTTTCATTAGCTCAACGGTTTAAATGAGCAGAAAATATGCTGTGAGAATCTGTTGATCGCTCCCACAGGTTCAGGTCACATCCGCTCTTTATTAAACGCTTTAACAGCATGGTAAACAGGCTCAATGCAGCAGTCTCCCATGCAGCCCAGACTAATGGGCAGTCAGACAGAATCCAATTACTCCAGGACCCCATTTACCTGCGCTTTCTGTGACTTCAGGACTGACAGATTCATCCAGGCCTCTCTGTGGTGTCACGCTGACTTGTCCTGAGGCAGGTTTTGATGTGGTTCCTGACAGAATTTTAATATGAACCTGTTTATTCTCAACATTATGAGTACACTCATTTCTCTCAGAGAGGCTCTCTGGCTCCATAAAAGAGAAATGTGAGTGTGTTTTTGTCATTCTGACAGCAGTCTGAGTGTGTGTTTGGCATTCTGGGAGTGCTAGAGGAGATCTCAGACCTTTAAAAACAGCGATGAGTGAGGAAATAGCAAATATATTCAGGATAATGAAGTTCTGCTGTCTTTGTCACACTTCTTTGTATTCTAGACTGCAATTAGGTTGAGTTTATAAGATATTGAAGTAAGTACGCCCAACAGAGTTATTGAGACACACGAGACGGCCTCTTACAGTCAAACAGCAGGGAGACCATAAAATCCCATACTCACATTTTTTAACAGACTGGGCAAAACAACAAACACATGCATGCATATATGGAACACTAATAGTTATGGAGTTATTAAAGACCCCCTGTGGTGAAAATTAAGTTTTTGTTGTTTATATGTGGTGTTTTCAATATGCATTAAAGTCCCCCTGTAGTCAAATAATTTGATCCCTTAAAACTCATCTTTGATCATCAAAATTACATATTTAGATGGTTTTTTTTTGTGTGTGTGAAAATAATTTCTTTATGCCTTAAAAAAGCTTGAATGTAACTCCACCCCCTTGCTTCATTTAGTACACCATGAATATGCTAATTAGCCCCACCTCCACTCAATCACAGCAGGTCGGATTACCTGATCCACTTGCTCAACTTTACTGTAGAAATACTGGTTTAATTCAGCCATATATGTTTGAACCAGAAACTGATTCAGAAGAAGTGGAGGAGTGAATTATACAGACTCGTCTACTAGTCCATGTATCAGAATGTATCGTTCTCTACAACATCAGACACATAACGGTAATTAATATGATTAGCATTTTGCTTGACTACGTTATCAAACAGCTAATAATGTGTTCCATTCACCGTCTCAGAGACAGACATTGTAATACTTCACATGCATAATTCATCTGATTTTTACTGTCTCTTCTTAAAGGAGTTATTGTGCTCACTGTGTTAAAATGCCCACTGAGCAAGAAAACATTTGCTGCAGGGAAATACTGCAGGTATAGCATAGTTATTGGAGTTATTACAAGTCATATAGATATGTTTCTTTTATCTCTTTATGTTTCTTTTTATCTTTAACCCAAGTGCCCACATCATTGTTATGTCTGTATTTTGTGTATGCTAATGATACGAATAGACCTGTTGATGTGATTGTTTACAGGGTAGTTTGTGACTGTCACTGTCTTTGGTTCACTGGAGTTTTACATTTTTACCAAAAGAACAAAACCCTTTTTAAGTTGCCCATTTAGGTCTGTATTATACTGTATTAATGTGCTCTAACAGAAATTTTAAGAAAATTGCCTTGTTTATTCACAACATACTAGGTAAGCAACAATGCTTAAATTAAATTTTCAACCAACCATATTTCATGCTTTAAAAAAAAGGGATCAAAGACCCCCTTTTTTAAACTTTATTTTAACAGTAAGCACTGTGCAGAAAGCTGGAGGGATGCCTGAGAAATGAATACACTCATTTCTTCATAACAGCACTGCCTGATTAATTTATAAGGGCTAGAGTTAAGAGGTCATGACGCTTCAGTGCTCGTCCGTAACGTTTTAAAGATTAAGTTAATGTCATATAACAATTATAAAAACAAATAACTTGAAACTTTATATACAAAGCTAAATTATGTTTATGCTTATTAGGATCAACAAATCATCTCGCTACTTTGCTCTGAACAACCATAATAAGCGTTTCGGACGTGACCGTTATGAACGCTTCATATTAAATCCTATGCATATGACTTTGCTTCTTTATATTCTTGTGCTTTGTTTCAGGCTTACCGTATATCAGAACATATCCAGTAATCGCAATAATCTTTGTGCTTTGTTAAAAACGTGTCAACTTCCAAATTCAGTCGATTTTATAACAAAATTCAAACAATAGATGTCGCACTTTAATACGGCTCGTGACAGATTACTGCAGCACCTCAGTGTAAGCGGCAGATCAAGCGCACATGACCGTTCTTCTCTTCCTCTTTGCCAGTTACAGAACAAAATATGAACATCAGAAGGTATACAGTACAACTTACAGAAGAGCATTGTGTCTCATAGGACACTTCCCTCGGGATGTCGCGTTTTTACCCGTTGCTTAAAACATGAATAGCCTATTGATCATTACATTTACATTTACATTTATGCATTTGGCAGACGCTTTTATCCAAAGCGACTTACATTGCATTATACTATACATTTGTATCTGAGTATGTGCAATCCCTGGGATCGAACCCATGACCTTGGCATTGCTAGTGCCATGCTCTAACCACTGAGCTACAGGAAAGTTGTTGATCATTGATCAATTGATCATAATTCCGCAATAAAGCTGACAAAATAATAATAATAATGATATTGCAATAATTTTGACTTGAAATAAAATGTGATAATTTTGACTCAAGACTTTGCTTTAAACTGCGCAAACTAGCCGAAAATTGTGCGATCATCGGTTCACCCATTCTTGAACAACGCACACGCTTGTCAACTGTCAATTATTTGTGCAGTCTTACCATACTGGTATCCTAGATTTCAACATGTGGTGGTTTAGATTCCCGCTTGAGGTCTCTGTGGAAGTTTTAAAGCAGTCTTCTGTGCCGCTTTCAGAGCGATCGCGTTCGTAACGTCACGTCCGTAACGTTTTTTCCTCATAAATGCGAAGGCGAAAAATAAAATCAAATGAATATTTTATGTTCTGTGGAGAGCCAACCATTCTTCATTCGGTGGGCAGTATTACTTTTGGTTCACAGAACCAAAAATTCACAGAATTCCTAAAAAATATGTTGACACCTAAAACTTGGTGACTTTTTTTGTCACATCCGTAACGCATGTATATTTCCCTCATCTAAAATATAAAATTATTGTATAGAGAGACATATTTCTAATGTCTGGACTCCTTTAATAAGAGACTATGAATATATAAACAGACGATTCAATATGTTGGTATTAAATGCATTCACTGAGAATTTATATTTCAAGTTTTGACTGCAAATGTCACGTCCATAACGTTGGAATTGCCCATATAAACAACATTAAAAACTTGACTTTCATCACAGGGGGACTTTAAGACAAACCATGTGCAAATTCATCAGTCAACACCATTGCTGAGTACTGTGTTTTCTCCTTAAAACTGCAGTGTATAAAAAACGTGGTTTGAAGTCGCCCCTGTTTCCTACTGTCACAAATATATAGTAACCAATCCCGTCAACGGGCAGGGCAGGGTGGGCAGAGAGCACAAGAACATCTTTAAGAAGGGACAGGAAATATTGTGTTATTTATGTATATGATTTATATTATGATGTTATGATGAACTTTCTCCACTGACTTTCTTCAAAGATGTTCAAAGCATTTGTAAGGATTGTTAGAAGGCAGCTGTCTGACTCTGAGATGGCTAACAGGAACATGGTCAGTGTGTTGCTTAGACTTTCTTCTTTATTTGTGAAATTTACTAGCATTTTCTGAGTGAAAATTGTGTTATGTTCGTGAGTGAATTATGTTGACTAATATTTTGAAGAGGAAGTCTGTTGAAGTGTTGTGTAATGACATAATATGTGTTTGAGAACAGAAGTGAATGAGTAAACAAAATGGATGAAGTTATCTACTCCCGTCTCATGTGCTTCGTTGCTTACTAACTCCTGACAGATAACACAATTTTTTCAAAATAAATCCTTTGTGTATGGGAGATTGAATTCTGAAATTACAAGATTTATTTTTGAGTAACTTTTTAAATAATAACAACAACAACAAAAAAGATAGGAACAATCCAATTGTATATGTAAGCTAAAACTGACAAAATCTCCTAAAACCTCTTGTAAAAATGGTATAGAAATAAATAATTTAAAAAGGTTTTACGTAAAATATTTATGAAAGAAGTCTATGCAATGACCCCATTTAGATAGCTAAGTAAACATGTCTGAACAAGAATAGTAAAACCGGAAATTTATGACATTGTGGGGACAAAATTTCAGTCCCCATGAGGAAAGCAGTTTATATAAATAATACTTAAAGGATTAGTTCACTTTAAAATGAAAATTACCCCAAGCTTTACTCACCCTCAAGCCATATAGGTGTATATGACTTTCTTCTTTCTGATGAACACAATCAGAGTTATATTAATAAACGTCTTGACGCATCCAAGCCTTATAATGGCAGTGCATGGAAACCACATGTTTGAAACTCAAGAAAGTGCATCCATCCATCATAAATGTACTCCACACCTTAATAAAGGCCTTCTGAAGCGAAGCGATGCATTTGTGTAAGACAAATATCCATATTTAACGAGTTATAAAGTAAAATATCAAGCTTCCGCCAGACCGCCTTCCATATTCAACTTAGGAAGAAAGCGTAACGCCTCTCGCAGTTCAAAACGCTTACGCCAAGTCCTACACCTTCCTTATTCAACTTACTGAAAAAGCGGAACTGCTTTTTTAACTCTTTTTTTTCATAAGTTGAATATGGAAGGCAGAAGGTCTAATTAATATAATTAAAGTTTTTTCACTCTCGTGTCAGGCGAAAATGCTATTCTGTTTCTTTAAATTTTTTCGATGGCGAGTTTAGACAAACTGAAGTTTATTTTGATGTGATTAAAATGGCTTATTTTTGAATAATTAATGGACAATACCATGCAATTTATTTGATAAAATTTTGTAAAACTGAAACGTAAGTAAAATGACCAGAATGAACTCAGATATCAGTTCAGATCATAAGTATGTTAGCTATTTGTTCTGTTAGTGACATAATACTGTAACTACTGAAATAGTCCTTTGCAAGTCTTTGGAGAGACTGTTGTTCCAGTGTTTGTCTGGGACACCTGAGACTCAGATTGATGCTACACTTCAACACGCTCTTGTTTCTGTGCAGGTGTTGCAGATGTACCTTCCGTTCTGTGGCATCGCCATCTCAAACGCCCAACTGTTCGCTGCCTCCAGGAAAGAGTACGACAGGAGCAGGGTAAGAACACACTGACTTCATTAAAACCGTATTATATCTCTGCACCCCTCCTACTGTAACAGGACAGCGCTGTGTGTGCGCACGCTATAAATGTCATGTGGGTGTTTATTACGTAGTATGTGTGTATCTATCTATTGATCTTTTGCTTCCTACACACTCTGTTCTTGCATCGAGAGGTTCTGAATCAAGAAGAGATGTGTGTGTGGCTGGGGAAGCATAAATCTGAGTCCTGGCATCTTTAGAGCGTCATCAACACATTTTAATATCGATCACAGAGGAACATAATGCAAGAAAACAAGAACGTAGAGAGAGAGAATGAGAAAGATATGGACAATTTTCACAGAATGTGATGATGTTTCCACACTTATCAACATCACAAAACAAATGTTTTTCATAAAAAAAAAAAAATACTACACTTTGTGTTATATTACAATATATATATATATACATATTTGTTTCCGTCTTTTTGAAAGTCGTGGAAACACTATCGTGGATTTTTTTCTTTTGCTATTGGAGCAAATGGGAATACAAAGATGTCGTCGCCACTATAGAAATTCTTTTTATATATGCTTTTGAGAACCCCGGAAATGTGAAAAGGGTCTATATGCATAAATTGAAGGACTTCAAGTGATCATTCTGTGATCATTCACTTGCTGGGATTGATTTTAGAGTGAGACATAATGATACTCTGCTAACATGGGTGAATTTGAGAAACTACTGCTAACATCAAACCATTCTCTTAATTTCTGTTGATCTCTGTAGATACACACAGTAGAGGGAATTTGAAGAAGAATGATAGCATTGGTCATTTGAACACATTTGATGTTTTAGCGCCTAATTCGTTATGCAAATCAGGTAACTGCAAACAAGTAGGACTTAAAGGATTAGTTCACTTTCAAATAAACTTTTCCTGATAATTTACTCACCCCCATGTCATCCAAGATGTTCATGTCTTTCTTTCTTCAGTCGAAAAGAAATTAAGGTTTTTGATGAAAACATTCCAGGATTATTCTCCTTATAATGGACTTCAATGGCCTCCAGACGGTTGAAGCTCAAAATGACAGTTTCAGTGCAGCTTCAAAGGGCTTTAAATGATACCAGACGAGGAATAAGGGTCTTATCTAGAGAAACGATCGGTAATTTTCGAAAAAAGTACAACTGTATGTGTTTATAAAGCATATACAGTTGTATTTTTTTCTAAAATGACATACAGCGTAAGTCCTACACCTTCCTTATTCAACTTACGGAACGGACACGGAGCCAGTAGAATAGGGAAGGTGTAGGACATACGATGTAAGCTTTTTGAAGAATATGGAAAGCGGAAGCACGTGCACGGCGATCATTTGTCTTTATAAAGCATATACAGTTGTATTTTTTTCGAAAATGACCGATCGTTTTGCTAGATAAGAACCTTATTCTTCGTCTGGTATTGTTTAAAGCCCTTTGAAGCTGCACTGAAACTGTAATTTTGACCTTCAACCATTTGGATCAACCTATGATTTCATATGAAGCCTCCATAACGCTTATTATGGTTGTTCAGAGCAAAGTAGCGAGATGAATTGTTGATCCTAATAAGCATAAACATAATTTAGCTTTGTATATAAAGTTTCAAGTATTTGTATTTATAATTGTTATATGACATTAACTTAATCTTTAAAACGTTACGGACGAGCACTGAAGCGTCATGACCTCTTAACTCTTGCCCTTATAAATTCATCAGGCAGTGCTGTTATGAAGAAATGAGTGTATTCATTTCTCAGGCATCCCTCCAGCTTTCTGCACAATGCTTTCTGTTAAAATAAAGTTTAAAAAAGGGGGTCTTTGATCCCTTTTTTGAAAGCATGAAATATGGTTGGTTGAAAATTTTATTTAAGCATTGTTGCTTTCCTAGTATGTTGTGGATAAACAAGGCAATTTTCTTAAAATTTCTGTTAGAGCACATTAATACAGTATAATACAGACCTAAATGGGCAACTTAAAAAGGATTTTGCTCTTTTGGTAAAAACTTTTTTTTTTCATTGTAAGGATGACCTTTGCATGGAATTGCCCAATACTGAAAAACACACTACAGTTGAAATTATAATCAAATACTTTACATGTGCTTTAGTATGTTAGTCACACATCAAAATAAGTGTACTTTAAAACATGACAAAAGATTATTAAAACTTAATGATTAGAAAATGTACTTCAAAGTTAAACTTTTAATTTGACAATTACACTCTAAAAAATAAAACATTGGTTCAACAAAAAAAAATATGTTAACGTTTTCCACTAGAAATTTTAACTTAAGCCAAATGGGAGAATTACATTAATTCAAAGCAATATTTTGAGTTGATCCAACATAATGTTTTAAGTAAGGTGAAGAAATTTTTTGGCCACAATAAAAACACATTTCTAAGTAACATGAACTTAATAATTGTCAACATGAATGCAACTATTTAAGTTGATCCAACATAAAGTTTTAAGTAAGGTGAAGACGCTCTTTGGACACAATAAAACACATTTCTAGGTAACATGAACTTACCAAGCACCGCTTGTCACCATGATGGTAACTCTCCAAAAACCCACATTAACACATTAACTCTTCTAAATTAGCATAACAAAACACTAATTACTGCTAAATCTCCCTTACCATTAATCTTGTGCAAAAAAAAACATTATATAACACTTAATTTTAGCATTTACTCTCCCTTTCAAGTGCCATGGGCAAAGCGTGATGGGAAATATAAATCCCAGCCCAGTTAAAAGAAGTGTTCATACAACTCAAAACAATGAAACACGTTTACACGTCATCAGATTGTATTTTACATTAACAGAACTTAAAATTAAATACATTTTTGATTAACTGAAAATGTTAAACTATGACAAGTCATGATAGTATATCGAATAAATAGGCATAATTTGTGTGTCATCCAAGCTCAATAAAATAACAATTACAAGTAAAAAGACTAACAGCATTTCAGAACTTGATTTTTTATTTCACAACAATACATATATTTAAGTAATGACTAAAGGTTCCCCTGAATTAGTTTTTAGAGTGTACAAAGTGCACTCTTTACTCTCTTTAAGTACACTTAAGTGGCTTTTTATTTATTTAATATTATATTATTGTCAGGTTTATGTTCTGTTCTATAGACTCTTATTTTGATATTCTGTTTCATTTCCTTTAGTTCCTGTTACCCTGCTGTGTTTAGTTTTAGTTTCCTTGGTTATTGATTATGCCCTCATTTGTTTCTGTGGTTATTTATGATTATCACCTGTGTTTCTTTATGTTTGCCATGTGTATATATACTCTCTGTTCAGTTGAGTCCTTTGTCTGTTTTTGTTTAAGGATTATGCTGGTTTTGCAGTTTCTTCTACGTTTTCTCCTGAGATCTCCTGGGTGTTATGGATTTAAAATAAACACTCTTTGTTTTGTTACTCCGACTTCTCATTTGTGCGTGCTGCAAACCAAACCGTGACAATTATCTGTAGGTACAGGTTGTTGTTTTTTTTAAATGTACTTGAATTGAATTACACTACAAGTGCACATTTAATACAGTTACAGCTTTTTACATTTGCTAGAACACATTTCTCAATACTTTTTCAAAACTCTTCACACAGTTCTACTAACAAACTTTCAGCTTGGCACAGCAGTTAAAGACATATCTAATAAAAAGCCAATAAAAAGACAGTTTACATTCATTCCTTCTTTAGGGCCCTTGCAGAAACATACATAATGCAGTGCGTACTTGGGAATGTAACACATCTCAGAATGTAATGACTTTAGCTTGTTGCTCAGCTTGAAATATTTGCGTTCGTATACTTGCGTCAACTATATTTCTCTCTGCGTGTCTATGTGTATAGGCTCTTCTGGAGGTTGTAAATGATTTGTTCGAGGAGCAGACCGATTTGGAGAAGATTGTGAGGAAGATCATGCATCGAGCTCAGACTCTGCTAAAGTGTGAACGCTGCTCCGTCCAGCTGCTGGAGGACATTGAATCTCCGGTACGCTCTGATCCCTCCTCTTCCTCTTCTTCCTCTGCCTGCTGCGTCTCTCTAATCCTGCTCACTTTAATGTCTCCTGCAGGTGGTGAAGTTCACCAAGTCCTTTGAGCTTCTGTCACCTAAGTGCAGCGCTGACATGGAGAACAGGTGCGACTGACGGCAGGTTAAACATTCACACACACTACACAGAGACTCTCTCACACAAACATAATTCTACTGTATATCACCTCAGAGAGGAGCTGAGACCCGGCAGGGCTGCTTTAGTGCTAATGAGGCCATTTCAGAGTTGGCAGTGTTTGTTTGCTGTTGACTGCAGCAGGCGGCATGTGTGTTGATGTGTTGCCCCCACAGTGACAACTGTTTCTCTGCTACGACCTCTAACACACTCACACACACACAGGTTTGTTTTGCATCTTATTTTTGTATCTTAGTGGGGACTCTCCATAGGCGTAATGGTTTTTATACTGTACAAACTGTATATTCTATCCCCCTACACTACCCCTAACCCTAAACCTACCCATCACAGGAAACATTCTGCATTTTTACATTTTCAAAAAAACATCATTTAGTATGTTTATTAATCCATTTCCCTCGTGGGGACCGCTGGCTGGTCCCCACGATGTAGGTGATCTCAGGTTTTTATTACATTGTGGGGACATTTGGTCCCCACGATGTAATATAAACAAGAACACACACACACACTTGTTTTTGTGAAATGTGGGGACATTCCATAGGCGTAATGGTTTTTATACTGTACAAACTGTATTTTCTATCCCCCTACACTACCCCTATCCCTAAACCTAACCATCACAGGAAACATTCTGCATTTTTACATTTTCAAAAAAACATCATTTAGTATGTTTATTAATCCATTTCCCTCGTGGGGACCGCTGGCTGGTCCCCACGATGTAGGTGATCTCAGGTTTTTATTACATCGTGGGGACATTTGGTCCCCACGATGTAATATAAACAAGAACACACACACACACACACACACTTGTTTTTGCATTCCATAGGCGTAATGGTTTTTATACTGTACAAACCGTATTTTTTATCCCCCTACACTACCCCTACCCCTAAACCTAACCATCACAGGAAACTGTGGACACTTTTACTTTCTCACAAAAACTCATTCTGTATGATTTATAAGCCTTTTGAAAAGTGGGGTCATGGGTAATGTCCTCATAAATCACCCTCTCCTTGTAATACCTATGTCATACCCATGTCATTATACACATTTGTGTCCTGATATTTCACAAAAACATGCCCACACAGCTTGAGAGTGTGTGTGTGAGTGTGAGTGATTCTTTGTGTTTGGCCATTTTTAAAAACTGCATTCAAACTGCATCTCCATATTATGCAACCTGAAGATGAGGCAGTAATTATATTTGACTATAGAGTGTAGCATCATTTTTAATACTGCTTGCAGAGTTTTGTGAACTGTGTTGTATTTTTTACAGCATTTTTGTGTTGAAGTTTTAATGTATGGTATATTTGTGTTTGTACAGTGTATTTCCAGTGTAGCTTGAGAGTGTGTCCCTTGTGCACTCAATTGTATTGGATGTGCACTTTGTAAAATCTTAAAAGTATATTTTAAAAACTGTACTTGCAGATGATATAATATTAATGAAATAAAATGCCACTTAAAGACCCCCTGTAGTGAAAATCAAGTTTTTAATGTTGTTTATATGTCTATATGGTGTTTTTAAACCATCTGCAAATTCATTAGTCGACACCATTGCTGAGTATTTTCTCTTTAAAACTGCAGTAAACCAAAGACAGTCTCAAAAAGACGGTTTGAAATCGCCCGTTCTCTAAGTCACAAATAAGTTGTAACCAATCCCGTCAACGTGCGGCCGGGCTTTAGCATATCATTAACTGCTGCGATGCAGGGGAGTCTCAAAAGAAGCCAGGTTATCCCAGAATATTTTTTTGTTGAAATGAAAAATCAGGTACATTTGGCAATACAGCTGGTGAATTATGTATATGATGTATGTTATGATGATGATGAACTATATACCTTACTCCACTGTTGTTCAAAGCGTTTGTAAGGATGCTGATTGTTAGAAGGCAGCTGTCTGACTCTGGTTTGTGTAACATTAGCAACCCATTATTAGCTGTTTGATATCGCAGTAAAGTCAAAAGCTAATCATAATAATTACCGTTATGTGTCCGACGTTGTAGAGAACGATACATAAAACACATTATTGTTCTGATACATGGACTTGTAGACGAGTCTGTATAATTCACTCTTCCTCTTCTGATGAATCAGTTTCTGGTTCAAACATATATGGCTGAATTAAACCAGGATTTCCACTTGCCATTGTGTAGCGTTTACTACAGTAAAGTTGACCGAGTGGATCCCAATAGTTCAGGTAGTCCGAGCTGGTGTGATTGAGTGGAGGCGGGGACTAATTTGCATATTCATGGTTTTATGAATACTAAATGAATCAAGGGTGTAGAGTTATATTCAAGCTATTTTAAGGCATTTTGGTGATCAAAGAGAAGACTCTTTCTTAACACACTTAGGAACACACAAAAAGTGCACTTTGAAAAAATGTCAAATTTTACTTTAAAGTACATTTTAAATATTTGTGTTTTAATAATCTTTTGTCATGTTTTAGAGAAGTACACTTATTTTGATGTGCTGACTAACATACTAAAGCACATGTAAAGTACTTGATTGTAATTTTAACTGTAGTGTTATTCGATTTTACATTTAATATTAAAATATTTTAAATGTATTATTTTGTACTATTTTGTGTGTATGGTGTATTTTGTGCATGCAGTTTAGTGTGCAAAAGAGGTGTTATTATTTATTTACTATTATAATATTTTGATTATTTTGAATTAGATTTTAATTTAATTTTAATTTTAGTTTAAGTTTTATTCATTTAGTTGTGTTCTTTTGACGCGAAGACTCAAGTTTGAATCTGCCTTTTTATGAATGCATTCTTCTACCTTTTCTCATCACATATCAGTTTACTTAAAATAAAAAAATAAGAATATCAGTGGTAATAAAGTGCCTAACACAGGTATTTAATAGTGAGAATAAAGAGGGATAAATACCATCTAACAACTATTTACACTTAGTGCAAAGAAAATACTTTTTGTTGCTATTTACATTTAGTGCAAATAGCTGCTGCCTTAAATAATATTAACAGATACATGCTTATAAGTATTTTTCATTACATTTTAACTAATGTTAACAAATAGACCCTTATTGTAAAGTGTTACCAATTTATTTTAATTCAGTTTTAGTTCTTCAACGTAGACATATTTTATTTCAGTTTCAATTTATAACTTTTGTTTAAGTTTTTCCATTTTTCCATCAACTTGATTTCAATTAATGAAAGCGGTTGTAATTTTGTGCCGGTGCTGTAGTGTGTACAGCAGGTCAGGGTTATTGTGTGATATCTGTTATCTGCAGCGCTCCAGTATGTCCAGTACTCAGCACTAGTGGTGTCTCAAAACCCTGAGCTCAGCTCTTAGAACAACACACACTACATTACTCTACACACACACACACACTGAGCTGCAGATCTGCAAGCACACACCCAATGAGGATCCCGGGAATGAGAGCAAACATGTTCCTTTGTGTAAGGTTCCGCAGATAGGTCTGTTGTTTGTGACTGTTTTGCGTAGCCAATGACAACGAAGAGCACAGGTTTGGAGATCTCAGTTGCCATATGGGTGCTTTCACACTACAGTGTGTGTTCAGTCACACATATCATCTCATTCTCTGCAGCTGTCTAATGTTCCAGCAGAGCTCTGTCTGGGGAGATTCACACACCATCACCATCTCAACACGTGCATCTCTCTAGCCACCCTCAGCATCCGAGGAACAACAGATCACATACAATCACTTTACATCTAGCTAAAATTGCTCTGAGAGTGCTCTAAAGGGTTAGTTTACCCAAAAATGAAAATTCTGTCATTAATTACTCACCCTCATGTTGCTCCAAACAGGAAAAGAATATTGTCAATAAGTAACAAACAAAGAATAGTAGATGCAACATAAAATACACAGAACAAAAAAATACACAGAGAGAATTACAGCTGGTAGTATAAGATGAGGAGAGTGTCTAAAGAACATGTTATTACTGACAGTATTGGGTTGTGATTTAAATACAGAGAGTGAAGTTATTGTCCTTAGTGCCAGTGGCATAGAGTTTCATAGTTTCGGTGCAATGACGGAAAATGACCTACCGCCCATTGAAGCTAGACGAAATCTAGGTACTGTAAGAAGTTCACTCCCTGAAGATCGAAGTGATCGAGGTGGAATGTAAGGAGACAGTAGATCAGAGGAGAGATAAGGAGAAGCAAGGCTATTTAGTGATTTAGAAGTAAGCAGAAGAATTTTGTAAGTAATGAATTGAGCGGTTTAGTCCAAATTTTCTGAAGAGACTCGGTCGCTTTATATGATGAACAGATTTAATTTAGGCTTTTATTCACTTATAAACATTCATCAACTTACATCAGTTGTGGTAAACAGAAGCTCAAGCATGTTTGCTTGACGGGTGCGAAAACCAATGAGGTTCATTCTCTTGTTACGCAGCACATTTGAACTTCCATGAGAACCAATGAGGTTCATTCTCGTGTTACGCAGCACGTTTGAGCTTCCATGTGAACCAATGAGGTTCATTCTCGTGTTACGCAGCACGTTTGAGCTTCCGCAAGAACCAGTGAGGTTCATTCTTGTGTTATGCAGCACGTTTGAGCTTCCATGAGAACCAATGAGGTTCGTTCTTGTGTTACGCAGCACGTTTGAGCTTCCATGTGAACCAATGAGGTTCATTCTCGTGTTACGCAGCACGTTTGAGCTTTCGCAAGAAACAATGAGGTTCATTCTTGTGTTACGCAGCACGTTTGAGCTTCCATGAGAACCAATGAGGTTCGTTCTTGTGTTACGCAGCACGTTTGAGCTTCAGCAAGAGCCAATGAGGTTCAGCAGGGAGACCACTGGAGGACCATACCCAGGAGTTTATCGATCTGGTGTGCCTGACTCACTGCCCGGACCTCTTGCTCTGTCATTTTCTACACCAGCTTTAGCAAGCAGTCCAAGGCACGGCTTCCAGTGGACGGTCCAAGGGAAGATTTTGCCACGTTTGTGGAGTGGGTGTTTGTTTGTAATGGATCACGTTTACCATCTGCCTGGCTGAGAACATTACCAGCCCCACCCCCAGAGCCTAGCCAGTTATCACCCCGCTGCATGGACATGACGCCAGATCCCACCGTAGATGGAGAGCTCGAGCGGGCCTGTAAAGAGGACTGAGCCTAACATCATCCCGGAACCCGAGCGACACATAACGTCTGATTGGGTGCAAGAGCCAGCTACATCGTCTGTCTCTCTGGGATTGGTTGTAGAGTTCGAGGGCATGAAGATCTGCCACTGTGGATATGTTTTGCCTAGCCTTTGAGAACTATTTTGATTTGGAAGAGGATAAGCTCAGCCTCCCTCTGCCGCTTCCTCTTCCAAACTCTGCTAGTCCATCAGCCCCGTCTCCCCTGGTTCACTCAGCCCCTCAACTCCTACTCTGACACCACTCCACTGTGTGGATTCATCTCAAGTCCTCAGTTCTCCAGCATCACCCAGGCAAGTGGATCCCCTGGCTCCACCTCCAACCACTGATCTCGACACTCAACCTCGGTCCGTCGAGCTGTTGGCTCCGCATTGGCTCCTCCCTCCCTCGGCTCCACCAGATTCCATCGTACTTGTGGCTCCACCAGGCTCTCTCAACCCTCCGGCACTGCATGCGCCATGGACTTACGAGCCGTCTGCTGCACTCCATCTATCCACCCCTTTGGCTCCGTCTGGTTCTGCCTTTCCTCTGGCTCCGCCTTGGTCCTTGGTCCACATCTCCGTCGGTCATCCTCCTGGTGTCGACAGCCAAAACTCCACCGTGGCTCTTCCCTCATACGACTCCGCCGTGGCTGCGCTCTGTCATCTCCCCTGATTTGCTGCCCTCTGCCTGCTCTGCGTCCTCCTCAAGAGCCCCCACAGGGTTACTGTAACGTGAATGTTCAGTTTTGGTTTCATTTCTCAGTTCTTAGTTAGTTTCCTTGATTATTAATTAGCTCTAAACCTGTTCTGTTTTAATCTTGATTACATTCCCTTTGTTTTATACCCTCAGTTCTGTTTGATCAGTGTTTTGTGTCATCTTTAGTTGGTTGTGTTTGCTCCCTATGCTCACGCCTGTATATTATATTTTGGAGATCCTGATTAAAGCCTGTTTTCTTTGAGTTTATCTTTGTCGAGCGATTACTACTAGCAACCTAATGTGACAGATAAGTTGCTATGTCTACTTACTGTACATACCCTGAAAGTTACCTAAGTTACTGCCTAACTATTTGAGCTCTTTAATGTAGACTATTCTTTGTAGAATTCTGCACTGGCTTGCACATATTCTGTCTTTGGAGCACACGGGTATACACTGCTTGACCCAAAACCAGACTTCATTCGCTCTAACCTGAAGCATATTTACACTGTGTCATTATATAGAAATATTGAACGACTGAACAACTGACCAACTTTGAATGCAGCTTTGGTTGGATACAGGTGGTATTTATAATTTACAGTGTAGGGGATGTTCTTCTAGAAAGCATGTGATTGGACAACATTTCTAAGGCCATTGTGAGTATTCAGTTTTTCTGAGTCTGTATTCCCAGAAGTGAGAGACATTTTAATTGCTAACTCTTCTAAAAGCAAATGTTGTCAATGTTTAAAATTAAACTAGTATGCACATGACCCTAATGCTAATAAACTTTCATTTTGAATTCACAATGTCTTAAAGAGCTACTTGCAAATAATATAATATTAATAAAATAAAATTCCACTTAAGTGTACTTAAAGAGTATACACTTTCATGACTGTTTCTTAACACACTTAAGTGTTAACTTTGAAATAAAATCAAATTAAATGTTTTACTTTAAAGTAAATTTTAAATCATTGTTTTGATAATCTTTTGTCATGCTTTAAAGAAGTTCACTTATTTTCAATAATACACATCACACAGTATTACTAAAGGATTATATAAACACATAAACTTGTAAAATATTGTTTAGAAACAGAAGATGATCAAATCCAGACTGAAAAAATGCTAAAATATGTCACACAGCTGTGAAATGATACAGCATCATTATTATATATTACTGTCATCCACAAGAGATTTTATGTGTGTTATTTAGTGATTTCATCCTCTGTGTTGGCTTCTCTAAAGGTACAGCCGGAGCCATTATGTAAGAATGATTTGTCCTCTGCCGCGCTCTGAAACAGCTCGAGGCCAAACGGGAGAGAGACGCATCTCCGCTGCTCACGCACACGAACACAACACACATGCAGTTACACCCCTCACAACACGCTCTTTCACACATTCACACGCTCTCATTCATCCCTTTGATTCTGGCATTTCCTCAGACAGCAGCTCGCAGTGCTGTTAATCATGCGTGATCTTTGGGGTGTGATCGAGAGTATGAGAGAAGATGTTTGATCAGACTGTCTCAGCCTAGAGCACAAGAGCCTGAAATGTACCACGTGAGAGAGATTAAAAGAGAGAAAGAGGCTACACCAGGACTGTGTCTCCGCTGCACGTGGGCGTTTATGAGAGTCGGAGCGTTAACTTCTCATTGCTGTTGCAGGCTCCATAGAGCCTTATTAAAATGCAGAGGAAAGTTCGTTAGCTGTAAATTACCGGAGAGGGAATGGCATTGCGAGCAGCAGCCGCCCTGTGGACCTCAGCATCCGTTAGCTCCTCCAGCTCTTCATACAAGCGTCTGAGGCTCTCTTCACACTTTTTCCAATTTCGTGTTCCCAATTTGCATTTAATTCCACCCGCTTGTCCCAGCAGGTCTCTTTTTCCATTTAAATTTTGGGTCTGAACCATCCTATGTTTGCCTAATTGAAGTGAGCACCACTTTGAGTACTAGTGACAGCTGTTTACAGGGCAACAATGAGGCCCTGATTTGAGATTTAGCTGCTCCATGTCAACCTTTCTCACTCGTTGTGACAACTAACCATAACCAAACCAGACATGCGTCAAATCAGCCAGTGTGGTGAGAAATCGAGTCCCCCTAAGAATCGGGTCTCCTTTAGGACCCCAAGTGATCCCATTGGTTCAACAGAGTTTTAATGGGTAGTATTTTTAACGCCTGATTATAGTTCCTGAAAAAAAGTTTAAAATGCGTTAAATGCCATTATCGTCTTTTAAATTACACGGTATACTAGTATATAACTGAAGCTACTTGGTTGTTAAGTCTGACGTCATGCGGCAGCGCTTCCGGGTCTAAACGCTAAAAAAAAACCTGTCAGGTCTAAAATATAAACAATTATAACAGGCTTGCCATAGTGAAACAGAGTAAGACAAAAACACATTTTGGAAGAAGGATTGATGTATTGACCCATTATTTAAACGTTGTTAATTTTGAACAAAAAAGTTACATAGTTTAATGAAATAAATGGCCACTTAAGTGTACACTCTAAAAAATGCTGGGTTAAAAACAACCCAAGGTGGGTTGAAAATGGACAAACCCAGCGATTGGGTTGTTTTAACCCAGCGGCTGGGTTAAATGTTTACCCAACCTGCTGGGTAGTTTTATTTAACCCAAATATTGTTTAAAAATTACTGTATTTCTTGCTTAAAATGAACCCAAAATATGTTGGAAATTAACATTTATTAATATGTTTAATAAACAAACATTTATTAATACTTTTTTAAATAATATTTAAACAATAAACATTTATTAAATTGCTTATTAATAAATGCTCATCTTTTTGATTATTATTGTTGGCACTAGTAATTATGAGTCTGATTTTTAATTTCCAACCTATTTTGGGTTCATTTTAAGCCAGACATATAGTCATTTGTAAACAATTGTTGGGTTAAATAAAACTACCCAGCAGGTTGGGCAAACATTTAACCCAACTGCTGGGTCAAAACAACCCAATCGCTGGGTTTGTCCATTTTCAACCCAACTTGGGTTGTTTTTAACCCAGCATTTTTTAGAGTGTACTTAAAGAACCCTTAATTACACCCTTAAGTACACTTTCAAAAAGTCTACTTTGTAATAATGCCAAATGAAAAATTTTACTTTAAAGTAGGGGTGAATTCAGGTAAAGTGTCATTGAGATGACTGGGAAAAAATTCCCAATTATCCAGAATTAACCTACATTTTCAGTCACTGTTTTAATAATTGTTTTCTTATGCTTTAAATATGTACAGTTATTTTTGATGTATTGACTAACATACTAAAACACATGTAAAGTGCTTTATTATAATTTTAACTGTAGTGTGTGTTATTCAATATTACATTTCAGTAAAAAAAAGCACTAAGTTTAGCTAATTGCATTTAATATAAATGGAAAGTATAATACATTTTCATTTAATTGCAGTTAACATGCGATTAGGGGTCTGAAAACATTACATTCAGTTTAAATATAGTATATATGAGCGATAGTAAAAGTGATGGATGTCTTGGGTTATCTATAGCAGCATGCATCATTTCCTGTTTGTCTTGTCCACAGCTTCAAAGACAGCATGGATAAATCGTCCTATTCTGATTGGCTGATTAATAACAGCATTGCAGAACTGGTCGCCTCCACTGGACTTCCTGTCAATATCAGTGATGCCTACCAAGACCCTCGCTTTGATGCTGAAGTAAGATCTCTAAACAGCAATATATAAATGAATAAAGCCTATTACATGACATAAGCATGGCTGATGTTTGGCCTTCCAATTAAAGGAGTTTTCTTATTTAAATTTTTTAATTCATAAATTGATCATTTATTCATTCATCTTCTTTTTAAGTAGCACTTATGGTCCTCCATGCTTTAAAAATAGTTCAGATTTCATGCCATTCCTACAGAGCCACGCACATGACATGAGTAGAAAAATGGCCATGATTAAACTAAATTAAAATGAGGGAATTCATTTGTACAAAGTGGCCACAATTGACCCAAAACAAGGGAACAGATTCTGAGGTGACGTGGAATGTGCACATGAAATTTCTTTTAAAATTATGATGAATTTTGCTGGTCAAATTGACCCGCTAACGTGGTTAAAGGCACAGGCCAATAAAAAAAGAAATTAATGCATTTGGAGGGTGCTTTTATTCGAAGAAATGCACGCTGTGTTGAAGCCGTACATTTTTATCAGTTAATGCATGTGAATTTTGCTATAACTCGAACCCATGATCTTGACATTGCTAATGCTAATAATAATAATAATAAAAAAAAAAAATTTAAATACAGTTTATAAACTTTACATTTTGTGAAAAACAAATAAAAATAGATATAGTTTTAAAAATCACGTTCAAACTTGTTTATTCTTTGTAATGTGTGAGAAGCATTCATTTTAAGCATTCATTCATTACCAGTTTTAATTGTTGTTGTTTTTATTGTGATTTTTGGTGATTTTTTTCAGTTTTATTGAATCCAATTAAGGTAAATTTGACCCGGAACCTAAATAAAAAATTGTAGCCAGAATTTTAAAGAGGACCTATTATGCCCCTTTTACAAGATGTACTAATATAAGTCTCTGGTGTCCCCAGAATGTGTCTGTGAAGTTTCAGCTCAAAATACTCCACAGATCATTTATTATAGCATGTTGTAAATGCCCATTTTTGAGTGGAAGGAAAAACATTTCGTGCATGTATCTTTAAATGCAAATGAGCTGCTGCTCCCCGCCCTGCTTTCCAGAAGAAGGCAGAGCCTGTACAGCTTGTGCCTCGGATACTCTGCCAAAAACTGTTTGGTTTTGATTGTCATCTCTGTCGCGGTCACGCTCACGTGACATTGCAGTTTTTCATCATCATGAAAGTTTATTATCTGCACGCGTTTTAAAGCCATATCAGTCTAAACTTCTAATATATGGTTTTAGATTCAAAGCACACGCACAGAAAGCTGGCTGTCAGACGGCACATTTTGAGGGTATTAAATTAACTTCTCTTTCATGTCCTATTGTGTTTAAACTGTCAAATACACACAAGGTTATGTCAAAAACACAAAGTTCACATAAACAGTTGGTTATGTCTGTGAACGCAGACAGAAATCGCACGTGTATATTAGATCTGTGGCGCATTCCCTAAAAAACAAAACTAATCCACTGCATCTTCAGCGGCTCAGATGTCGGGACTGAATGAAGACTGTTATGTTCACTCTTACATCCACCAATAAAACACCTAATTCGCTTACGAGACAGTCTTGTCGCTACAGCTGCTGGCAGCCACAATGGAAGACAGTGTACAACTCATTCAGGGCGGGGTCTATGCTAATAAGGCAGAGTCCGTTAGCAGTCGTGGGCGGGGCCTGGGCAAAATTACGTCACATTGTACAGAAAATGAAAACGGCTTGTTCTATGAGACTGTTGAGGTTTTATAGGGATTAAGAAAAAGGAGTGGGTGGATTTTTACCATTATAGGGTGGTTGTGTTTATGTTCAAACACTATGTAAAAGTGAATTTTGCATAATAGGTCCCCTTTAACATAATACAAGGGCTTGTCTCATTTTAAATACTATATATTGTTGCAGTATTGTGGATGTAATTGTATCCTATTATTGAGGGACCAGTTGAAATTGTATTCTGTGGTAATGGACAGCAGAAAGAGCTACAGTTGTATTTAACCCAGAATATTCATTTAAAGAGCCTGATTAAAGATGAGAGAGACTTCTGCTCTGCACAAGACCTTGGACCTCTGTCGGCTCTTATGTGTCTTCTAAATGCCAGCAGCACAATATTATATAACAATGTGTCTTCAGACGATCTCATATTTTTGCTCGTTTGTCCTCATAAGCTTATAGTCAGATCATTTGTTTTTTGATGTGATGACAAGTGTTTGTTTTCAGGCAGATCAGTTCTCTGGCTTTCATATTAGATCTGTCCTGTGTGTCCCTATCTGGAACAGTAACCACCAAATCATAGGTAAGTTATCCAATGTACTACATTGTGTGTGAGTAAATGGAGGACAAACATGTGTATGTATGATAATGTCTGTTTAAATATATATCTGTGTCAGATCAGTGTGTGTGTGCTGCTGCAGAGCGCTGTGTGTGTGCGTGGGTGGATGTGTGTGTGTGTGTGGGAAGTCTCTGCCAGGGACCGAAAGTCATTATGAGCACAAACAGCCAGTAGAAGCAGGAGTCAAGGATGTCTTCATTCAAAAGATTCTTCTCTCTCCCCCTCTCGCTCGCTTTCTTCATCTCTGCCGTAGTTTCAGAGCCAGTTTTCCTTTCTCTCAAATCGTTTCTGAAGCCAGTGTGAGAGATTTCAGCACTATGAGTGGAGAAATCATCTAAATCTCTGGACTGTGAAACTTCACTGTCCACAAAAGAAATATTTTATATCTATATACTGTAGTCTGAAATACTAGGATATGTTCAGAATGGCATTTAGCATACTACTATTTTTTGTAGTATGCAGTATATACTGCAAATTGTCTGTATGGATGAAATATAACCTACTACAAACATGTGAAATACACAAAGAAAGTGCACATAAAAATATTGTAACTTGCCAGTAAACGAGAAGCGATATCAGCGTGCTGCTTTTTAAATTCACCACAAAATCAAAATCAAGAACAATTCTTGTTTTTTTATGGAAAATTTATCCATGCACATCATTACTTTTTCTTTATTTTTTATTCATGTACCTCATAATCTTGAATCAATATATCTTCCCCTCCCTCTTACAGCATCATCTCTTCTCTGATGATGAGGGCGGGGCAACCTGTCACTCACATGAAATCCACCAATAGCAAACCACAAGAAGAAAAGACTAACATTTAACATTTCTCCTATATACAGTGGGTATGGAAAGTATTCAGACCCCCTTAAATTTTTCACTCTTTGTTATATTGCAGCCATTTGATAAAATCATTTAAGTTCATTTTTTTCCCTCATTAATGTACACACAGCACCCCATATTGACAGAAAAACACAGAATTGTTGACATTTTTGCAGATTTATTAAAAAAGAAAAACTGAAATATCACATGGTCCTAAGTATTCAGACCCTTTGCTGTGACACTCATATATTTAACTCAGGTGCTGTCCATTTCTTCTGATCATCCTTGAGATGGTTCTACACCTTCATTTGAGTCCAGCTGTGTTTGATTATACTGATTGGACTTGATTAGGAAAGCCACACACCTGTCTATATAAGACCTTACAGCTCACAGTGCATGTCAGAGCAAATGAGAATCATGAGGTCAAAGGAACTGCCTGAAGAGCTCAGAGACAGAATTGTGGCAAGGCACAGATCTGGCCAAGGTTACAAAAAAATTTCTGCTGCACTTAAGGTTCCTAAGAGCACAGTGGCCTCCATAATCCTTAAATGGAAGACGTTTGGGACGACCAGAACCCTTCCTAGAGCTGGCCGTCCGGCCAAACTGAGCTATCGGGGGAGAAGAGCCTTGGTGAGACAGGTAAAGAAGAACCCAAAGATCACTGTGGCTGAGCTCCAGAGATGCAGTCGGGAGATGGGAGAAAGTTGTAGAAAGTCAACCATCACTGCAGCCCTCCACCAGTCGGGGCTTTATGGCAGAGTGGCCCGACGGAAGCCTCTCCTCAGTGCAAGACACATGAAAGCCTGCATGGAGTTTGCTGTGGGGGTGTTTTTCAGCTGCAGGGACAGGACGACTGGTTGCAATCGAGGGAAAGGTGAATGCGGCCAAGTACAGGGATATCCTGGACGAAAACCTTCTCCAGAGTGCTCAGGACCTCAGACTGGGCCGAAGGTTTACCTTCCAACAAGACAATGACCCTAAGCACACAGCTAAAATAACGAAGGAGTGGCTTCACAACAACTCCGTGACCGTTCTTGAATGGCCCAGCCAGAGCCCTGACTTAAACCCAATTTGAGCATCTCTGGAGAGACCTAAAAATGGCTGTCCACCAACGTTTACCATCCAACCTGACAGAACTGGAGAGGATCTGCAAGGAGGAATGGCAGAGGATCCCCAAATCCAGGTGTGAAAAATTGTTGCATCTTTCCCAAAAAGACTCATGTCTGTATTAGATCAAAAGGGTGCTTCTACTAAATACTGAGCAAAGGGTCTGAATACTTAGGACCATGTGATATTTCAGTTTTTCTTTTTTAATAAATCTGCAAAAATGTCAACAATTCTGTGTTTTTTCTGTCAATATGGGGTGCTGTGTGTACATTAATGAGGAAAAAAAATGAACTTAAATGATTTTAGCAAATGGCTGCAATATAACAAAGAGTGAAAAATGTAAGGGGGTCTGAATACTTTCCGTACCCACTGTATATATATGTATGTATGTGTGTGTGTGTGTGTGTGTGTGTAATGAGGTCATGTGACAACACATATACTGTTTGTAACATTTATCATTGCCTAATGCGCACAGTTTCACTGTTTTTAAAATTACTCAGTATATACTACGCAGAGTAGTATTCCAAAAACATCCAAAATCAGCTCAGAGATGCACAGTTTAACCATATATCCATATTTCTGATGATGACTGGACACCACATGTGATTTTGTTAGGTGTGGGAATGGGGGGAGGGTTTGCACTTTTAGGAACAATCATTCTAATTACATACTAAAACACAGCACACTGTTTAATTAGCCATGTAGAGAGAGAGTGAGAGAGAGAGAGAGATTGGGAGTGGAGCGAGAAAGATTCATGTCTCCTGCACTAAAACACAGATTGAAACCTTCACCTGCAGTGCATTACTGTGCTTTAAAGAACCTCATATTGGTCGTAAAACCAGCATGTAATCTGGCTGTCTTCATGTGTGTATGTTGCAGGTGTGGCTCAGGTCTTGAACAGGTTAGATGGGAAACCGTTTGATGATGCAGATCAGAGGCTGTTTGAGGTATGACATGAATCATCTGTCAGATCACTATGAATGCTTAGGTACGCTGTCCTTCTAACATGAGTTCATTTGGAGCATACACATAAGCCATAATTCTCTCAAATCGCTCTGAGACCCTTGCAGTGAAGTGAAAAATGTTCAGTGTTCACTGTAAGCTGGTCCTGCAGCACGTGAACTCCTCCACCTCCCCAGCTCCACCTGTCTAGATCTGCTATGGGATTTATGTATGCATATTCATGCAGCAGCATATCTTACATGCTCACAGCAGTGCATCTGTTGGTAAGAGCAAGTACATACTTGCTCTGCAGCAGTGTGAGTAGCAGATCTAGTCTGCTCAGACCAAATATATTAACATTGTCAAATCCATTAACATGCTATATTCTGAGAGTTGTCATGATTGAAATCATAACTTATATGTATGCTCCAAATGAACTCAGCCCCATTTAAGAATAAAAATAATATTGTGGATCAGAAAGTGAATCAGAAAAATACAGATCCAGTTCTCTATACACCAACCTGGCCTTGAATGTGGCTCAGATGTGTGTGTGTGTGTGTGGAAACTTTACAGAGTGCTCACCTCTTACAATGTCAATACAAGATCTTGACCAAAAATTGATGCACCTCTTGATGGAGATATCATAACATTCATTTCCATCAAGAGGTGCAACAATTTTTGGTCAAGATCTTGTATTGACAATGCAAGAGGTGAGAACTCTGTAAAGTCTCCTCCAGCACATGCCAAAGACTTTCAATCGATTTAAAATCTGGACTGTTCATGTGTGAAAATGATTCTTCATGCTCCCTCTCAACCATTCTTTCACAATTTGAGCCTGATGAGTCTTGACATTGTCATCCTGGAATATGGCCATGATGTGTCTTCCTACATGGTTGTTTATGAAATGAAAAGCTACACACTCCATCTTTTACAGTTAGAAGAACTGTTGCCAAACAAATAACATGCTAGAAACATAATAATCACTGTAATAATGATTCATACATAGACTCTTAAGTATTTGCCTATTAAAATCCAATCAGTGACTTTATTTTGGCCAGGTTGTGTATAATAACTCTGATTCACACAAACACTCCTGAAACAAAGTTTTAAAAATCTCCTCCAGAGGTTTAAATTGGTTGTTGAGGACTTACGTGTGACTACATAGTCTCTTTTTCTCTCTTTAGGCATTTGTGATATTCTGTGGACTGGGAATCAATAATACCATTATGTATGACCAAGTGAAGAAGTCCTGGGCCAAACAGTCTGTCGCTTTGGATGTATGTCTCCAAAACACACACATGGACACACACTTAACTGTGATTGGTAGGATTTTTCTAAAGTGGTGGCAGATTAGTTTGAGATTTTGTAATTGGTGGGTTGTTAGATTAGAAGCATTTGACTGGTGGGATAATTCAGCACAAGATGTGAGCCTGTGATTGGTGGAATATTGACCTAGTTCCCATTAGAGGCGGGGCTTAATGCAGGAGCCGGAGGAGCTGTATTCACTCTTGACTCAGAGTAGGTTTGACACTCAACCACCTCACTCTGCAGTCGTCTCTATTAAAGAGATGATATCATGGAAAACTGTTTTTTCCTTGCTGTTTTGAAATGAGAGTCTAACAGCCTATGAAGACGTACTGTAATGTTCGCTACGCAAAGCTTCCAGTTCATTCAGAACATTTATTGAAACTTATCTGTCTTTATAATTGTGATCTCACACTCAAAAACAGCCTGTTCAGTGAGCAGGTGGGAAATGATCAATTCAAATCAAATTATTACTGTGTTGCTGCAAGAAACCTTCACTAACATATAAGCTATAAAAGAGCAGAATATGACCCCTTTAATCTAACAATGAAACAGTGGGACACAGAGGAATAAATCCCCACCTTCAAAACTTCAATCGACCGACTTCAATCGAACAAAAACGATCGTCTGGAAACACAGATGATGGTGTGTTTACAGTCAAAACACCCATCTGGTCTGTAGGTTTGTGTGTGTGTGTGAGGTCCTGGTAAACCCTATGTTATGGGGACAAAATGTCCCCACAAGGATGGTAATACCAAAAATCTTTGTCCTTGTAGGGAAATTTTTTTTTGGTCCCCATGAGGAAACAAGCTTTTAAATCATACTAAGTGATGTTTTTTGAAAATGTAAAAATGCAGAAAGTTTTCTGTGGTGGGTAGGTTTATGATTAGAGGACAGAATACACAGTTTAGTATAAAAATCCTTATGTCTTTGGAAAGTCCCCATAAAACATTAAAACCAAACATGGGTGTGTGTTTTAAGTTAATAAGGTTCTATTAGTTAACATTGGTTCCCTTTCGATACAGTTCACTCTTATTGCGTCACTAGACGCTATGGGAAAAAATTCTCTTTTCTCCGAATGCTGAAGCCTTATTGAATCACGCAGTGAAATTGCACAAGCCATAGCATGAATTTGCTGGCGAAAGGAGCTGTGGAGACAGTTCCACCAACCCACAGCGAGTCAGGCTTCTACAGCTGCTACTTCCTCGTCCCCAATAAGGTGGCTCAGGCCCATCCTGGACCTCAGACATTTGAAATGGCTGTTCAAGATGCTAACATTGAAACAAATCCTCTCGCAAGTATACCCAGGGGATTGTTTTTTCTCTATGGATCTGAACTTTCATATCCAGATGGCCCAATATTCTTCTCAAAGGACAGGGACACGCTGGCCCACACATGGCCCAGCCTCTCCCTTTACGCATCTCCCCCAGTCCCGCTGTTCACTCAGGTCATCAAATGGATCAGGGAGGACAGATGCGCAGTCATCATGGTTCCCCAAGCTGATGCTGCTGCTTGGCCAATTCCCCTAAGAAAGGACCTCCTTTCCCAGGTGAAGGGAATGATCTGGCACCCCCAACCTGGCCGTCCATGTATGAACCCTTGACAGGAGCTCACGGACCTCCCAGTGGGAGTCCTAAACACTATTTCTGAGGCTAGAGCCCCGTCCACTAGATGTTTCTACGCCCTTAAGTGGTCTGTTTTCTCTGACTGGTGCACAGTCTGGAATGAAGACCCTCCTTTTTGTGACATACCGCTGGTACTGTCATTTCTACAAGAGCTGATGGACAAGGGGCGCACCCCTTCCAAGCTCAAAGTCTCAAAGCCATAGCAGTATACCACGCTCCTGTGGCCGGCCAGTCTCTAGGCAGGAACAACCTGGTTGTTCGTTTTCTGAAAGGGGCCAGAAGGCTGAACCCACCTCTGTCCCCTTACCATCCCAACGTGTGACCTGTCGATGGTCCTTAGGGCCCTCAAAGGACCCCCCTTCGAGCCGCTGCATTCGGCCGAGCAACAACCACTTTTGCTTAAGACTGCCCTACTGCTAGCACTAGCATTGGCCAAGCAAGTGGGTGACTTGCAAGCGCTCTCTGTGAGCTCATCTTGTCTTGACTTTGGCTGTCTGCAAACTGCAAAGCTGTCCTCAAACCAAGGCATGGCTACATGCCTAAGGGGCTCTCTACTCTATTCAGAGCACAGGTCATTACGCTGGCTGCTCTTCCCATCTTGGAAGAAGGGAAGAGCAAGAATTGCACTTACTCTGGCCTGTCTGGGCCTTAAGAGTTTATATTGAGCATTCTTCCCAGTTCAGACAGTCAAAGCAGCTCTTTGTGTGCTTCGGAGGCCACACCAAAGGGCTCCCAGTCACGAAGTAAAGATTATCCTGCTGGATAGTGGACGCCATTGTGTTGGTTTACACTTTGATGGGTCTGCAGCGCCCCATCGGTGTAAGAGAACACTCCACCAGAGGCATTGCCTCTTCCTGGGAGTGGTCTAGTGCAGTGGTTCTCAACCACATTCCTGGAGGCCCACCAACACTGCACATTTTGCATGTTTCCTCAATCAAACACACCTGATTAAGGTTATAAGCTCATTAGTAGTGACTCAAAGATCTAAAATGGGTGTGTCAGACAAAGGAGACATGCAAAATGTGCAGTGTTGGTGGGCCTCCAGGAATGTGGTTGAGAAGCACTGGTCTAGTGGTGTATCCATTGGCGACATCTGTGTGGCGGCCGGCTGGTCCTCGCCATCCACCTTTCACTAGGTTTTACAACTTGGACGTTCCTACACTACAAACACGAGTCCTCTCTGTTTACTTGGGCTTTGACCTCTGAATGAGCTCAACCCACTAGTACTTTCCCTTGAGGCTCCGATACATGGTCCGAACCCCCTTTCAGTGTCGGGTGAGCTCCTCGCCCTTAATTAGCCCTACTGCCTTGAGGCCCTTTTCTCCAAGTGTCTTAGGCTGGGGCCTTAGAATGTTTGTCATTCTGCTATCATAGCACAGCGATTGGACTCTGTTCCCATAGCGTCTAGTGACACAATATGAGTGAACCATATCGAAAGGGAATGTACTCGGTTACTAATGTAACCTCGGTTCCCTGAGATAATGCGAATGAGTATTGCATAGCTGGCCATGTTATTATGCTACACGACCAAGTGTTTGTCGCTTCAGTCAAATTATTTTGATTCCAATGACAATACAAGCCCATTTTTATTATGATGGATGTTCCACCCATTCTGGAGGCTGCAGCACCCGTTTCGGTGGGCTGCGCACCGGTTGGTTCGAGCAGATCCGCTGCAGCACCAAAGGTTTTTGCAGATTACACTGCTTAGCCATAGGTTTGTGCAGATTCCTACACTGCTATGGCATGTGCAGTTTCACTGCGTGATTCAATAAGGCTTCGGCATTCAGAGAAAAATTTGTTTTTCCCATAGCGTCTAGCAACGTAATACTCATTCCTGTTATCTGGGAACCGAGGTTACATTAGTAACCAAGTACGTTAATGCATGAATTAACATTAACTAACAATGAGCAATACATTTGTTAAAGTATTTATTATTATTTGTTAATGTTATTTAATAAGAATAAAACTGTTCATTGTTAGCTCAAGTCTATTAGGACAAAAATCAACAAAATGAATTCTCGCCCCACATTTTTTCCTATATGAAAAGCCATTTCGTTCAAATACAGTATACAGTTGCGGTCAGAATTATTGGCACCCTTGGTAAATATGATCAAAGATGACTGTAAAAATAAATCTGCATTGTTTATCCTTTTGATCTTTAATTCATAAAATTAGCAAAAATCTAACCTTTCATTGAAGGAAAATAATTGAAAGTGGGGGGAAAATCACATTATGAAATAAATGTTTTTCTCCAAAACACGTTGGCCACAATTATTGGCACTCTTTTATTCAATACTTTTTGCAACCTCCTTTTGCCAAGATAACAGCTCTGAGTCTTCTTCTATAATGCCTGAGTTTGGAGAACACCTGAGGAGAGATCAGAGACCTTCATGCAGAATCTCTCCAGATCCTTCAGATTCCCAGCTTCATGCTGGTGCTTCTTCTCTTCAGTTCACTCCACTCATTTTATGTAGGGTTCAGGTCAGGGAACTGGGATGGTCATGGCAGAAGCTTCTTTTTGTGCTCAGTGACACATTTTTGTGTTGGTTTTGATGTTTGTTTTGGATCATTGTCCTGATGGAAGATCCAACCACGGCCCATTATTGGATTTCTAGCAGAATCGGTCAGGTTTATTTTTTTTATCTGTTGGCATTTGATAGAATCCATGATACCATGTATCTGAACAAGATGTCCAGGACCTCCAGCAGAAAAATAGGCCCACAACATTAAAGATCTAACAGTATATTTAACTGTGGACATGGGGTACTTTTTACCACTGTGTGCACCAAACCCATCTGGTGGGTTAGCTGCCAAAAAGCTCTTTTTTTAGTTTCATCTGACCATAGAAGCTGGTCCTGTTTGAAGTTCCAGTCCTGTCTGACAACTGAATATGCTGGAGATTTTTTCTGGATCTGAGCAGAGGATTTTTCTTAAAACCCTCCCGAATAACTTGTGGGGATGTAGGTGCTGTTTGATCATTTTTTTTAGGCTTTCTGAGACTCAAGACTCAACTAATCTCTGCAATTCTCCAGCTGTGATCCTTGGAGAGTCTTTGACCACTCAAACCTTCCTCCACACCGTGCATTAGGGTGATTTAGATACACGTCCTCTTCCAGGCAGATTTGTAACATTTTTAGTTGATTGGAACTTCTTAATTATTGCCCTGATAGTTGAAATTGGGATTTTCAATGCTTTAGCTATTTTCTTATTGCCACTTTCTATTTTGTGAAGCTCAACAATCTTTTGCTGCACATCAGAACTATATTCTTTGGTTTTACTCATTGTGATGAATAGGGGTGTGACGAGATCTCGTCGAGGCGAAAAGTAGTCTCGTGATGTTGCCATGACAGAGTGGTTAGGATCATTTGGAAAGAATATGCCACCGCTACGTTTACATTACGCCTCCACTGTCATTTTGCTTTGTATTTAAATAAAAAACATTTAATTCAGTTGGATAACGGTCGCCGCCGCTCCATATTCACAGAGTACGCGCGATCGCGAAAGTGAAAGTAAACGCGAGCGCGCATTCAAACGCGATGTCAATACCCCGCATTTTGAGAGCGGCTCCCTGATGAATACAGATATCTCTCAATATGAAAGCTATTTTAGGCTGGGCAGTGTAGTTGTAACCATCTCTTAGCTCTGTATCAAAGAAAAATTTGGTCTTATTTGCACTTTGAATATTGAGAGAGTGCGATTATGGTTGCACTTATTGTAAAGTGTTACCATAAAAATGAATAACAGTTTTCTCTTAATCTTATTAAGCACAAACAATAAGGTTTCATTTGTTAACATTAGTTAATGCACTGTGAACTATCAAGAACTAACAATGAATGACTATTTTTATTAACTAACATAAACAAAGATTAATAAATACTGTAGCAAATATATTGCTCATTGTTAGTTGATGTTGGTTAAAACATTAATAATAATAAATGAGACCTTATTGTAAAGTGTTACCATTTTCATTTATACTGTTTTATTTCTATGATCAGTTTGTGGAAAGGAGTTCAGTTAGGAGGTCAAAAGTTGTAGAAGCTCATAAACCATGTACAGCAAGGTCTGAAGAGACTGAAATCATACAGAAGAGAAGTCAGTCAGTTGAGTTAGTGGCAAAACCTTTTACAGTACTTGAGTATTGTTGTCTTTTACTGCATATGATAATTCATACTCAGAAAGTAGAACTGAAATGACATTCATTACAAGATGATTAGTTAAAACATTTCAAATACACCTGCAGAATATTTTTTCTATCATGTATTTCGCCATCTTGTCTCATCTCGTGAACTCAATCTCGAGTCTCGTCTCGTCTCGTGAGATACCTGTCTCGTCACACCCCTAGTGATGAATAATTAAGGGAATTTGGCCTTTGTCTTTCTTCATCTTTATACTCCTGTGGAACAGGAAGTCATGGCTGGACAATTTCATGTAAATGATCACCCTGGTGTGCTAAAAAAATTTAAATATGAATGGGAATATACATCAGAGATATTTTACTCAAAAAATTCTAGGGGTGCCAATAATTGTGGCTGACGTGAAAAACATTTATTTCTTAATGTGATTTTCCCCCCACTTTCAATTCTTTTCCTTCAATGAAAGGTTAGATTTTTGCTAATTTTATGAATTAAAGATCAAAAGGATTAACAATGCAGATTTATTTTTACAGTCATCTTTGATCATATTTACCAAGGGTGCCAATAATTCTGACCACAACTATATATCACAATAGGGAAGAAAAGATCGCAACTTACATTTAATGCTGACAAACCAAAAATTAAGAAATTCTGACATTTATGGTAATTTCTCAATTCAATCATCAAGCTGATGATGATATAATTTGTAATAAATGTCTTGTATGAAATTTGAAAAATGTAAAGCAGAAGCATTTTCATAGTGGCCTCAGACTGATGAACCCTACCATAAATACAAGCTTTGCTAATCGGTTTAGAAGGTGAGAAAGCACTGATTTAGTTTCTTATCACACACACTTTAAAGGCAAACGGAAAGAACTGGCAAAAAAAACTCTTTCCTCACGACACCACAGAGCAATGAATGTGAAAATGAAGCAGCGGAAGTGAGGACGCTCCGTTTATTAACTGTGTAACTACATTATAGCCTGAGCAGGGAGTGGGTGTGAGCATTAATTGAGTTCTCGAAGCTCTTCTCATTCTCCAAAGAAATGCAGGATTGGTTTCTGTGATAAATCTGACAGTGTTAATAAGTGTTGTCAGTATATTAGTATGTAATAGATCATCAACAGACTATAGCAGAGCTGAGTTAAATATTGCATGACCTGTAGCCATTTGAGAATCAGACAAGTCAGTATGTTATGAATGGGCGCCACCATCATTCTCTTCTCACATGACTCTCAGCAGCCAATCAGAGGGATACGGCAGTGAATTGTTGTAGTGTCAGGGTTAATGTAATTCAGCCAGTTTGTTGGCTCTCTATATGATCTCTGTGATGTTTTTATCTTGTCATGTCTATATTATAAACATAAAATATAGAAATGCATAAAATGTTAACCTTTGTTGATTGAATTTGTGTGTGTGTTTTCCATAGGTGCTGTCATATCATGCCACATGCTCTAAGACTGAGGTGGATAAGTTTAAGGTAAATATTAATGCATCAAACAGATTGTATTTATAGAGCTGTCTGAAGTTTTAGTGCTGTTTAGAACAACAGAAGCTTATCAATAATGAAATAACTTGATTCATGGGATTTTAACCTCAGTATATCAGTTTATGCAGTATGTATAATTCAGAACAAAGCTATTCAATACCTCATCAGTGTTTGTGCATTATTGATATAGTCTCTGTGGAGTTTATGAAAAGCCTCATTTATCATGTGCTAATTTTCTGGTGAAATGCTTATTTTTGTCATGTGTTAATTGGATTTTGCCAGGAGCTCTTATGGCACTTCATTAACAAGTACCAGCATGTTTCCAAGAATGAATGAAGAATCTATTGCTGAAAGTCAAATTCAGCAATATTATACACCATATACAGTATATATATATATATATATATAGGGATGTCAAAATTAAAACATTAATTTTGCGATGATTTTTTTCTTTTTTATGTGCTCAAAGTATTTAACGCAATTAACTCAGGATCTGTTTTTTCTGTCATCCTGTGGCTAGCTTTACATATGATAAAGCTATAATTCATTCAAGTGCTATGAAACCATTCAAGCTCGAAAAGATGCAAAAAAAGAACTCAAATCTGTACTGGCGTGCTGTCTGTGAAGTGGCTCTCTGGGAACAAACACCCAAACGCACCCAAAGAATGCCATATTGAGTTCTCTTTCGCACTTGAACGGACAAAAACAATTTTTTTGACAAAATGATGTCAAAATTCCTGTTTTGTCAAGTATCCTCGTAAGCACAGTCTTCAACGAGTTAGAAAGATAACTCAAGAGTTGTGAGAAAATGAGATGCGTGTCAGATCCGCGTTATGTGCGTCAGGTCTTAAAGTGACAGCAGCCTAATAAACCTGCTGCTGCCTGTCATTAATGTTAATCAAAGAACAAAAGAAAAAGATATAATCACTCAATGCTCTTGACTGAATAACTTTTGTAGCTTTAATAAGGATTAATCTATATTATGTAACTGTGCAGTTACCTGTTAGACCTACCTGAAAATCTTAAAGCACTGTTTGCAAGGTTACATGGGTCAAAATCAATGAAAAAAAACTATTTGGTGCATTTTAACAGGGCAGGTACAAATCTGAACCAGTTTATGTGAAGCTTGTTTTAAGTTCACTTAAATTAAAAGTTGTTATATTTTTTAAAAGCTATTAAATGCTAAAAATGATGGCTGTCAATTATACTGTAATGCTGAATGTCTATAATTAATGGCTAAAATTGAGGGGAAAAAAATCCATGTAATAGAGACATCAGTATCAGTATGAGTGATACAGTCCTTCATTCATAGTGCTTAGTAAAAAGATGCCATTAAACCAATATTTAAAATATACTGTAAAATATATACTTATATATTAAAAATATATTAAAAACGTTAAAGGTGCCATAGAATTGAAAATTGAATTTACCTTGGCATAGTTGAATAACAAGAGTTCAGTACATGGAAAAGACATACACTGAGTTTCAAACTCCATTGTTTCCTCCTTCTTGTATAAATCTCATTTGTTTAAAAGACCTCCGAAGAACAGGCGAATCTCAACATAACACCGACTGTTACGTAACAGTCGGGATCATTAATATGCACGCCCGCAATATTTGCATATGCCAGCTCATGTTCAAGGCATTACACAAGCCAGAATTAATGTCTGGAGCTGCACAGCTGAATCATCAGACTAGGTAAGCAAGCAAGAACAATAGCGAAAAATGGCAGATGGAGCAATAATAACTGACATGATCCATAATATCATGATATTTTAGTGATATTTGTAAATTGTCTTTCTAAATGTTTCTAAAGTGTAATGTTAGCATTAGCCGTTAGCCACGGAGCACTATCAAACTCATTTAGAATCAAATGTAAACATCCAAATAAATACTATACCAAAGACTATAGAATAACTCAAGACGTGTCACTCATATTGTTTTGAATAGGAGAAAGTGCAACGCGCAATATGGTGGAATAATTCCCGCCTTCTAAATAAGAGCCAATCGCCGACTGGTAAAGTCATCGCGTCACTGCAACGGCCGTTAGAAGCACCGGTTTCTATAGAAACAGTCAGACGCGCGCCTCCGAAATGAGGCACAAGAGACGCGCATTTAGGTCTGCGCATGCGCATTAGCATGATCCAGCCTGAAAAATACAGTTTTTTGTCATGATTCGAGCGTTTGGAAAAAACTTTTATGAGACAGTTGTTGTCAGACGTCATTGGTGATTACAAATATGAAATTTAATTGAAAGCTTAGCAAACAGCTTTGGAGAATTTGATGTTTCCCCATTCAAAGAGATAGGAGTTGCACTTGCATGCCCGAGAGCCGTTTCAAAGATGGCCGCCGAGTGAAATGACTTGTCTTAAAGGATTAGTCCACTTTTAAATAAACTTTTCCTGATAATTTACTCCTCCCCCATGTCATCCAAGATGTCCATGTCTTTCTTTCTTCAGTCGAAAAGAAATTAAAGTTTTTGATGAAAACATTCCAGGATTTTTTTCCATATAGTAGACTTGAATGGGCACCAAACAGTTGAAGGTCAAAATTAGTTTCACTGCAGCTTCAAATTGTTCAACACGATCCCAGATGAGAAATAAGGGTCTTATCTAGTGAAACCATCACTCATTTTCTGAAAAAAATGGAAAATTATATAAGTTTTAACCTTAAATGCTCATCTTGAACTAGCCCTCTTCTTCTTCTCTATTAGAATTCCAGCAGTGTAGACAGTGCTAAGTGTATTACTGCCCTCCACAGGTCAAAGTTTTGAACTAATTTTTATATGCAATATGCTAGTATATAACAATTAGTTCAAACTTTGACCTGTGACCAATTTGAAGCTGCAGTGAAACTAATTTTGACCTTCAGCTGTTTGGTGCCCATTCAAGTTCACTATATGGAAAAAAATCCTGGAATGTTTTCATCAAAAACTTTAATTTATTTTCGACTGAAGAAAGAAAGACATGAACATCTTGGATGACATGGAGGTGAATAAATTATCAGGAAAAGTTTATTTAAAAGTGAACTAATCCTTTAAAGGGACTTTGACTATACTTACATGATTTGATGACGAACACTTTGTAAAGATCCATTTTGAAGGTTATATTAGCTGTGTGAACTTTGTTTATGCAATGTATTATAGCGTCGCGAGCTTGGGGGCGGGGAGCGCGAGCATTTAAAGGGGAAGCAACCTGAATCGGCGCATTTATAATGATGCCCCAAAATAGACAGTTAAAAAAATTTATAAAAAAAAATCTATGGGGTATTTTGAGCTGAAACTTCACAGACACATTCAGGGGACACCTTAGACTTATATTACATCTTGTGAAAAAGCATTCTAGGGCATCTTTAATGTTAGGTGTGCGATTAATCACAGTTAATTACAAAAAATTTGCTAATGTCCCCCTGAACAAACATCAGTGCATATTAACTATATTGTAGGACCAGAGTTGTTATTGGTAACTATTTAAGATTGTTTTCATTAACTGAAATGAAGCTGAAATAAATTGAAATATAAATATTAAATGAAAAACTTAACTTTAAAGTACTAAAATGACTAAAAGGGAAATACACATATTAAATAATAATATAAATATGAAAAATAAAATATAATATAAAAAATAAATAAAAAGCACATAAAATTACTGTTTGGAATATATGAGTGTGAGTAAATGTTCATTTTAAACTATTGAGCAAAACGTAGTTTGATTTGGATTGTCTCTATAATAGCACATTTATTTTGGGTAAAAACGTCCAGTGTAGTGTAATATGTTCCATTTATGGAGTAATTATATGAGTAAATATCCACAATTAGAATTTGTTAATAACGTCATAATATAACGCACAGCTCCTTCTGCCAGCAGTCCCTCATTAGATCTGTGAATGTGTGTTTGAATCTATTTGTAGTGTCTCATTAGCACGGCTGTGAGCTTCAGTCAGCACTAACACATGAATTACAGTAAACCCTGACGCTAGTTTCATTCCATTCACAAAGCATCTGTTTTCAAGCATCTGAGAGCTTACATACAATGAGACTTTGCGTCTCTCCCTCTTTTCTGCGTACACACACACACTCTCTCTCTCTATTGTTCTTTCCTCAGGCAGCGAACATCCCTCTGGTGTGTGAACTGGGCATTGATAAACTATCATTTGATGACTTCTCTCTGGATGTGGACGCCATGGTCACTGCATCTCTGCGGATGTTTATGGAGCTGGGGATGGTGCAGAAATTCAAAATAGACTATGAGGTCCACACATGTTTGCATTTCTTAACTCAGCAGTATCACACAAGCAAGAGTGCTGTTGTACTGAATATCAGCAACGCTGTGATTTGACCGTAAGCCTAAAGTAAAATAAAATAAAAGTTAATTATTAAGCAACACATTTTGGCCAGTTATTTCGAAAGTGATGATAATAGTTCCAAACGTAACACTGAAACATGTTGATATGCTCTATATCAGCACTCTCGGCCAATCAAATGAAAAGACAGTAAACGCCTTTTTATTTTGAATTGTAACATCACATTTCTTCTTTTTCTTTCTAGACACTTTGTCGGTGGCTGTTGACCGTGAGGAAGAACTATCGCATGGTTCTGTATCATAACTGGAGACACGCTTTCAACGTTTGCCAGTGCATGTTTTCCATGCTTACGGTGAGGGACCTTCTCTCTCTCTGTGTGTGTGTGTGTGTGTGTGTGTGTGTGTGTGGTCCCCAGCCTCTGTCTCACTAAATTTACCACAGACGTGTGACTTTTTTTGTTCATGTCGGTTTGTTTGCAGACAGCCGGCTTCCAGGAGACTCTGACCGAGATGGAGATTCTGGCTCTGATAGTGGGCTGCATCTGCCATGATTTGGACCACAGAGGAACCAACAACGCTTTCCAGGCCAAGTGAGAATCAATCACTGCAACTCAACATTACTTGGAGCTGAATCTGAATGTCTTTACTGCACACATGAGCTTTGAGTGGATTTGGTTCCACCTCAATGACATCTGTGTCTTTCTCAGGACGGGATCAGCTCTCTCTCTTCTTTATGGGACATCAGCTACACTAGAGCACCATCACTTCAACCATGCTGTTATGATCCTCCAGAGTGAGGTAAACCTAAAGTCACCATGAAATCAAAATTGACAGTTTGTATTTTATGGAATGTTGCAGTTAGGGCCCGATACCAAGCTCATGTACTTGTACTCATATTCGTAAAAATACCCCTATACCAAAGACCGATACCTCACGTGACGTAACTGACAGAATTTTCCCTGCACAGAGACACTGACGGCAGCAGCAGAAACACTGTCAGCATCAGAAATACTTCAAAATTAATGATGACAACCTACACATTACGAACTGTATGCTTTCAATCACAATTCGTTATCGATTAGTGAAGGCGGAATCGTGTTGAATGACACAGATCAGAAGCGCTCCCTCTCTCGCACACTCGCGCTCTCTCTTTCTTGCGCGCGATCCCAGTTCTCTTCTCCTCGTGCCTGAATGGTCATGCACACATAGTTGTCAAAATGTCCATCGTGTGCAATATCTCACGTAATTAAGGTCGGTTATGGCTTAAGTGGACGTAAACATTTGGGTGAAAACAGGATATGTGTCAGTATCCATGGATTCGGTCTTAAAGGGACCGTAGCCTATATTTGTCATTACTGTTAATAAAACAACAAAATATGTTAAATAAATGTATACATGGTAAAAAAAAAAACTACTGTATCTGAAAAACAAGTTTATTTAATTTGTATCTCTATAGTATTTGTTGTATTGTTTGTAATTTGTTTGTAAATAACAACAGTTATATATATTGGTAATTATGCCCTTTGAAGGTTATTGGACACTGTGAAATTTTTGTTCTTTATGTTTGTGACAAGCACATAAAAATTATTACTTTTTTCACTAGAGTAATAATAAAGAAGCTGTCCTACATTCATTAGTCTCATTGTGTTGTGCTTGGAAAACTGCAACAACAAAAAATAAAGAGAGAAATTAATAAATGTATAGGTATCGGTATCGGTGAGTACTAGAAAAAAAGTATTGGTACTCGTACTCGGTCCTTAAAAAATGGTATCGGTGCATCCCTAGTTGCAGTGTTTATTATAAATGATTTATCTGTGCACATCTTTGAAAACAACATCAACAACTAGCAAACAGCAACTACTATCCAATCAGTTCCTGATAGAGTTGCACGATTAATCGTTAAAAGATTGCAATCTAAATTTAAACACCCACACGATCTAATTCCTAAATGACAGCGATTTGGCCATGTCTGTTAAACTTTTGACAAGTACGATCACACCGATTCAGATGCCGCTGAGCCAGAGAGAGCAGTTGTCATGTATAGGTATGAAACAGCTTCACAAATAGTCTTTTCAAACACACAATATCATTATTTCTGTGTTATAATCATTCAGAATTATCACTGAAGTACAGGGATAAAAGTTTATAGTTGGGATATAAAAACTGATGTCTACAGTAGTGATCAAATATATCTAAAATATAACTCAAATATAACTCAAAATAGAGTAAATCACCTTTTGAAAGTACAACGCTTCAAATAAAGATTGTATCAATTACATTTTTACAGCAGTAGGTGGTGACAAGTGACTGTTAAAAATTTATTTTTTATTGAATCATTCATTCGAAAGATTCGTTCAAAAATGCTGATTCATCCAATAATGAAAACTTTATGAGTGAGTCATTGAATCATTCATTCAAAATTTTTAAATAGACTGCAGCAAATGACATTTTGTCAGAATCTCTAGTAAATTACATGTTTTGTTTTGTTGTCTATTCAGAATTCTATTTAAAGGTACAATATGTAAAAATTTTGGCCGCTAGAGGTTGCTAGAAGCCTATTCAAAACAAAGGCGTAGCTTGATGACGCCAAGTTTATAAAGCGGAATCTTGGGACATGTGGTCTCCATCTCAATGGACGGTGCAAAAGAATAGGGATAGGACTCGGGAAGAAATCATGTTCATGGATGCGATTATTAACGTTACTGTAGTATGAAGCAGAGCAGGAGTGAGTGTTGTGGGAGCTGAACGAGGACGCTGGAGCGATTGCGCAACACACGCCTCACGGGCAGGGGGACTTTTATTATGACACAGTCGCCGGCTCCGTTTCCGCTTTTCTGATCATGTGTATGAGGTAATGCAGCTCTGTTTATCATATTAGATAAATTTGAGAGTGTTGAAAATGATGTTATAACGTTACTCTGTGCGTTCGCTCGGTGGCTGCTGTGAGACACTGTTACACACTGCAGTAAGATAGATCGATTTTAGAATATCATATTAAATGCTGGATGGCTTGTGTTGATAAATGGCATGCAATTAATTTTAAAACGAATTGTATGATGGAGAAAATGCTGTATTACTCTTACTAAAAATAAAGCTGCATCTGATTATGCTATGTTAGCTACTTCACAAAATAGTGTTTTTCTCTGAGGCGTGGTAAAGCATGGCACTCGCAAAAAAATCAAGAAAATTAGATTTAAACAATAAGACTAAACGTGTTGAGCTAAAAAACAACAATTAGTATTCTGTCTATAAATATATCAAAACAGATGTTCCCTTGCCTATTAAAACATGTAAATATTAAAGTGTCTTTGGTGTTTCCATGGTTTCTACAAAATAAAACTGGAAACCGACGCGGGTATGACGCAATTGACAGGCGACTCCTCACACGTCCCGGAGCCTTGGTTAAAATTGCAATTTTCTCACGATTTACAAATAGTTGGAAACATTTGGGATATTGTAAGTACTCAAGTGAACAAAATATATAACACTGGCCTAGTGGTTTTTGGATATTTTACTGCAAAAATATTACATATTGCACCTGTAAACTATTTAAAAATTTAAATAATTTAAAACATAAAGGAAATATATCATAGAAATCCAAAATATAAGATTTAAAATAGTTTGTAATTTAATGCTTGTGTTGTGACTTTTAAACACTTCATATAATTATATGCAAAAGCAGTGCCACACAAGAAATCATTTTAACCACATACAATGAGATAACAAGGCTGGGGGGGAGGGGGTGAATAAATTACAGCCTGTGCTAACTGACAGATGTTGACTGTGAATAATTGCTTTCTACAGATACAGCGTGTTTATCTGTGTCACTGTCATTTGCATGCAAATGAGCTACGGTCATCATTTACTCCGAGCAAGAGCGTGTTCACTGACCAGCAGAAAGACAAGTATTAATTAAGCCGCTCCTTAATGAAATGGCAGCAGTTGCCCTGCTCTTTAATCTGGTAGGGGTAGATATAGCTTATCCTATTTCCCATCAGGCCTTGCAGTTGCTGAAAAGCAGAATTTAGGGCCTGTTTACACCTGGTCACTTCATCACTTCAACCACTTCAGGAGGTGCTTTGCGATGCATTATAGACAAAACTGGACAAGTGTAAATGAATGGTTGTTGAAACCACATATGTAAATTTTACACCTCCCGAAATGTTAAGAAATAAATGTATGAGAGCATGTTATTGTTACAGCTCAGGTGTGTAGAAACACGCACGACGAGGAGAATGAGATCCAAAGTCAAACTTTACTAGATAATCCAAAGGAGCATACAGGAACACAGGAGATACACACACACTAACATACAACGATCACCAACAAAGACAAGAGTGAAGGGTGAGTGGTTATATACACAAGTCCTAATGAGTGTTAATGATGATGATGATGATGATGATGATCTTCAGTTGCGTGTGATGGTGATGACGTGCAGGTGCAGGGCAGAGGGAATGCTGGGCAGTGTAGTCAAGGAACCGGTGGTTGTAACAGTACCTCCCCCCTCCGGCAAGGCGCGTCCTCGCGCCGTAGAGGAACATCCAAAGAGGCAGGCCGGAGGGGGTTCAGGAGGTGGACGGTGAAGCTGGAGGATGAGTCTGATGGAGGCCCAGTCCCCAACCAGGATGCTGTACATCGGCGGCGGCG
>RJVU01010503.1:671680-737390 GCA_003731715.1 Anabarilius grahami | reverse complement strand
CGGGCGGGTGGGCGGGGCTTTTCTCCAGCTCGACGTCCTCAACACCTACTCCCTCGTCGCTGACAGGGACCCCCGACTCGAACTTCTCCTCAGTTGGAAATACCTCCGGCTCCGGGGTGATGTCAAGCTCGGTCGCTCCTCCTGGCGCGGGCTCTGACGTCACGGCGGGGTCGTCGTTTCCATCGACGGTGGGTCTCTGGTTGGGAACTGGGTATGGAGGGGTTCCGGATCGGGGCCGCTTGAACTCCACGCATACAAGGTCCATTGTAGCTCGCCCCGATCCGGTATAACTTCCTCAATTCCTCATCCTCCAGCTGGCTGCTGACGGCAAAAAGGAAAAAACGTGATGAATACACAAAAAAGTCATGGCTCTCCTGAGCCAAGGCGATGAATTTAGCCCATTCATCCATTTAGGGCGGTCGGTGATTCTGTTGCAGTTCAGGTGTGTAGAAACACGCACGACGAGGAGAAGGAGATCCAAAGTCAAACTTTACTAGATAATCCAAAGGAGCATACAGGAACACAGGAGATACACACACACTAACATACAACGATCACCAACAAAGACAAGAGTGAAGGGTGAGTGGTTATATACAAGTCCTAATGAGTGTTAAAGATGATAATGATGATCTTCAGGTGCGTGTGATGGTGATGACGTGCAGGTGCAGGGCAGAGGGAATGCTGGGAAGTGTAGTGCAGGAACCGGTGGTTGTAACAGTTATAGGATATATGACATATTATAGCCAGATACGACAGCACTACTTCAACACACATCGCCACAGATGAGTATCTCTTCAGCAAGCCGACGCGTAAACTGCCGCAAATGAAACTCCTGAATCCGCATTCTGAAGCTCAACACACAATCACTTTCATTAAAAGTAATGAGACTAAAAAAATTATCTTACCAGTGCTGATTAGGGCTAGTAAAAAAAAAAACATTGATTACTCGATTTTAATTGATTCTCATTTTTACGAACCAATATCGATTCTTACTTGCCAAGATTCGATTAGTCTATTCTGTTTTCAGTTGATGAATGAATGGAACATTGTAGCGTGCCTCCCATCCAATAAATCGCTATAAGCTTTGTGCTTTGTTACTTTTGATATGAAACAATGTCTCAGATTTCAAATTTTGTTCATTTTATTGCGAAATTCAAAAAACAAATACCGTTTTGGCCATGCACGGCGGCAGAATTTTTCTCTACCGGTGCTAAAGGGGGGCTAGACCAATATGTGGGGGTGCTAAGAAAATAATCGATATTCATGATGAGTTACTTCATAAAGAAATCGTAGGTTTTTTTTTTTTTTTATAAATAAAAGCAGTTATGGTACACACCGCATTCAACAGAAGTGTGGCTTTAAATTAAATTTGGCTAAAGAATAGGCATATTCAAACAACAACAACAAAAAAAAAAAGATATAAGCTTAATACAAGTGACCACAAAACAATGACAAAAACCTTTTTACATGCCAAGGTGAAAGACTTAATCACTGGAGAGCACCCATGCACTCAGCATTAACAACACAATACATACGTATGCATAATCAGACGGTACACTTAAAGTAAACATTAAACAAATACCACATCACAATCTTAGGCTGTGTCCACCAAAGCCTTTTTTTAGCCTGCTAAACATGTTTTTGCTTTGAAAAACAAGAGAGGCGGGCAGTGGAATATGGGGAAAAAACACAAGGTCTTGAGATGCGTTTTTTAAAAAGTTAAACTGATTTTAACTTGAGCGCTGCGTTTTACGACGTCATGCGTGAGACGCTGCAAAAGACTCAAGATGCGAGCGCAACGGTTTTGTACGTCCGTCTAGTGCGTGTTTACATAGAAAAACAATGAAAAAGTAGGAGGTTACCGGTGTCAAAGAGGCGTCTTGGTTCTTCCACTGGTGACTGGCTCAAATCAGTTGGCTATGCTAGTGCTGGCTGTAGCGGCACCTGTGGAGCAGCTAAACAGGGGCTATTCAAATTTCCGACAGGGCTATAGCCCCCCCCTAGCCCCGGTGTAGTGCTGTAACTGGTTTTGCCGATGTTTAATGTGGCGTGAGAAATCGCTGTAGCGCCTGAGTTCAAGAGAAGTGAAAAGCGCACGTGAACTGATCATCTCCTCCGCTTTAATACAGCACGAAATAAACATGAATGAACATCTGAAGGTATGCTAAAAGATACAGTACAACTTACCGAAATCTGTATCATGCATCATGTAATCACTTAATCAGTGTTTCAACCGCGGAAAGACGTCAATAAAAAGACTTTACAATATGTCACTTAACGTCACATTTACATCAGAAAAACCATATTCACTCTGACCATAAACTCGTTAGTTAGCTAGAAAAATGAACTCTAGAGAGAAGCGTTTTGCTAAATAAATGCACCATATTACATTTTCACTTCAATATTTAATGCATGTTTGAATAAATCCGTCAAGTTTTTTTGCAGCCACAATTTAAATGTTTATATTTCAAAAAAAGAATTGGAGTAGAAATATAATTATGTAATTGTTAAGTTAGTATTATAACTTTATTATTATAAAAACTTGTGTAATTTAAGTGTTTGTATACAAATCAGTTCATTTTAACCTTCAATGTTATACTGTAATGTACTCTCTCAACTGACTCCCATGTGTAATTTACAGCATTAGATGAGAGATTTCTTTCCTTGGCAAAATTTGCCATGTACTGTACCTGATATATATCAAAAATAATCGATAATGAATCAAATCGAATCAGAATCGAATCGCAAGCTTATAAATCAAATCGAATCGTGAAATTTGTGTCAATACCCAGCCCTGCTGCTGATGCCGCTCTCTCTCTCCTATTGCAGTCTTTGATCTTGAAATTAGCTGATGATAAATACAATGCAGATCATTTCTGTTGCTTTCTCTGACGTGAACTCTGATAAATCTGCATATAGCGCAGGAACTGAAGAAGTCGGATTTATATTTGTTTTGTGGAGATGGTGTAAATGGAACCATTTTAACAAATCAGATCAGTAAAAACACATGAAGTGACCAGGTGTAAACAGGCCCTTACTATGATATCAAATGACAACACCTTTGCTGAAAATAATATCAAACTAAAGCAAAAATATTACGCATGTCTCATACTCAGTAAATGGACTGCGTAAAAAGTGTCTTTGCTTCTCTGAATCCAGAATGAGGCTCGCCACTGTGTAAACTTCACACACATATTTAAATATCAGTTTATTTTAATCAGGCATTCTGATGTACACATGCGTGGGTGGCTGGAATTCAGAGTTACATGTTAATTATGGTTATATATTCAAACCCACTTTATATGGAAATTTATCCTCACGTACTGTAGGACTAGAGCGTTTCTGGAAAGCACCTGTATGATTAAAACACATGGCCACACTATGACACCTGACTTACCATAAAACACCATCAGTGCAGATGTATGTTTTCAAACATCTTCAAAATCATCCAAACAATATTTAATGACGCGAAAAGGAATAGAAATAATAGTTTAATTTTCTCGTTGTCTCTCTAGGGTCACAATATCTTCTCTAATCTGTCTTCACATGAGTATGGAGAACTCATGCAGCTCCTGAAACAATCCATACTGGCCACAGACCTGACGCTCTACTTCCAGTGAGTTCTGCTGCGCTTATGGACATACACATCTCTGACTGTCAAATCAATGAAATATTAATGTGCCAAATCTACACTGTCATTCAAAGGTTTTACGATCAGTGAGATTTTTTGAAAGAAATACCTAAACTTAACAACTACCTTACTAACTATTAATAAGCAGTAATTAGGGGTTTATTGAGGCAAAAGTCATAGTTAATAGTGAGAACTGGACCCTAAACTAAAGTGTGACCAAAATATTTATTCGGCAAAGATGCATTCAATTGAAAAGTGACAGTAAAAACTTTGATAATGTTATAAAAGATTTCTATTTCAAATAAATGCTGTTCTTTTGAACTTTCTGTTCATAAAATAATGTTTCTTGAGCATCAGATCATCATATTAGAATGATTTCTGAAGGATCATGTGACACTGAAGACTGGAGTAATGATGCTGAAAATTCAGCTTTGATCACAGGAATAAATTACAGTTTAATATACATTCACATAGAAAACAGCTATTTGAAATTATAATAATATTTCACAATATTACTGTTTTTACTGTATTTTTAATCAAATGAATGCAGCCTTATGGTGAGCAGAAGAGACTTCTTAAAAAAGCCTAAAAAATCGTCCTGACCTCAAACTTTTGAACGGTAGTGTATCTACAGTATCACCAGCAACACTAATAAACTATATTACTTGGCAGAAGTATTGTGTTCTTAGGCATGATGTTCTTAATAATAATTATAATAAAAATACTAATATATTGAACTTTGTTCTCACCACACTGTCTAAGAACAGCTCTTTAATGTGGGGAAATCACTATAATTTATGACTTATTACTTCTAGAAATGCAAGGTTGCATTTTACTTATTTGTTTTAAAAATGTATTTTAAATGTACTTGTGGCAAACTCTTCCTGTGTGCATGTGTGTGAAACTTTCCCTGCTTCACATTGCAGCAGAGATTTGGTGATGTTGGTAGGAAATGTGATAAACTTTCTTGACCCTGTACTGCCGCCATGTGGCAGGACTGTGAACTGCACAGAGCTCATGGAGTTTCCATTCACAGGAACAGAAATTCCTTCTTTGAGCTAGTGAATAAAGGAGAATACAACTGGAATGTGAAGGAACACAGAGATATGTGCAGGTCAGTTACATGTATCAGCATGGTACACACACACACACAATGCCTATACATTTCTGGTTCTTATTAATTTCTGAATGTCTCGCAGGTCGATGCTGATGACAGCATGCGATCTGGGTGCTGTCACTAAACCCTGGGAGATATCATGCAAGGTAGGCGCTCTTACCCACAATACACCACAGCTGAGAATGGAAATGAACATTACTGTTGTTGTTAGAACCAAAACTATAACTATTTTCAGTAATTGAAATAAAGCTGAAATAAAATGTAAATATCAGATGAAAAACTTAAATGAAAATTAACTGGGTCCAACTTTATATCAAGTGTCTTTAACTACTATGTAGTAACATTTGACACAGTGCTCTTATGCTGTGTTCACACCAAACGCGAATAGAGCGTCTGGCGCGAATGATTTCAATGTTAAGTCAATGTAAAGACGCGTTTACGCGCGTCTGGAGGTCTCGCGGCGCGAATGAGGCGTTTAGCGCGGCGCGGAAGACGCGAATTCGCCTCATTCGCGCGTCTAGTTCGCGCGAATGACGCGAATTGAGCGTTTCGCGCGATACGCGCGATACGCGCGTTACGCGCGAATGGTGCTTTTTGTGCATTTACGCGTTTGACGCGAATTCGCGTCTGACGCCCGAGTTGAAAAANTACAGTTTCAGTGCAGCTTCAAAGGGCTTTAAACGATACCAGACGAGGAATAAGAGTCTTATCTAGCGAATCGATCGGTCATTTTCGAAAAAAATACAACCGTTTATGATTTATAAACAAAATATCGCCTTGAACGTCCTTTCCGCTTCGGCACTCTTCATAACGCTTACGCTGAATGTCCTACGCCTTCCCTATTCTACTTACGGAACGAACGCGGCGCCAGTTTCGTTTTTTTCCATAAGTTGAATAGGGAAGGCGTAGGACATTCAGCGTAAGCGTTATGAAGAATGCGGAAGCGGAAAGTACGTTCAAGGCGATATTTTGTTTATAAAGCATAAACGGTTGTATTTTTTTCGAAAATGACCGATCGATTCGCTAGATAAGACTCTTATTCCTCGTCTGGTATCGTTTAAAGCCCTTTGAAGCTGCACTGAAACTGTAATTTGGACCTTCAAACTGTTGGTAGGAATTGAAATGCACTATAAGGAGAAAAATCCTGGAATGTTTTCCTCAAAAACCTTCATTTCTTTTCGACTGACGAAAGAAAGACATGAACATCTTGGATGACATGGGGGTGAGTAAATTTATCAGGAAAAGTGTATTTAAAAGTGGACTAATCCTTTAACCCATCCTTAAACAGGGCCGGCACCACGAGGGGGCAAAAAGGGGCATTGCCCCCTCAAATCTTATTTGTCCCCCCTCCACCCCCGAAACGGGGTTGTCGCTGCTAAATTCAAACGTGCTTTCGGGCTTTGGCTATTCAGTGTTTTCAACCACATAATGTTTATCTGAGGTTTCAGATGTTTAAATGAAGTAGCCTACGATATAAAAAAAGACATTTATATTTTGTTCAGTTCAAATTCCATGCACTGATCTCTATGGAATATCCCTTCAATTATAATTTGACGAAGTATTTTATTCATATCAGATACACATTGTGTATGAAACAATAAAGTTTACTCTATTCTTCTCCCAGTTCACAGGCCACTTACTTTTATGTATTTCGGTGAAAATGGATGAATTCACATTATGTAAATCTGACAGATCCTCGGAATTGTTTTGCAAACAAGTAAAAAACAATAATTCTTTTAGGTGTAAGTAGTAGTTAAAGACGCCTAATATAAAGTGTGACCACTAACAGAAATACATAAGTTTAAAATGAAGTGCTAAAAGGACTAAAACTGAAATCAAATTAAATTCAAGCTAAATAGAAATATAAAAAACGAATAAAAATGACAAACGCACAAGAAAAATACCATTTAAACTGAAAATAAAATGAAAATGTAATATATTAAAATATATATTATTTATTAAAAGAATATAATAAAAGCTAATTGAAAATATTAATAAATAGAAAAAATTAATATTANNNTATTAACGTGTCTTCTTTCTCACAGGTTGCTGAACTGGTGACGAGTGAGTTTTTCGAGCAGGGCGACAGAGAACGATCAGAGCTAAAACTGACTCCTTCGGTGAGGAACACTTTAAAACGCCGTTATCTGCAATGTATATATATTATATATAATTTTTGCCTGCATGTCGTGTGTACTTGTTAGAAAAATGTGTTATTTAAGCTGTAAAATTGCTTCAATTCAGGCAAAAGTCTTTACGTGGTCATAACAGATTTTGGTAGGAATTTCAATTGTTTGTTATGGTACGATCAATTTTATTAATATATCATGAATCTGTAGTTTACACACACACACACTATTACACACTCATCCATGTTTAAAAGGGAAATTGAATTGCTAGTGTTTTTCCAGTATATTTCCTATTGCTCTGGATTGTGAGGCTGCAGGAATCATTGGAAGGTCTTGAGATGCAGAGCTTTGAAGCTCTCTGTAGAAACACTCGCCTCAGGTTAAAAGTCTCAGTCTTTCGCTCAGAGTGTGTGGGTGTTTGCATGATATATTCACACACACAGACCCTCTATCACTCTGCTGCAGCCCGCGCTGACACACACACACACACACACACATGAAGGGTGAGAACAGCACAGGCATTATCAGCTACAACAGAGAAGTGCATTAAATTAAAGGTCTTGAAGGTTCTTCAGTTTACACACACAAACACTGATCAAACAACACACTTTGAGTGTAATCACATCTGTAGTTCGAGAAAAATGAAACGCATTAAAAGGTTTCTTTCAAGAAACATTTTCCTTTGGGAAACAGACACAGACCCTCTGTGTCTGTTTCCCAAAGGAAAATTTTTTTGCTCTTTTATATCTCAGGATATTTAATGGCGATTAATTTGTTTAAAGTATCAACTTGCTCTCAGTTGTTTTTTTGTACGGTTACTAAAAACAGACACAAATGAGACGCTTGTTGACATACAGTAAGAGTATAGAGCGTACATCATAGTTCAGTGTTGGAGCTCAGAGAAACATCTTGAGAAAGAAGTGCACTTAATTGTATTCATTTTACATTTGTAGTGTACATAATATCTTAAAAGTATATTTAAAAAAAAACTACTTGCAGATATATTAATGAAATAAAATGCCACTTAATTGTAGTTAAAGAGACACTTTCATCGCTGTTTCTTAACTCTAAAAAATACATTTAAACCATTGTTTTAATAATCATTTTGTCGTACTAAAGAAGTACACTTATTTTGATGTGTTGACTAACATACTAAAGCACATGTAAAGTACTTGATTAAATTTAAACAGTAATAACTTTGTTATTCAATATTACATTTAAAGTTATTATATTTTAAATGTACTAAATTGTAACTTCATCATTATAAATGTGTAATTACAAGTATATTTAAATACAAGATATACAAGTTTCAATAGAAATGATATTAAAGTATATTTTAGTTTACCATAAGTGCTTGTCAGTACATTCAGCAGTAACTTTAACCATATTTCAAAGATAATAGAAGTAATTATGAAATTACATATACAGTAAAGATGTACTTAAGTCCTACTTAAGTGGGTCAAAAAATAATTGCATGTAAAACTTTTATACAGTTCCATTTAATCGTAATTAACATGCAATTAATTTTAGTAACACTTTAGTATATTCTTTTATTGTATATTATTTCCTCAAGAGTGCATTAGCAAAAGTCTCAATTTGTTCTCCATTTAATCTCATTTCCGTCTATGAGAAACAACTGAGAAACAGCTGCTTTCCTGTAGCTCAGTGGTTAGAGCCTGGCACTAGCAATGCCAAGGTCATGGGTTCGATCCCAGGGATTGCACATACTCGGATACAAATGTATAGGATAATGCAATGTAAGTCGCTTTGGATAAAAGCGTCTGCCAAATGCATAAATGTAAACATAAAGAGGTCACTTCAGTGCTTTTTGTCTTGTGGATTGGAACACTTCTACACATTGTTGCAGGTTTGTTCAACAAATATTAATTTTGTGTGTAATAGGCGATTTTCGACCGAAACCGCAAAGACGAGCTGCCAGGGCTACAGCTGGAGTGGATTGATGGAATCTGTGCCCCGCTGTATGAGGTAATGCTGGCCCACAATGCATCACCAACAGAGGCCGTGACTGGCTGATTAAAATGTGTAACTTGCATTTAAGAGTCATAGATGGTTTTCCCTGAAATACATACAAAATACATATTTATACAAGTAACTTAAAGCAGAAGTGTGTAATTTCTGCCGCACTACACTCTAAAAAATGCTGAGTTAAAAACAACCCAAGTTGGGTTGAAAATGGACAAACCCAGCGATTGGGTTGTTTTGACCCAGCAGTTGGGTTAAATGTTTGCCCAACCTGCTGGGTAGTTTTATTTAACCCAACAATTGTTTACAAATTACTATATGTCTGGCTTAAAATGAACCCAAAATAGGTTGGAAATTAAAAATCAGACTCATAATTACTAGAGGCAACAATAATAATCAAAAAGATGAGCATTTATTAATAAGCAATTTAATAAATGTTTATTGTTTAAATATTATTCAAAAAAGTATTAATATATGTTTGTTTATTAAACATATTAATAAATGTTAATTTCCAACATATTTTGGGTTCATTTTAAGCAAGAAATACAGTAATTTTTAAACAATATTTGGGTTAAATAAAACTACCCAGCAGGTTGGGCAAACATTTAACCCAGCCACTGCGTTAAAACAACCTAATCGCTGGGTTTGTCCATTTTCAACCCAACTTGGGTTGTTTTTAACCCAGCATTTTTTAGAGTGTAGAGTCACAAATGAAATCGCAAAAATAAAATCCCAAACATTGCAGCCGTCTTTTGTTGTTTAGTCAGATAGATAGATGTCCAGATGCACTGTTGAGCTGTGTCAGGATAGTCTGGATGCTCAAACAAAAACAGCAATGTTTTCATATTAATATGAGTGCATATTAATAGTGGGATTGAAGAAACTATATGAACACAAAATGAATTACACAATTCGACTTTAACCCTGTGATGCCTGACATATGAAATCATAGACATGTTTAGACAAATTATTTAAAGTTTGCATGTGTTTTTTTTTAGTGTCATATTTGATATCTCAGCATTTTATGGTTCATATAGTATGATATAGTAAGAATATGGAGGAAAAATAGTTTGGTGCAGATGCTGATATTTATACGGCAAGTATGAAATTCTGATAGTTTGTAATGTAAATCAATGAGATCTTATAACAGTAAATCATAAAATCATATATATATATATATTATCAGTCATCACTCTATATCTGCCAATATGTCTTAGTAATATGATATTTAAATGCTTAATTTTATGATCAAATCTCTGTAGTTTTAAAACATATAATGCAATGCAATACAATGATGATTGAGAGATGAACTAATAAACGTTCCTCAAAAGCCTGATGATCATATTGGATTCTCACATTATTTTTCTAAAAAATGGATAATCAAGTAAACCTCAGTTGCTTCAGTCCAGTAAATGTTCATCTTGAAATATTACTACCAATATAAAAGTGATTGTGTTTGACAGGTTTATCAGCAGTTTTGATTTCTTTAAAATTTTTGAGTAGATATTGATATAAATATGATAGAGTAGGCTTTATAGGGTTAATAGAAATCTTCACAATCCACATTTTCATGGACACTGATCCCTCTCTTCAATCTTCTGCCTGTATGAACAGAAACATCTCAGAGACAGGCGTAACAACGTCATCCACACTTATATGCTCTAATTCCTGCATTACCCTTGATTCTCAAAGAAAGAGAGAGACAAAGAGAGAAAAGAACTGTTAGCTTCATAACAAAGTGAAGTACAAGATCAAAATGCATTATTCACATTTGATTCATACATGCAGGTCATTTTTTTAAACCAACCACTCAAACTATTAAAAATCAACTGCATGAATGAAATAAATGAGAAGCCGTTATGGGCAGAGCGGATTTCTTCATTGTGTGTGTGTGTGTGTGTGAGTGTGTTTAAATAATACTGCCAGCCACACACTCTGTGGGAGCAGGAAATGTGTGGGAGTGTTTTTGCCTTGACCCTTCATACTCTCTCTCTCTCTCTGTTCCTCTCGTTTTACACTGAAATTTCACTATTCCTCATTTGCCTGTGTCCAGGTCTGTCAAGCTCAAGGCCGTCACCATGTTTTGAACATTGACCAGTTAATTTTTTGAGTCTTGAAGATTAAAATATACTTTCCTGTAGCTCAGTGGTTAGAGCATGGCACTAGCAATGCCAAGGTCATGGGTTCGATCCCAGGCATTGCACATACTCAGATACAAATGTATAGTATAATGCAATGTAAGTCGCTTTGGATAAAAGCGTCTGCCAAATGCATAAATGTAAATGTAAATGTAAAAAGTGTATGTGCATCAGTATATTAGATCTGTGCATCAGGTCTTAAAGTGACAGGAGCCTATTAAACCTGCTTCCGTCTGTGTCATTAAAGGGTTAGTTCACCCAAAAATGAAATTTCTGTCATTATTTACTCACCCTCATGTCGTTCCACATCCGTAAGACCTTCGTTCATCTTCGGAACACAAATTAAGATTTTTTTTATGAAATCCGAGAGTTATATGACTCGTCCATAGACAGCAATGTAACCACCGCTTTCAAGGTCCAGAAAGGTAGTAAAGACATCATTAAAACAGTCATGTGACTGCAGTGGTTCAACCTTAATGTTGTTATGAAGAGATGAAAATACTTTTTGTGTACAAAAACAAAACAAAGATAACAACTTTATTCTACAATCTCTTCTCTTCTGTGTCATTCTCATACGTTGTTTGCGTCCAGCTCTTCCAGGTTCTACATCAGAACGGCGACTCATTATTGGCCGGCTCCTGCGTCAGCATCATGTGTCACGTGATCAGCTTTCGCCAATACTGAGCCGGCGTTCAGACGTAAACACAGAAACCTTCACTTTGCTCACTACGTCACCTGTGTAAGGATAATGACAGGGAAGAGAAGAGATTGTTGAATAAAGTCATTATCTTTGTTTTGTTTATGCGCACAAAAAGTATTCTCCTCGCTTCATAACATTAAGGTTGAACCACTGCAGTCACATCGACTGTTTTAACGATGTCTTTACTACCTTTCTGGACCTTGAAAATGTTGATTACATTGCTGTCTATAGACGAGACATATACCTCTCAGATTTCATCAAAAATATCTTAATTTGTGTTCTGAAGATGAACGAAGGTCTTACAGGTGTGGAACGACATGAGGGTGAGTAAATAATGACAGAAATTTCATTTTTGGGTGTAATAACCCTTTAAAGCAAAAATAACTATATTGTGATATATATCGTTATTGTGAAATAAAATTACTCATATCGTGATATAAGATTTTGGTCATATCGCCCGCCCCTATCTTAAATCTTACCTTGCTCTCTTTGACCGTTAAAACTGAAGTGTTGCACACTCATCTTCTGTGAACACCCAGCTTCTTTCATTTGATTGGCCATCTCAATCATTTTGACATTGACGAGCGCTGTTGGACCGCTGAGGCTGATCAGCCTAAAGATGAATCTTTTAAAACTCTTTGTCATCCTCACATCAAACAGAGTTGTGTGTAATGAAGTGCATCACCCCAAATCCATGACAGATTGACCACAGAACTGCTGTGCTGATGTTTCCTTTTTCAACCCTTAAAGGTGGTACAGAGGATCTTTTCGTCGACTGATTTTTTTAAATGAGCGCATGCATAAGAACAACCCCCCTCCTTCACAGCTCTTTTCAAGGGAACGCCTCCCAAAACTCGTGCACGAGTGTTTACCACCGGCATTCGCTGTGTTATTAAGCCGGGCACACATTTAACGACTAGCTAAAACATTCTGACTGTGCTCAACATACAGCGATTGTTTCCTGCTCCTGAAGCAGATTTATATACTTTCACATGGAATTTGAACACCGACTGTAATCGCAGACTGAACGCAACTGGCTCTGACTGGACGCGTTTGAGCGCGATCAGTCATAAGTATCAATTTACATTCATAATCGGCCTTACAATCGTTAAGTGATTCATTATGTCGGACTCACCGCAGGTAACTCATAATCTGCAGTTGTTACTCCTGTCTCCTGACAAAAACATTGCATGCGGCGCCTGTGGAGTGTGGAAAGTTACTGGAGCGCGCAGCCGAGCGTCTCTCACAAGGAACATCATGGCAGTGATTGACAAGCCAGAGGGCCAATCGTTTACGCGATGATCGCTGATGATTGGCTGATGTTTTTAAGGCCCTACCTCGTGCACAGATGATGTATATTAATAATATTCCTTTCAGTGCACCTAATAAATATTCTTTTATCAGTTAGTAAAGACAGTTTCAAGTAATATTGCAAAAATGTATAAAACACAACATCCTCTTTAGCACCTTTAAGCCTGGCCAATAATACCACGTGTATAAAATTATATTAATCTATTCACATATTTTATTATGTTTGCATAGCAAGGCCATTAATAATAATAATAATGATTATTGATGTACAGAGTCTTATGCTTGCTATGTGGGAGGGACAATTAATCAATTAGCTCATGTTTAGCTTTGATTGAAAAATACAAATTCTTCATTGGAACACAAAGTATTTTGAAGTATGTTTTTGGCAATACAATAATAGTCATACTCTTCTTTTTTGTTCTGCAGGAGAAAGTCACATTGATATCATATGGAATAACATTTATAGCATTTTCATTTAATGCATATTCTATTTTATTATTATTATTATTTACACAAATTTTAAGATGAACAGTAATTGGTGTGCTGGTGGATAACGGTCAGATTTTCTGTGTGTAGAAACAGATAATTCATCACAACATTTCACTGGTCCATGAACAGTTCTTACAGCACATGGCAGGATTATGACAGCTGATCACTGAGAGACTGAAACAAACAACCGCTCATTTATTCAGTGTCGTCATTCCTCACTTTAATGCTTTAAAATGTGTGATGTTCCTGAACAGTGAAATGAGAGTCACGAGAGTCTGTCTCCTTCTGTTTCAATGTTATTACAATTTCTATTGAATAGTGAATAGGGGACCTCCAGACTACTTAAAATGATTAAAATTTTCATTTTAATTAAGTTTTTCTAGACCTGGAAAAGTGGTGTAAATGAATAAAATCTTAAAACACAATGGGCATTTTTTATGCCAAATTAAAAATTTTTTTTTTTTTGGAGTTTTTATATCGGGTAAAATATTGTTGTGGACAATGGGGGGCCATGGAGTCAAAAAAGTTGAGATTATTATAATCGTGATATTAAATTTTCATAGTTTCATCTCTAGTTATGATGCACTAAAACAACTATAGTCATGTGTAGACAAGTACTTTTTTCCATAAAGAACTGTATTCTTTGATTCTGTTCTTTCTCTGACGTTTGAAGGGTGATGTGTATACGAAACTCTTCCAGGTGTATATCAGTTTGGATTTTTGTTAATTTGAGAGTTATTATACATTATTTAAGAGATTCAAGTATTGTATAACATGAGTAGCTCTCGGCCACTTTCATTTTTAAAAAGTACCACTCAAATGAAATAAGGTTGTGTTCTTAACTCTTTCCCCGCCAGCGTTTAAAAAAAAAAAAAGTTGCTAGCTAGCCAGCGGTAGCATTTTTGAAACATTAAACAGCATTATATGATGATCGTGTTAATTTACATGTGCATCAGCAATGCTTCTATCATTTGTTTCTGCTGCTTCATCTGTGTTTTGATCCGGAGATTCTGTACTCTTTCAGATGCGTAATAGCGCCCCCTACCATATAACCGCAGTGAAAACATGGATTTCCTGAAAATTCCATCATGGCAGGGAAAGAGTTAACTTAAAGGGATAGTTCACCCAAAAATAAAAATTAGCCCTTGATTTACTCACTCTCAAGTCATCCTAGGTGTATATGACTATCTTCTTTTAGACGAACACAATCGGAGATATATTTAAAAATATCCTTGCTCTTCTAAGTTTTATAATGATAGTGAACGGGAGGCGTGATTTAAAGCCCTTAAAAAATGCATCCATCATCATAAAAATAATCCATACGGCTCTGACCCGACGCACAACTTATTGACAAACGCGGAAGCGCAGAGGATAGAGCAAAACAAAACACCGGTCACGAATTAGAAGTCTAAAATGAGAAATTTTAAAGAGAAATGTCGGAAGATTTCGATGTAAGAGAAGAGGAGCTTGAGTTTGTTGCACAGCCCTATTTGTTTGAACCGCGAGAGGTGTTTAAGCTTACGATACTGCGTCATACATCGCGTCAGGGGTTACTCTTGTCGCGCAAGTCGACTTTGCGTACGGTCATCTGGTGGAAGCTAGTCAATAAAGTTTTAAATATGGATATTTTTCTTGCAAAACCCCATCATTTCGCTCCAGAAGGCCTTTATTAACCCCCTGGAGTTGTATGGATTATTTTTATGATGGATGGATGCATTTATTTTGGGCTTCAAAATCGCGCCCCCCATTCACTGCCATTATAAAGCTTGGAAGAGCCAGGGTATTTTAAAATATTCCTCAGATTGTGTTCGTCTGAAAGAAGATAGTCATATACACCTTAGGATGGCTTGAGGGTGAGTAAATCATAAATTTTGGGGTGAATTTTCCCTTTGACTTGTGAAAGTGTGAAAGTAACACCTACTATTTTCAATTCTAAACACTAACTCTATGAACATAGTCAATCAACTCTTTCTCTCTCTCTCTCTTTCTCTCTCTCTCCAGACTTTTGCCAAATTAAACCCTAAACTACAGCCAATGGTTGATTTGATCAAGGCCAATCGTGCCAAATGGGAAGAGCTACACCACAGACACCAGCGCAGCCAGGAAACCACCAGCTCTGGTAGTCCATGTAGCGTTGACGACACGACAACCAGCTGCAGCTGCGCAGGCATTAGCGACGGCGGCCCCTTCCATTCTGTGAGCTAACTAGGGGAAGCTATGGCCGGTTTTGCCGCACGCTTCTCTCTGAACCGCAGCAATGCAGACGGAAGGAGTTTTGACCTCTGCTGCATGCTTCAGACCAGCAGCCATTACCTCACTAGCGCCCTCTATAGGGCATTTGCTCTGTCAGTGAGCACTTCAGGCAAATGCGACTGAGTTTGCGTTCGTCTCCACAGTGCAAAGACTGCACATTTAGCTAGCAATGACTCGTTAATGTGGAGAATCTTAGGGATGTGTTTACGCCCAGGAAGCTACTTTAGGGCTAGCATGCTAACTTAGAGACTCTACCGTGTGTGTAAGCTACTTTCAACAGGGACTGTTTAAGGAGGATTGCCGCCATTTAAAAAGGTATTATAGCGTATTTTTCCCTTTGTAGCTTTGATGATGTTGAACGAGCACATATCTTGAGCACTGGAGCTCGGTTCTGTACTGTGCATATGTCATGTGAAGGAATGACTAATGCAGGATTTGACTGTATTTTTTGCCTTTGTAGTTTTAGCTGATGTATTTATTCCAGGATCAGGGGTTTGTGGAGCCGCGGGGCTCTTGGCAATGCTTGCAATGCAAATCCACTCCAGCGCTGTACTCTGTGCCTTGGTAAAACCCCATGATAATGCATGCATCGACATCATGTTTCTTTCTAGTTATCATGGATATTTCCTTAAGTCTTGGGCCTGTTTCACATCATGCAGGTACGCAACGGCACACATCGTGAAAGTTCTGTAATTTACTCACACTTGCTATGTTCCAACCTTTTGGAAAAAAAAACCCAGCATATGCTGGCTAGGTATGTTTTGAAGCATGGCAGCTGGTTTATGTTGGTCCTGTGTTGGTCATGAGTTGGTTATAAGCTGGAGCTGGTTGCTTAGGATCAGCTTAGGACCAGCTCATGACTAACTAATGACCAACATAAACCAACTGCCATGCTTCAAAACATACCTAACCAGCATCTGCTGTTTTTTTGTTTTTTTTTCTCAACAGGGAAGTATGACCTTTTATCTGTGGAACATAAAAGAAGATATTTTGAAGAATTGTACTGGTCATTTTTTTCATGACGTCAAAAGGACACAAAAGCACCCTAAAGGCTTGTTCACACAAGAATGATAACTATAATGATAACTATATTAGCCTCCACACCAGTGGACGATGTCTTTTTATTCTAAGTGTGCTGCAGTTTTGTCTTCTGTCGCTTAAGCAGGATGGATTCTGATTGGCTGTCAAAGTTTTTATCGTTCATCAACTGGAAAAAAAGTCATTCTGAAAGTGATTCCAACAATATTGTTTCTCTGTGCGATTATCATTATAGTTGTGGTGTGGACTCTGCTATTCTTTTTTATTTAGAACGATTTTTACAACTGTATCTTTACGGTTATTGTTATAGTTATTGTCATTGGTATAAACAGGCCTTAAAGGGATAGTTCACCCAAAAATGAAAATTATCCCATGATTTACTCTGCAAAAAATGCTGTTCTTACTTAGAGTTTTTGTCTCGTTTCTAGTCAAAATATCTTAAAGTTCTTCAATCAAGAAGCATTTTCTTGACAGGTAAATTTTTTTTTCTTGTTTTCAGAAAAAATAAGTCAAAATTAAGTGAGTTTTTCCTTAAAACAAGCAAAATAATCTGCCAGTGGGGTAAGCAAAATAATCTTATATCAAACCAAAAATAAGATATATAATCTTGTTTTAAATTTGGATTAAGATTATTTTGCTTACCCCATTGGCAGATTATTTTGCTTTTTTTAAGGAAAAACTCACTTAATTTTGACTTATTTTTTCTGAAAACAAGAACAAAAATTTACTTGTCAAGAAAATGCTTCTTGATCTAAGAATTTTTAGATATTTGGACTGGAAACAAGACAAAAATTCTAAGTAAGAACAGCATTTTTTGCAGTGAAGGCATCCTAGGTGTATAGGACTATCTTCTTTCAGACGAATTGGAAAAATATTTAAAAAATATCCTGGCTTTTCCAAGCTTTATAATGGTAGTAAACAGGGGGCCTGTTTTGAAGCCCAAAAAATGCATGAATCCATCATAAAAAAATAATCCATAAGGCTCCAGGGGGTTAAAAAAAGGCCTTCTGAAGCAAAGCGATGGGTTTTTGTAAGAAAAATATCCATATTTAAAACTTCATAAAGTAAAATAACTAGCTTCCGGCAGATGGCCATATACGCATCGAATTGTGCCGGAAGAGTGACCTCCGACCTGACGCATGACGTAATGATAGGATAGAGCAAAACAAAACACTGGTCACAAATTAGAAGTCTAAAACGAGAAATTTTAAAGAGAAATGTCGGAGGATTTCGATATAAGAGAATAGGAGCTTGAGTTTGTTGCCCAGCCATGTTTGAGTCTAACCTTACGATACTCCTACATCCTATGTCATACATTGAAGCAAGTCGACTACATTTCTGAAGCCATTCAATAGCTTTGTGTGGGGAAACAGACCAAATCCAAATGATTTAAGCAGTTTATTGCTGTAGTTTAACTAGTTTTAATTACTTTTTGGATGTAAATGTGATGCCACTCCTCATGTAAATTATATTTCATGATGATAAAGTTGGTATTAATTCTGACCAGCCAACTGCCTGCCAATAACCATTTCATAAATGATGGCAGTTATTAAAATAAATACTTAATATAGTAACCCTGAAATTCAGAGCCACAATTCTGTAACGTACTGTAGAAGAAACACTGTCGGTGTGCTGTAGTACTTATGCTGGAGTGAAACAGGCCTTAGATTCCCTGGTTGTTTTAACCTCATGAAGCAGCTCAGACTAGGGCTGCATCTGAAATCACATACTTCCCTACTATATACTAGGCAAAATACAGTATGTGAAAAGAGTAGTATGTCCAAATTCACATTACTCATAAAACGTCCCCCGATGACCTTCTACTTCCTGCGGGATTCTGAAGTGCACACACGGCGGACACTTTACTATACCATGAGGGCATAGGAGAGGATTTGCGAATGACAGTGGAACGACGCAGCTGCCGCCATTAGTGGGTCACATGATAATGACAACGTGGCGGACATAGTACTTCCGGAATTTATACTACACACATAGAACATACTTTTTTAACAGTCACTAGGTAGTTACTTATTCAAAATAAGTACCTACTCAAAAGAGTATGTGATTTCAGACGCAGCCATGGTGCGAGAGAGCGATTATGTTTGAGCCTCTCATCTCTGTGTACTGGATTACCTCAAACTTTACTCATCACAGGCCCACACAGAACCTGGAGAAAGATCAGCAGATTTCCACAGACGTTCTACGCATCTTCCACCCCCTTGCATGTTTGGTTATTAAATATTTTGGCAAATTTTCAGCTACTATAGAAGTGAATTACTCTCTTCCACAGACCTCCACTGCTTTTTTCCATGAAAGAGCAGAAAATGTGGGGGAAAATGTCTGCAGATTGCATCTGGGTTTACTACTTCTAACTTCAGACTGCTTTTGTCAGTCACCTTTTTTCATTAGTGATCTTGTGAAATTGTCAGTCTAATCTGAGACATGTATGTGCCTTTACTAAGTAAAAAAAAAAACTAAAAAAATCTTCTTCACTACACACAAGCATTCATTTCATTCTGTTCTCATCCTCTCTACCAGCTGGATGAATCTCACAAAACCTGTCAAGAACATGTCCAGTCATATATTTCACACCAAAAGAGAGAAATAAAAAAGCCTATATTTGCATAAAGGATCATTTAGGACATTTAAGATTTTTGGCATTACAACATTTTCTTGACAAGCACAATGTGTCCAAAGGTTGTACTTTTGATTTTGTTTGTAATTCTCATTATTTTTGATGATTTTATTTAGATTCACATTATAATACAATTATAAGAAAGTCACATTTATTATTATGTTCTATATATTTAATTTGAATACTTGATAATATACAACAACAATAATACAGTAATTACAGTAATGATTTTTTTTTATTATTATTATTTACTCATGATCACTGATTCACTTTTTCATTTCTTTGTGAGATTTATCAACATATAATAGAACAGTACCTTGGAAATTTACCAGCATTACATCAGAAATTTGTGCCATTCAGTTGGTTTCTGGAGATTTTATATTCATTAACACATTCATTCATGTAAATGTAATGCCTTTTCCTTTAGTGTTACACTTGTCATCATAATTCAGGATGTCTAAGTCCACATTTGAGGTTTATGTATGACATACAAAAGTTCACAGTTGGAGAAAAACGAAATATCTAATATATAATAATTTGAAATTCTCAACACAAACCTGCCAGGAGGGTAACAAATGGATGCTTATTATCCGGTCTCCGGATTTTCTGAATGGAGGAGACTATACCATAGTATTTTGGGGGAAAAAATTGGATGGACTGGTTGTAGGGAGCAACTTGTGAGCTGGCTTTCTAAGCTAAATTCATATAAGATGTAATTACACAAGTTTTTAAGTTGCTGTTTATCCATTTACTTATGATCAAATATGCACTATGCTAAAATCAGCACTTCCAACACTCTTAGAAGAAAAGGTTCTAGAACCTAAAAGGGTTCCGTCAGGCGCTTCATAAATAGAACCTTTTAGGAGATTCGTTTTATGGATTTATTTTTAATTCATTCGTTTAGTTTTAATTCATTATTATTTTGATTAAAGGGGTCATGAACTGGATTTTTTTAATGTTAATGTTTATAATGTTAATAGTTTTTTTGCATAAAAAATGCACAAAAAAAAAAAACCTACCTTCATTCTACCTACCTCTGTCTGAAATCATCAGTTTTTAAGGCACAGCTCCTTTAAAAGGATAGTTCACCCAAAAATGACTAAATTCTGTCATCATTTACTCCCCTCAAGTTGTTCCAAACCTGTATACATTTCTTTGTTCTGCAGTACACAAAGGAAGATATTTGGAAGAATGTTCGTAACCAGGCAGATCTCGCCCCGGTCATTTTTGGGTGAACTATCCCTTTAAAGGAGCTGTGCCTTAAAAACTGATCATTTCAGACAGAGGGTCAGAATGAAGGTATTTTTGGGTGAACTATCACTTTAAGGCTTGTCAGTAAATGACCATTGTTATGATTGGCTAACATCATTATAGGAAACGGTATCAATGCCCACTCGCTATTGCACATAAGTGTTTTGAAAATATTATCTAAATAAAACCGTCATTTACAGACAAATCATTATGAAATCATTTACTTACGGTTTGTGATGGAGCTGCTGTCAGATCCAGTACAGTCAGCTGCTTCATCTTTCATCAAAGTTTCTTTGTGAACTCTCCATAACACTGTGCCTCGCTGACAAAACAAAATGCTCCGAACAAATATATAACGATCCGGGACAGGTTCATTCCTTGTACAGCCGCTATTTCCTTGTCCCCAAGATGGATGGCGGCCTCAGGCCCATTCTTGTTCTCAGATGTCTGAATTGCGCCCTCATGAGACAGCCCTTCAGAATGCTGACTATCAAACAAATCCTTGCGCAAATTCGCGACAGGCTGGGGTGCCCTGAGCGACGGTAGGATAGCCTTTGGCTCATGGACGACCCCAATGTCGAACTGGCACATCAACCGCCTGGAAATGATGGTGGTAATTCTCGCCTTCAAGGAGATCCAGCCGGAACTCAGAGGTCATCATGTCCTGGTTCACTCAGACAGCAGGATGGCGGTTGCCTTCATAAACCACCAAAGAGGTCTCAGGTCTCACCTTCTATAGAGATTGGCGAGCCGTCTTCTCCTCTGAGAACAGAGGAACCTCCGCTCCGTGAGGGCGGTTCACGTGCCGGGCTCCTCAAACGTGGGACCAGACATGTTGTCACATGTGGGTCCTCCCCGGGCGAATGGAGACTCCACCCCAAGGCGGTCAAAGCGATATGGCACACCTTCGGCCAGGTGGATGTGGACCTCTTTGTGATGAAAGAGAACTCCCACTGCCAAATTTATTTCTCAAAGTAAATGGACGCACTGGCTCTGAAATGGCCATGTTGGCACCTTTATGCCTAGCCCTGTTCCCGCAGGTCATGAGTCGGATACGGGAAGAAGCATGTTCTGTTCTTGTGGCACCATGCTGGCAGAACCAGCCATGGTTCCCAGAATTAGTACAGCTACTGTCAGCAGCTCCATGGCCCATACCGCTGAGGAAAGACCTCCTCTCCCAAGTGGGAGGGACAATCTGGCACCCCCAACCGAAGTTGTGGGACCTGCATGTTAGGCCCCTCGATGGGAGCCATCAGGTCTTTCCCAGGAAGTCATGAGAACAATCTCAGAGGCAAGGGCCCCTTCTACGAGGCGCCTTTACTCCCAGAAAAGGTCCATTTTCTCAAGCTGGTGCCTAGCTCGGAAAATAGACCCCACCGAATACAATGCCGTGTCAGTTCTCACGTTCCTGCAGGAGCTGCAGGACAGTGTGTGCGCCCCCCTCCACACTCAAAGTTTATGTGGCGGCCATCGCGGCAAATCACACTCTGATAGCCGGCCTTTCGATTGGGAAACAAGGCTTGGTCGTTAAGTCAAATGAGTTGGAGACTTGCAGGCTCTGCCTGTGGATCCTTCCCGTCTTAAATTTGGCCCTAACAACAGGAAAGTGGTCCTTAGGTCAAGGAAAGGCTATGTGCCATAAGTCCACCCTATTTAGAACGCAGGTGATAGCGCTGTTAGCTCTTCCGCTCACAGGAAACGAGCAGGCACCTCACCCTTTCGGTCTCGTCAGGGCTCTTACGGTGTACAGTATATGGAGCGCTCTGGCCAATATCAGTAAAAAAAGAGCCGCTGTTCATCTGAGCAGCTTTCCAGATGGATTGTTGACGCGATAGCGCTGGCTTACAAGTACATGGACTTGTTGTGCGCCTTGGGAGTTAGGGCACACTCCACCAGAGGGATGGCCTCCTCTTGGGCGTGGTCCAGTGGAGTCTCTATCGTGGACATCTGTGCGGCGGCCGACTGGTCCTCCCCGTCCACCATCACCAGATTTTATAACCTGGACATCCCTGCTCTTCAAGCATGGGTGTTGTCAGTCTAAGACGCTTGTGGACTATGTAGCAGGCTCCGGCTATGGTCTGAGCCTCTTCCTATGCAGCTGGTTTAAGGGCACTCAATTGAGTATCCCCTAGCTGTTGGCTCGCAGAGTGACTTCCGTTCTGTGCTTCCGTTCCCCATAAGCGTCAGCTTAAATGCAGATGCAAAGCGAGTGAACCGTATTAAAAGGGAACGTTTAAGTGACAGTGACAGTGACATGTGGCCAAGTATGGTGACCCATACTCGGAATTTGTGCTCTGTATTTAACCCATCCAAGTGCACACACACAGCAGTGAACACACACACCGTGAACACACACCCGGAGCAGTGGGTTACTCAGTGGGTTACTCACATAACCATGGTTCCCTGAGATAACGGGAATGAGCATTGCATAGCTAGCTATGCTACTATGCTGCCAGCGAGTCACGCTATGCTGCTCCTCAGTCGAAAGATTCTGATGAGATTTGGCATTTCTGTGGCTTTTATAGGCAGCCAGCCCTGCCCATTTTGGTGGGCTGAAATGTAATTTGTCTGTGAAACTCACAGACGTAAACCAACAAGGCTTCAGGATTCGTAGAAAACAGGAGTTTTCCCCATAAGCGTCAACTTAAAAGCAGACGCAATGCTCGTTCCCGTTATCTCAGGGAACCATGGTTACGTGAGTAACATTAAACATTTCTGACTCTGGGAATCCTTCTGAAGTCTGTACAGAGACCCAAACGAGCTGTTTAAACTGGAGGTGTCAAAGCGAACGTTCTTTCCCTCTTTCATTATTCCTGTTGTCAACAGACTCAAGTGCAGAGTATGTCAAAAACTGAATGTGCATCTGCATACTGTATCCAGTGCAGTGACACTCATTATAATGGGTTCTACTTAATTTTGACGTGACGCTCACATCCAGTGTAGGTAAGCGTCAGCTGTTAAGAGACTGAAGGCCAGTGGGCGGGGCCTATGGTGCGATGATGTAAAACTTTTGGAAGCAGTCGTATGCAAATGTATTCGCATGTGTGACATCACAGCTTGATTAAATTTGTTTATAATGCTTTGTTTATAATGAGGACATTTGAAGCTATGAAAATCGCAGGATGTTTTAATGGTACAAAGAATATATGTGTCAAAAGATCAAGGCAAGTTTAATGTCTCATGTCATGACCCCTTTAAATTGTATGAATTAAACAGCTTGCAAACACAGGCTACTTTGTGAACAGAAAAAATTGAAATAACCTGTTCAACATGAAAGTATTATGCAATCATTCAAGACATTTCTCCTTATATAGAACCTTTTTGGCATAAAGGGTTCTTTAAAATTAAGTCAAGAACTCTAGGAGTTCTACATAGGACCCCACTGGACCTTTTTTTTTCTAAGAGTGAAGTCTCCCTCCACCTAAGAGAACTTTTTGAGGGCAGCTATAGTCCACATATAACAACAAATATTTACTTGGATCCGAATCGTGTTTTCTTCCCTGTCTCATGCTCCTTTGTGTCCTGAAGTGGACTCTGATTCTGGACTCTGTGTAATATGTGACTGCACTTTGATAATTGTGTTGTGGTTTTGAAAGCCTTCTTGTGCTGCTAAAAGTCCACATGCTCTTGGGAAATTAAATATAAAATGCCAATTGATGGAGAGTAAAATTGAGTTGCATGAAGAAGTGTCTGCTTCAGAGATGAACAGTTAGCTGTAATGAGATTCATCTGTAATTCATTATTCAGTACTTGATTTAATGTACCTGCATGAAACCAGCTGTTGCATCACAGTGGGGAGGAATACCTTCATATTGTGTAATTGCATTATTCAGAATGTTTTACATTATTCCGAATGATATCTTGGGGGATTGGTTATTGCTATTACCACTGTTTGACTCTTCTCTGAGGCATTATGTAAGTGATGAGGCTGTCTTGAATTGTCTTGTTCTCTTGGTTCAGCTCTCCTTTTGTCTGGCAGAGATTTCTGGAGAATCCTAAAGCATGATTTCTGGAAGTGTAAACTGTCCGATTCAAATAAACGTGCTGCTAGTAATAATGAGTTGGAGATTTCTGCGAGTAGTTCGGAAAATTCAGGTGTAAATTTCACGCAGTTCGTCCAACACTAATAAAATCCTGTTTACGTTGTCTATAGAACTTCTGTAGCCCCGCCCCTTTTCAGCTCTGCGCTAATTGTGTTCTGTCTTCTGGTTTGTATTTCCACAGCATGAAGGTAAGATCTTACGGATTGCTCGTTTTAAAATCTTCCCGGTCTGACTGACATTTGTTATGACACCCGCTTCAAACATTACAATGCTCACGATAACTTTCGTTAACTCTACAATAAGTAAATCCACTTCGCCAGCTAATTACTCCTCGACAGTGAAGCCATAGAAATATATAGAGCTAAAACGGAAGTTTAAAGACAAAATTCTAAAGATGTCTGCATGCTTGTTTCTCTAGCGCAGGGTCTAAAAAGAAACAGATTTTAGCTCATCTATAAACCTGTAAAAACAGAACTAACCTGAGCTCTGAGGTCGTTGATAAGCAAATCATTCTGTTAATAACAATTTAAAATGGCAGTTTTTTAATTAAATAATTTGCACGCTTCAATGGATGAGTATTTTGTTGTTTTTCTGTTGCTCAGATCACAGTTTGTAATGTGATTCATCTCTGAGCTGGTTGGTTTGTTTCATAGCAGCCTCTAAGCTGGAAATGAATCAAATATACTTCTAAAAGCAAGGCTGTGATAAAAGTGCGACCCTGCAGCACTGCTCATTTTAGACGTCTCACTAACCTGACACACATAATTCAGGTCATGAAGCACAAATGAGTTCAGTTCATTAGTCAGGTGTGATCTGCTGTTACATAAGGAGAAACATCCCAAATGTGCTCAGGGTCTCAGCACTGAAACTCTGTTCAAATACAGACAGATGCCACTCAACAGTGACACCCTGTGGTTACATGCATTTGTGCACCCAGGTAAAAATAGCCTTGAAGCACTAAATATATATTACTAGTGTACTAGTTATAAGAACATTTTTCCAACTGTGGCACTTAAGTACACTAATATAAATGCACTAATTAGCACTAACACTTAAATTGATTTTACGTGTAGTCAGATGATGTAAACCAAATACAGAAGTGTTTTATAACCGCATTACTTAAAAGTGTGTTATGAATGCTTTACAGTATAAAATTGTTATGGATTTTCATGAAAAATACAGTATTAATTACAAGTAAAACACCATTAACATTTTATTATTATAAAATTACATCAGTTTATTATTATATATTATTCTTATATTTTAAATAATTTATAAGTGTATTTTCTATGTCTGATCAGTATTTTTAAGTGATGGAAGATGGGTTCAAGTGTACTACAAGTGGTAACTGAATAGCTAAATGTTTTTAAATACAGAGATAGTATATTAAAAGCACATTTTAGTTCATATTTCATGGTGTCTCAAAATAGCACAGTTGAGTACACTTACAGTGCCCTCCACAATTATTGGCACCCTTAGTAATTATGAGCAAAGGCGGCTGTGAAAATAAATCTGCATTGTTTATCCTTTTGATCTTTCTTTCAAAAAATTCACAAAATTATAACCTTTCATTGAAGGAAAATAATTGAAAGTGGGGGGAAAATCACATTATGAAATAAATGTTTTTCTCCAAAACACGTTTGCCACAATTATTGGCACCCTTTTATTCAAAACTTTTTGCAACCTCCTTTTGCCAAGATAACAGCTCTGAGTCTTCTTCTATAATGCCTGATGAGTTTGGAGAACACCTGAGGAGAGATCAGAGACCATTTCTTCATACAGAATCTCTCCAGATCCTTCAGATTCCCAGCTCCATGCTGGTGCTTCTTCTCTTTAGTTCACTCCACTCATTTTCTTTAGGGTTCAGGTCAGGGAACTGGGACGACCATGGCAGAAGCTTCATTTTGTGCTCAGTGACACATTTTTGTGGTGGTTTTGATGTTTGTTTTGGATCATTGTCCTGATGGAAGATCCAACCACGGCCCATTATAAGATTTCTAGCAGAAGCGGTCAGGTTTTGATTTTTTATCTGTTGGTATTTGATAGAACCCATGATACCATGTATCTGAACAAGATGTCCAGGACCTCCAGCAGAAAAATAGGCCCACAAAATGAAAGATCCAGCAGTATATTTAACTGTGGGCATGGGGTACTTTTTATCCATGTGTGCACCAAACCCATCTGGTGGGTTTGCTGCCAAAAAACGCTTTTTTTAGTTTCATCTGACCATAGAAGCCGGTCCCGTTTGAAGTTCCAGTCTTGTCTGACAACTGAGTATGCTGGAGATTGTTTCTGGATGAGAGCAGAGTATTTTTCTTGAAACCCTCCGGAACAACTTGTGGGGATGTAGGTTCTGTTTGATAATTTTTTTTAGGCTTTCTGAAACTCAAGACTCAACTAATCTCTGCAATTCTCCAGCTGTGATCCTTGGAGAATCTTTGGACACTCAAACTTTCTTCCTCTCCGCGCATTAGGACGATTTAGACACACGTCCTCTTCCAGGCAGATTTGTAACATCTTTAGTTGATTGGAACTTCTTAATTATTGCCCTGATGGTGGAAATGGGGATTTTCAATGCATTCGCTTTTTTCTTATAGCCATTTTCTATTTCGTGAAGCTCAACAATCTTTTGCTGCACATCAGAACTATATTCTTTGGTTTTTCTCATTGTGATGAATGATTAAGGGAATTTGGCCTTTGTGTTTACACATATTTGTACTCCTGTGGAACAGGAAGTCATGATTGGACAATTTCATTCTCCTAGTCACCCTGGTGTGCTAAAAAATGTAAATATGAATGGGAATATACTTCAGAGATATTTTACTCATAAGAATTTCTAGGGGTGCCAATAATTGTGGCCAACATGTTTCCCCCCACTTTCAATTGTTTTACTTCGATGAAAGGTTAGAATTTTGTGAATTTTTTTAATGAAAGATCAAAAGGATAAACAATGCAGATTTATTTTCACAGCTGCCTTTGCTTATATTTACTAAGGGTGCCAATAATTGTGGAGGGCACTGTATATATAGAATTTTTAGTATATTAAGTAAAAAATTTGTGCATGAAAATATAGCACTTTAAGTACATATGGAAGTATACTGAAATAAAGTGTATTTTAGTGCACTTTTTTTTCTTTCACCTTGATCTGACTGCACCCCGAAACTGTGAGTGTCCATAGATTAAAATAATTTATAATAACGTCCATGTGCATCGGATTTACAATCAGCCAGAGCTATAAAAATGTATTTTCATATTTAGTAAAGCTTTATATTGCAAGTTGGTTACTTTCTACAACCCCCTATAACTGTTTACCAGATATACACATTTTTTGTCATTTTATTCAGGTAAAATAGTTAAAAAATGTTCATGATAGATCTTTCTCAGGGGCCAGTACATGCTGCCTGTCTAATAAAATGCTCTCTAGACATCCTGCCCTGAAATCTTGTTTCAACAGGAAATCACATTCGGCAAACCATTTCGTTCGGTCTTTAAGCATGGTGAGATCATTGTAACACACAGCATGAAGTAACTCTTTAAAAGTGAAATAATACAATCAAAAAAATATTTTAAAAAAAAACTTACATTTAAACTGTAACTAAAGGACCATTTACCAATTAATTAATATCTGACAAAGATGCCTGTTTTTTTTGCACAATCATAGCCTCCAACTCATTACACATTATTCATAAATTGTTAAAATTTCATACTTGTGTCTTAAGTGTAAAGAGTGCAGATGAGAGGAATGATAATATTTTTAATTTAATAACATTTTAATAAATAGTGTGTCCTCAATATTTTTTAGTATGTCACTCTATTCACAATATACTGTTCTCTTGTACCTTGTTTAAACTATACTGACTATAATTTAATAAAGAAGTATGTGTGAAACATTAAACAAAGGCTGAGTCCAAAATCGCCCCCTATACACTCGTTCCCTACATTAGTACAGTTCACTTGAGGGAGTGAATGAGAGCGAGTGAGTGAATTCAGACAATCAGTGACACGCTTTTTCAAAGTTAGTGCTTGCTGTTTAATAATCATTTAAAACTTCCACTATGGTTTCGGACACCACTACAAATGGCTGTCCCTTCAAATTAGTGCCCTATTTAAGGGTATAGGGGGTGATTTTGGACACAGCCAATTATTTATAGTATGCTATACATCTTTGTCATCTAAGAAATAAAGCTATTTTGTATTTCGCCACTGTGGAAATGAAAGATGAAGACTGTGGGCTTTTCTAGGCCTACTAGTACACATTTTTGCCAGTGAGTTTGGAGCAATCAGGAAGAGGAAGTGTGCTTTGCAGGCAAACCTAATACAACATTCGCAATAATGACAGAGGACATACAATCTAAAATGTTCTGACATTAAATGTTAATTTATTGCACAAACAGCTTTGACAAAATGTACTCTTATATTAAACACATGACCAAGAAATCTGAGGAAAGACAAGGGAACTTTCATATTATTCATGTTAAAGTCTGTTAATACGGTTGTTTTTCTTGAAGTGAAACACGAGACGTTTGATGATGAAACCATTCAGGAATCAATCCGAGGGGCAGCGAAACCTCCTCTAGATCCTTCATTTTGCGTTTCAGCAACAAAATAGTTCAGAAACAGATGGATTGATAACACAAAAGCTCCTCTGACACTTTATAAATGGTCTAGTGTCGTTTGGGAACCGGTGAGAAGGCTCTGCTGAACATCACTGCCCTGTTTGACAGGGTCGAGGAGTGGCGTCTCTCAGCAGCTGGGCGGGACGCCTGAAAATAAGGACCTGCCACGCTATTTGATTGTTTGTTTAGGCTTAAATGTTTTACAAAAGTGCCAGCGTAGTAAAGTGAGACGTCTAAACCCTGTTAAACGGGGCACACACTACATCAATCAGTTATTCCACATTTAAACTGTTCCCACACAGCAGCAGAGTTTAGTGTCTGCACAGGCCTCCAGTTCACTCCAAAATAAAAACTCATTACGTCCAAACATTCATGTGCTCCAAAATAATACGGCTTTCTCTCTTCTGTGAAACACAAAAAGGAAAAGAAGGTTCATGCTGCTTTTTTTTGTACATTGATAGTGAATATTAAAAAGTAACAGGAAAGTCTCTTGCACATTTTCTGCAGAGGTGACGTCAAAACCCGGAAGACTCATTCACCACTGGTTCCCTCCAGATTTTCCTATGGGTTTTGGCCGATTCTTGGACGTTTTCTTCTACAGTGTAAACTGCACACACTCACACCCCAAACGTTCTTATCTAGTTGCTTATTACAAACATACGTTTTCTATAATAAACATAACAGCTTAAAAATGTGCGTTTCCGATAGGGGTGGGTAATTTATGCAAAACGTCCAAGTGTCGTAAAGTCATCCCTTCAGCATGTGCACCATGTTTGATATCAATGATGGCAAACGGCAGTGTTTGTGTCTCATAAACGATCATGATGCTGCAATTTTAATGTACAGAAATGTGAATGAGATTTTAGAGCTTTGGCGATTGGGGAAGGTTTCAGTATGTACAAATAACACTTTCACAGCATTTTATCCTTTTCCTGGCTACACTGTAAACCTTAACGCACAAAATAATGAATTGGTTTGAGAGGGACAAACTTAAATTAAACAAATTAGTTCAGTCAAATTAACTTTAATGAGTATTTAGCACTTTCTTTTTCTTTCGAGTTCACAGAACTGATATATTTTAATAGGAATAGTTCACCCAAAAATTAAAATGTTTATCTGCTTACCCCCAGGGCATCCAAGATGTAGGTGACTTTGTTTCTTCAGTAGAACACAAATGATGATTTTTAACTCCAACCGTTGCGGTCTGTCAGTCGTATAATGCATGTCAATGGGAACTTCATCTATAAGAGTCAAAAAAACATGCACAGACAAATCCAAATTAAACCCTTCTTGACGACACATTGATGTCCTAAGACACGAAACGATAATTTTTTACCTCTAATACACCACTATGTCCAACTGCCTTGAGCATCCGGTTGGTGAGGTCAGAAAACGCATTCTGATGCCGAAAGTGATCTCTCGCGCATATACGTCAATGAGTGCGAGAGATCACTTCCATTGTCAGAGCGCGTTCAGACCTCACTAACCGGATGCGCAGGGCAGTTGGACATAGTGGTGTATTAGAGGTAAAAAATTATATAAATACTGTTCGGTTTCTCGCACAAACTGATCGTTTCGTGTCTTACGACATCAATGTGTCGTCACGAGCCGCAGGGTTTAATTTGGATTTGTCTGTGCATGTTTTTTTGATTCTTATAGATGGAGTTCCCATTGACATGCATTATACGACTGTCAGACGGCAACGGTTGGAGTTAAAAATCATCATTTGTGTTCTACTGAAGAAACAAAGACCTACATCTTGGATGCCCTGGGGGTAAGCAGATAAACATCACTTTTTAATTTTTGGGTGAACTGTCCCTTTAAGTAAACTGAAATTGAGTAAATTGAAAAGTAAATTGTTTTATTGTTTTGAGTTGTATGAACTTATTTCTTTTAATTTAGACAAACTTAAGTTTAACTGAAACTGGGCTGGGATTTCTATTTCCCAGCATGCTTTTCCCATGGCACTCGAAAGGGAGAGTAAATGCTCAAATTATGTGTTATATAATATATAATAATGTAAGTTTTTTTTTTGTGCAAGATTAATGATAAGTGGGAGATTTAGTAGTGATTAATGTTTTTTTATGCTAATTTAGAAGAGTTTCTATTAATGTGGGTTTTTGGAGAGTTTCCATCATGGTGACAGCGGTGCATGCGGCTTGTTTTGAGAGCAGGTATGTTAAATGTTTTAAACTGCTGAACTCATTCAGTAAGTGCTCTACCATGCTATTGTTAACGTTAGCAAATTAACAAGTTAGCATTTTCTTAGCTATAACTAGATAATGCTAACTAAGTTCTCACTAATAAAAATGTTTACATTGAGATTACATTATATTTTTAAGTTAAATGTATGAATTAGTTTACTCAAACATTTCAATTTAAGAACAATTAAAATGTCCGTGTACAAAAACTTTGAAAACTTTGACTTTTAAACTTTGAATTTCTTAACTTAAAAATTTTGATGTAACGGATTGCCTCATTTTTTTTGAGTTTTGCCAGCTTATTCGGGTTTACAGTGTACCATATGTTTCCATCGCCAAGAAAAGAGCAGCGTGAACATTCTTCCAAATATCTCGTTGTGTCCCACAGATTTAAAACGAGTAAATAACGACAGGATTTTCTGTTCTAAGTGGACTACTTCTTTGAAAGAAGCAATCTCCTACATATCAAACCAAAGCATAACGGACTCTCAAAGTATAAAAAAACTCAGATGCATTCTGGAAAATCGACGGCAGATGAACGGAGGAGGAGGAATTCAGACAGGCTTATATTTCCTCAAAGATGAATGCATACAAATTAAAAGACATAACAGTCACATTTAATGTTTTAGATCCCAGTTCAGATCATCTCTGGCTTTTTGCATATGTTGTGTTAAAAAAATACAATTTATCGTGATGGATCTTCAGCGAACATACTCTCCAAACCGTGTCATCATGTTTATATACAGGATGTACAGATGTGTGTGGCTGAAGCAAGTCTGCAGAAGAAGAGATGCTGACAGTCTTTGGCAGAAACACAAGGAGAGATTTGATGCAGATCATTCAGATGATCAAGACGAACCAAATCAGGCAGAGCACGAGCTCAAGACACAACATCTCTGTTCAAAACCCACACTTACAGGGTCAGTTTCCAACAGATCGGGCGCAATACACAAACTGCACCTCTTAAAGGGGTCAATCTCACGAACACATGTCTGCGTCACATTCCCTCCCTCTAGAATCAAAAGAAAAATAATAATAACTTTACAATAAGGTTGTGTAGATCAGTTAATGCTGAACGACAAAATTTACAAATATACTATTGATCCTTGTTACTTCACATTCATTCATAAAGCATTTACTGATGATATAATTAATGTTTAAAAGGTGTATGTGAAAATTACCATTAAAGGATTAGTTCACTTTCAAATAAAAATTTCCTGATAATTTACTCACCCTCATGTCATCCAAGATGTTCATGTCTTTCTTTCTTCAGTCAAAAAGAAATGAAGGTTTTTAAGGAAAACATTCCAGGATTATTCTCCTTATAGTGGATTTCAATGGACTCCAGACGGTTGAAGGTCAAAATTATAGTTTCAGTGCAGCTTCAAAGGGCTTTAAACGATACCAGACGAGGAATAAGGGTCTTATCTAGCGAAAAGCTCGCTCATTTTCGAAAAAAAAAAATACAACTGTATATGCTTTATAAACACAAATGATCATGTGCTTCCGCTTTCCGCATTCTTCAAAAAGTTTACGCTGTATGTCCTACGCCTTCCCTATTCTACTTACGGAAAAAATGGAACTGGCGCCGCGACCGTTCTGTAAGTAGAATAGGGAAGGCGTAGGACATACAGCGTAAACTTTTTTTTTTCATTTGTGTTTATAAAGCAAATACATTTACATTTTTTTCGAAAATGACCGATCGTTTCTCTAGATAAGACCCTTATTCATTGTCAGGTATCGTTGAAAGCTCTTTGAAGCTGCACTGAAACTGTAATTTTGACCTTCAACCGTTTGGGGTCCATTGAACTCCACTATATGGAGAATAATCCTGGAATGTTTTCATCAAAAGCCTTAATTTCTTTTTCGACTGAAGAAAGAAAGACATGAACATCTTGGATGACATGAAGGTGAGTAAATTATCAGAAATTTTATTTGAAAGTGAACTAATCCTTTAAATAATAATAAATTGTGTATTAATGTAAACTAATACATTAACTAATGTTGGTGAATAAAACCTTATTATAAAGTGTTAGGAATAAAATTATATATATATAAAAAAGATGCAATATTAGAGCAATTTTCATGACAGTTCATCATACACTAGAAAGTGCTGGGTTAAAAATGGACAAACCCAGCGGTTGGGTTAAATTTTGACCCAACCTGCTGGGCAATTTTATTTAACCCAAATACTGTTTAAAAATGACTATATGTCTGGCTTAAAATGAACCCAAAATAGGTTGAAAATTAAAAATCAGACACATAATTACTAGAGGCAACAATAATAATCAAAAAGGTGAACATTTATTAATGAGCAATTTAATGTTTATTGTTTAATTATTATTCATTAAACTTATTAATAAATGTTCATTTCCAGTATATTTTGGCTTCACTTTAAGCAAGCAATACATTAATTTTTAAACAATCACTGAGTTAAATAAAACTACCCAGCAGGTTGGGCAAACATTTAACCCAGCCGCTGGGTCAAAACAACCCAATCACTGGGTTTGTCCATTTTCAACTCAACTTGGGTTGTTTTTAACCCAGTATTTTTTTAAGTGTATTCCCCCATTCTCATTACACAAATAATATTTTTTTAATTAAACAGTTTTAATTACCATAATTACTTTTTTCATAGAGATTTGGTGGGAAATTGTGCATATTTTTTAAGCCCAAAAATTCTTAATGGAGTGAAATACAAATGGGACATTTTTCATGAGATTCACCCCAAAATACAATACACACAGTTTATCGAGCTGACGAATAGAAAAGGCAGAAGTACAGTAAGGACGAGAGGATAATAAAACATTTAGTCACTAAAGTGTGAGACAGACAGACAGAAGGCACACTGCTTTAAAAAGCATAATTCAGTCGCTGCTAATGTACGAAACACAACAGTAGTGCCAGACACAGAAGCATCCAGACGTTACAGTATCAAAAACCTGTTCAACCATGGGAAGACCGGCAAGAAATGAAGCCACGTGATCAGGAGGAGGCTTGAGCCCTGCCACCTCACTAAAGACGAGGTCAAAGGTTAAAGATGACAATAACGCAAGAGGATGGTGTTAATGAGAAACAGAGGAGTGGTTTATCGTGTTACTGTGCGCTCACACACTGAGAAAGACAGGATTATGAGGTTTAAATCAAATATGACTAGTAATAGAAAACGCATGAATATAGAGTGTTGCTGAATTACAACAGGTTTCTGTTGCCAAAAATGTTCTGAGGGTCCACAAACTCCTTCATCGACTTGAGCATGCCGAGCCCCACGCCGGACACGCTCTCTTTCATCCATTCCTTCCGGAGTTTTCCCACTGTGAGAGAGAGAGAGAGAGAGAGAGAGCGGGTGAGCACACGTGTGTGGCAGACAGCAGGACGTGAATGGCTCTGGTGTGCGTGCGGCTGTAAGCGTCGGATGATGAATGTTCTGGGGTGGGCGGCACTGCTGAAACGCTGAGATGTTTTGCATGATGTGATTTATGGAGAGCAGCAGACTATCAAACTCATTATGCTGCCTGTGCTCCCAGCGGAGAGAGACACTACAGCAGCTCTGATCTCTGTCTGTCTGTATGCTTCTCTCGTCTTCTGACTAAACACCACAAACTTCCACCAAACATACATCAGTGTCAGCTAAATTATCACACAAATTCACCAAAAAAAATGATCATTAGAAAAATTTTAAATAAATCAATACCAAATAACCTACCAAAACTACTTGTAAGTGCTACTCATAAAATATGATATGATAAAATGAACGAATAAAATGAAAATGGCTTACTGGCCAAAGTAAAAAACAAAAAAACATAAAAAATAAAGATGTTAACCTATAAGCTGAGGATTTCATGCTATGGCAGATAATTGGCTGATATTAATATTCTATACCATTTTGTTAAATAAATACAAATAAATAAATAAAACAAAACTAAAATGTTTTAAATGTTAGAAGTGCATCACAATATTAAATTGTACAGTGTAAAAATGGATAGTAATCTTGAAATTTGCTAAAGATTACTTTGAACAGTGTTATTAAATTGTTTTGTCGAGATTAAATTATTATTATTATTAATCCATTATCATCATTCAATTATCATCATTATTATTACTATTATTAAATCATTATTATATCAATATTGTTGTGGTTTTTAAAGATGAATTAAGTGTTAGATGATGGAAAATGTAACTTATTATTATTGTTATATAATCATTATTATTGTTATTATTCATTAATAAATTATTTCTATAAGTCATTATGTATAATTGATATATGATATGAGACATGATATGAGATATGATGTGATCATATATCATATCAATAATCATAAAATATCTTATATCATATATGATACGATATGTTATTAGTCCCTAGATATAATTCACACCTTCATGTTTCTATAAAATGTAGTATAATTTAAATAATCTGAAATTATAATAATATAATATGATATTTAAAGATTATTCATTATAATTATTATTACTACTACTATTAATCCATTATTAGTACTATTGTTGTTATATAATCATTTTCAATCATTATTAATAAATCATTAATATGTTTTTAAAGATGATTAAGTGTTAGATGACGGAAAATGTAATTTATTATTGTTGTTATATAATCATTTTTACTGTTATTATTTATTAACAAATGTAATAAATTATATATATGATTGATATGATATATATATGATACGATATATGATATGAGATATGATATGATGATAGTCCCTAGATATAATTCACACCTTTATGTTTCTATAAAATTCAATAATTAAAATAATCTGAAATTATAATATAATATATCATATTTAAAGATTACNTTTAAAGATTACCCATTATTATTATTATTAATCCATTATTAGTATTGTTGTTATATAATTATCATTATTGTCATTTGTAATCATTATTAATAAATCATTAAATTTGTTTTCAAAGATGAATTAAGTGTTTGATGATGGAAAATGTAACTATCTAGTCCCTAAATATTATTCACATCTTTATGTCTCATTAAATGTAATATAATTAAAATAATCTGAAATTACAATAACATAATATATAATTACATATAATAATATAATGTATAATACATTATAATATAATGAATAAATCTTTATAATATCATATAATATAACAGAATATAGTTATGATTTCTTTCTCATATCATTAAAACAATGCCATGTCCTTTATGAATATTGGGTTAATATAACAGCATATTGTTAGTCGGAGCAGCAGTTTAGAGAACCTCGATGTCCTCGTCTCCCTCTCTCAGTCTGTCTCTCACACGCTTACTATGATTGATAAGCGAGCAGTCGGCATTTCGTCATAATACGTTACTGTTTGAGAAGGGGGCGGAGTTTAGGGCAAGGGCAGCTCGCTATTGGCAACACCCCAACCCGAGATTCTCTCATACATATGCAAATAGGTCTCGTGGCGACAGAGCCAGTCATCTCGCATGAAAGAACAGACGGCCGGCCCACCTAACGCACAGCGAGCCAATCACGAGCGGCACACATCGGCCCCTCCTCAAACCCCCAGCGGTGTATTTGTGTCTCTGCTGGGCGACAGACAGAAACAGAAGGAGGCATGACTGCATCATTGCCTCCATCACGGAGATAATTTACACATCTATCATCTCGCCATCAGCCCATATTCCCGCTCTCTCTTTCTATCACTATCCTGTCACTATTCATCTCTCATAACCACTTTCGCACAGCTGAGACATGCAAAAACTAGAGCCAGGGACAAAAGCATAGGTATGAGTGTCCGATAATGGCAGAATACAGAGGAAGAGCTCAGGAGTCTGAGTGTGTTTGAGGATGATGCACTCATTTGCCCAATAACCCCGGGTCTTCACCTGCACAAACACACGCATGCTGTTCGTGTTCCCTCAGGCGTGCGTTTACACATGCTGTGCTCCGAGACTCTGGGATCAGCTCAGAAGAAATGTTTAAGCAGGTCTGCATGGTGCCAAACAAACAAACCTGAAAAACAAAACTCCTACTGCGAAGTCCAACAAGAATTCGTAGAATCCGGGTCACGGCACCAAAAAAAGATTTGTACTTTGTAGCGGTCACATTAGTCCAAACACATCAGTAAATACTATAGATGTTGGGCAGCAGAGGTGAGCGTTGTTCTGGAGAGCACTAGAACATTTTATTCACTTTAGTGAATCGGTTCGTTTGGACAGTCACTTTCAATGAACGACCTAAACAGACAAATGATTCACTGATTCATTTGAGTCGTTATTTTCAAAATGTTCTCGTAAGCGCTAATTTTTTTCAGTGAAATAAAGGTTAATTTGGTTCTGTTTGCGAGAATTGCTAGGTTCGTTTGGACAATTCATTTAAATGAAACACTTAAACACGCATTTGATTCACTGATTCATTTGAGTCAATCTTTTCACAATGTTCTCGGAAGTCCTTGGTAGTGAAATGTTCTGTTAGTTCCGTTCATTCCAGTGAAAACACAAATGATTCACTGATTAATTTGAGTCATTACTTTCAAAATATGCCAGGAAGCTCTTCTTTATGTAGTGAAATAAATGTTTAGATAGTGCTGTCGGCTAGGGTTGCTAGGTTTCTTTAGACAGTTCATTTCAATGAACTGTTGAAACACAAAAGATTAACTGATTCATTTGAGTTATTATTTTCAAAATGTTCTCGGAAGCCCTTTTTTTTCTTTGTTTTTTTTGTGGTGAAAAACATTCAGTTAGTTCTAATATCACGGGATGCTAGGTTTGTTTGGACAATTCATTTAAATTAACTGATTAAAGACAATTGATTCACTGATTCATTTGAGTCATTATTTTCACAATGTTCCTGGAATCCCCTCTTTTTTAGCAGTGAAATAAATGTTCAGTTAGTTCTGTCTGCGAGGGATGCTAGGTTCGTTTGGACAATTCGTTTAAATGAACCACTTAAACAATTGATTCACTGATTCATTTGAGTCATTCTTTTCACAATGTTCTCGGAAGTCCTTCTTGGTAGTGAAATAAATGTTCAGTTAGTTCTGTCTGCGAGGGATGCTAGGTTCGTTTGGACAATTCGTTTAAATGAACCACTTAAACAATTGATTCACTGATTCATTGGAGTCATTATTTTCACAATGTTCTCGGAGGCCCTTTTTTTTTGTGCAGTGAAATAAATGTTTAGTTGTGTTTGCAAGGGATGTTCATTGTTTATTTTGACAATTTAAATGAACTGATTAAACACAATTGATTCACTGATTCATTTGAGTCATTATTTTCACAATGTTCCTGGAATCCCCTCTTTTTTAGCAGTGAAATAAATGTTCAGTTAGTTCTGTCTGCGAGGGATGCTAGGTTCGTTTGGACAATTCGTTTAAATGAACCACTTAAACAATTGATTCACTGATTCATTGGAGTCATTATTTTCACAATGTTCTCGGAGGCCCTTTTTTTTTTGTGCAGTGAAATAAATGTTTAGTTGTGTTTGCAAGGGATGTTCATTGTTTATTTTGACAATTTAAATGAACTGATTAAACACAATTGATTCAATGATTCATTTGAGTCATGTTCTTGGAATCCCTTCTTTTTTTGCATTGAAATAAATCAGTTAGTTCTGTCTGCGAGGGATGCTAGGTTCGTTTGGACAATTCATTTAAATGAACCACTTAAACACAATTGATTCACTGATTCATTTGAGTCATTCTTTTCACAATGTTCTCGGAAGTCCTTCTTGGTAGTGAAATAAATGTTCAGTTAGTTCCGTTCATTCCAATGAAAACACAAATGATTCACCGATTCATTTGAGTCATTACTTTCAAATTATGCTAGGAAGCTCTTCTTTTTGTAGTGAAATAAATGTTTAGATGGTACTGTCGGCTAGGGTTGCTTGGTTCCTTTAGACAGTTTTCTGTTTTTTGCAGTGAAAAACATTCAGTGTGTTCTCATATCGAGGGATGCTAGGTTTGTTTGGACAATTCATTTAAATGAACTGATTAAAGACAATTGATTCACTGATTCATTGGAGTCATTATTTTCACAATGTTCTCGGAAGCCCTTCTTTTTTCTTTTTTTTTTGCAGTGAAATAAATGTTTAGTTGTGTTTGCAAGGGATGTTCATTGTTCATTTTGACAATTTAAATGAACTGATTAAACACAACTGATTCATTTGAGTCATGTTCTTGGAATCCCTTCTTTTTTTGCATTGAAATAAATCAGTTATTTCTGTCTGCGAGGGATGCTAGGTTCGTTTGGACAATTCGTTTAAATGAAACACTTAAACACAATTGATTCACTGATTCATTTGAGTCATCCTTTTCACAATGTTCTCGGAAGTCCTTCTTGGTAGTGATATAAATGTTCAGTTAGTTCCGTTCATTCCAATGAAAACACAAATGATTCACTGATTCATTTGAGTCATTACTTTCAAAATATTCTAGGAAGCTCTTCTTTATGTAATGAAATAAATTTTAGTTAGTTCTGTTTGCTAGGGCTAACAAACCCATAGTGTTCAGTATTAAACTTTAATTAGTTTCCAATGTGTCCAATGTTGTTTTATCAGTGTTTACAAGATGCCACTCACCTCCCACTGAAGTTCTACAGTCAAATGATTGACAAATGCTTTGCAAATTAGCTTGCCCAAATGATTCAAAAAGAGTCATTATTAGTTCAGGCCATTTCCTGCCATTCTCCACAAGGCTCTCCCTCACTAAAGGCTGTTTGTACAGTCTCTCTTTAACCCTTTATCTCTAGCAGAGCAGCAAATCTATTTTATCTGTGTTCTTTTAAAGTTCAAAGGGTATATTTTTGTTGGTTTAGTTTGCTCAGATGCATGTACACATGGTCAACAAAGGAACCGTGTGCGTTTGTGTTTAAAGCGAGTGGAGGTCTGGCTAATGTGTGTTTGGTTGCATTCACAGCTCTGACCTGCGGTAAACACAGGTTGGTAAACTGTGCGTTTCTCTCCTGCGCCCTCCCACCTCGCAAGCCCAGACTACATCTGTTTTTCCAGATACACACACACACACTTCATTTGTCATGCTGTGATTGTGTGTAGACAAAAGGGCCTGTCGGCAGGCAGATAGTACCGCAGTACCGCTATTAATCACAATTACAGAGAAACCACACACACACACCATCAGCACGGCTTTCTTTCTTTTAGATAGCGGTCATGAAAGTTTATGAACATCAGCTCACCATTTTCTCTCGCATTTTAAAGGTAAAGTTCATCCAAAAGTTAAAAATCACCTGCATGTCATTTCAAATCGACTATTCGCTCTCTTTTCTGTGAAATATAAAAGATATTGTATTGCATCTGATCTTTTTAATAAACGATTCTTGCACAAATTTGACTGATGCAGATCTCGAGTTCAACTCACCGACTCAATGATCCGTTCGCAGCATTAACAGCTCACTGGAGGAGAGATTATCAGGTAATAACGTCTTAAATTTCATTTTATTTCTCACACAAAGGTTTTGTATGGCTTCGGAGACTACTCTTTTGATACCCTTTTTTAACTCATATTATAAGTCTTCAGAATTGCGTCTTTTGTATTCCACAGAGAAAGAAGTCATTCATGTTTGGAACGACATAGCAGTCAGGAAACAATGTTTTTGAGTGAACTACTCCTTTAACAGCCCATATAGGACTCGACCTGTGTGCTACAGATCTGTGTGTGTGTGATTAATGAGTCTGGTGACGTTTAGCTAGCAGCAGGCGGACGGTAATGTAGACAAGTCGTGTGTTTCAGACCCAATAAACCAGGACAAACCACTGACCCCAATGCTACGATTCTCTAAGAAGCTGAATTGTGGAGTCTGGATGGCCGAGTTCTGTGCATGTTTTGTTAAGTAGAGCTCCAAATGATGGAACTGATTCATTTATTTCAGATGATTCACATGCTGTGTGGTGAAATTCACCTCCGTGGTGGTGAGACAGACTTCCTCCATTGGCTAGAATCTCCTCCCGGGCTGCATGCTACACAAGAGAAGCAAAAAAGACACGTTAATTATACCTATTTAAGCCTAAAGAGAGAAAGTTGGTTTGTTTCAAATTTAACAGCAGCACACTAAACCTACAGCTGAAACAGATCATTTTGATGCTTTTGACACTTTCCACAGGTAAATATTGAGAAATTCACTGATTCATTTGAGTCATTACTTTCACAATGTTCCCGGAAGCCCTTCTCTTTGGGGCGAGATAAAAGTTTAGTTAATGATTCACTGATTCATTTGAGTCTTTACTTTCAAAATGTTCTTGGTTGCCCTTTTTTGGAGTGAAATAAATAGTTATATTTGCTATGTTCATTCCAATATTTGGATGGTTCATTCCAATGAACACACAAATGATTCACTTATTCACACAAATGATTCACTGAATCATTTCAGTCATTTCTTTCAAAATATTTTTTAGAAAGCCCTTCCTTTTGTAGCGAAATAAACGTTTAGTAAGTTCTATGAGCTAGGATTGCTAGGTTTATTTGGACAGTTCATTTCAATTAACCACTTATATACAAATGATTCACTGATTCATTTGAGTCTTTACTTTTAAAATGTTCCTGGTTGCCCTTCTTTTTGTAGTGAAATAAAAAGTTCTGTTTGTGAGGTTCATTTGGATGCTTAATTGCAATGAACACAGAAATGATTCACTGATTCACACAAATAAACACAAATGATGATTCATTTGAGTCTTTTCTTTCAAAATGTTCTTGGAAACCCTTTTTTTTGGTAGTGAAATAAATGTTTAGTTAGATATATGAGCTAGGGTAACAAGGTTCATTTGGACAGTTCATTTTACCTTCATGGGTAAATATTGAGAAATTTTGTGCTAGTTTAAAGATCGATGGCTAAACTTTAACTGTCTTGCTGTGCTTACCTCCACTTTTTCGTAGACGTGAACTGGATCACTCAGACCCCGGTAATTAAAGGCAAAATAGAAATACACACAAGCACCTGCATCATACGTCTGCGTAACTCTGAAAAGAGAAAAACCAAGATAAAAAATTAAGTTATGATGATTTCAAGTCCTTCCAGGGAAGATGACCGTCATTTTATACTGACACCTAGTGGTGTGGATGAAGCATCAGGGAACAGCAAATATTTTTGCAGAATTGTGCCTTTGGCATACTCATATGTGCACTCTACATACTCCTTACATTACATAAAATCTATGCATTGATTTGAAGTTCCTGCAAATTAAAAGCTATAGATAGTTACATAATTATACATCAGATATTTTCCAGCAAGCTCTATAGCCATACTTCATCAATATTACACAAAAAGCATTAAAGAATTGTACAGTCCATCTTCACAATCATGATATCAATTCACCATAAGCTATAGATATCTATATCTATAATACATCTGCTGTGATTTCTTTATTTGACACAGTCAAAACGTCTACACTCAAATAAAATCCAGCTTTTCCCACTGGTAATTACGACATTGTGGTGGCCATTATTGTTATGAAATAAACAACCACTTCAAGAGAAATCAAATTTTGCTCAGTTTTCTAATTTTGTTCTGGTATACACACCTCTAATCACTTATTTCTGAGAGTTTGATGTTTCTATAATCAGTTATCTTAATACTTTTCCTGCTAAAGCAAATTAACAGCTGCTGTGGGATCTTTTATGACTCCAGGAAAGCACAAAAAGAAAAGTGCGAAACGCTGACATGCTTTCTGTCCAGGCCCTGCCTTTGTGCCCCTTGACTTTGAGACAAAGTAAGTTTAAGTTTATCTGCTTTTGCAGAGGTTAAATGGCCACATCAATCATGTCACACGCAGCTGGAAAGCAAAAGACAGGAAATGAATGGCTAAGAAACACTGTTCAGCCCAAAACTCCCTCTCTTTCTGTGTGTGTGACAGTAAAGGTGAGATCAGAATGAACGCAGAGTTCATTAAACAGCACTGCAACAAACTACACCTGGAGATTTTTACATTAACTGAAGTTGTGAGCAGTGCTGGGTTATACAATGGTTGCCGCCACCATGCTAGGGTCTTGCGGGAATTATTTTAGCATTTTGCTCTTTATTAGTGCTTTGGATGGTCGTTAGTTCCTTACTTATGGACAGCAAATCAAAGGTCATAAAGATAGACGTGTGTGTGTGTGCGTGCGTTTTTGTGACATATCAGGACACAAATGTGTATAATGACATGGGTATGACATAGGTATTACAAGGAGAGGGTGACTTATGAGGACATACCCTATGTACCCACTTTTCAAAAGGCTTATAAATCATACAGAATGAGTTTTTGTGAGAAAGTAAAAGTGTGCACAGTTTCCTGTGATGGTTAGGTTTAGGGGTAGGGGTAGTGTAGGGGGATAGAAAATACAGTTTGTACAGTATAAAAACAATTACGCCTATGGAATGTCCCCACAATTCACAAAAACGAACATGTGTGTGTGTGTGTGTGTGTACCTGCATGTGGACAGTGGAGGGAACTGTACTCCTCTCTCCTTACACTCTCTTACAATCCTCTCCTTCACATTCCTGCACAAGTCCAAAACCCTGAAAGAGAGATTAAAAAAAAAAATTTATATTTATATTTATATAAACATACACATACATACATACATACATAATAATGTCAAGAGTAGACAGGTGTGGCCAAAAAATGACCTAAAATAACCACTATTATTCTAAAATGTTACAAATAGTCATATTTAAGTAATTAAAACTATAATACAACACAAATTGAAAAATGAAAAAAACATAAAAATCAAACAATACAAAAATCACAACAAAATATAAAACGCATAAAAACAAACCACGACAAAAACAAACCACAAAACAACACAAAAAAACAAAACACAAACAAAAATATAACTAAAAACTAAAACTAAACAAACAAACAATAAACAAAACAGCAGAAACAAAACAAAAACCACCACTAAACTCAAAAAGTAAACAAACAAAAACTAAAAGAGCAAAACAAAAAAAACTAAATAAAACACAAAACAACAAGAAACCAAAACAACAAAAACCCCCAAAACAAAACAAACAAAAACACACAAAACAAACCCCAAAACAACAACAACAAAAAAAACTAACAAAACGCAAAACAAAATCCAGAACAAAAAACAAAACCTAAAAAACACATACACACACACAAAAAAAAACACTATTTGAGCTTCTTTGTTTAGATGTTTTTAAAGTTCACGTGTGTTGCACACTTAACTGCTTTTAGCTCATAATCTGTGTTAATACTAAGAGCTAAAATTACAGGTTCACATGAAGTCTGAAAGTTTGTGCATCTTTGTGGGAGTTTTTCCTTTACTGTGTGTCCTTGTGACCTTCCCACCTCCACTAAAGCATTCAGACAGAGACAACAACAGCAGCAAAGAGAGCGTGGAGAGCGTGGGCGACGAACAGAAAGAGCAGTGCAAAAGTGACGCCTAACCATCGCTTACCTGTCCCAGGGCACAGACGTCTCAAACGACTCTCCGATCACATAGTAGTCCATTCCCAAATCCTGCACACACACACACACACGCATCTTACACTAATGATGCAGAACTTCACAGTGTAATTGTTGATTTTAGTCTGCAAACTCAAAAGACTTAATAAGCAAGCAGGTAGATTGATAACCTCAAGACAGACCCCAGACCTGCAATTTGTTTGGGGTCTTGAGGTTATCAAGCTCTCTCTTAAGATACCCCAGCAATAAACACGACCAACAACAGTTACAAATATAGTGTTGAGTATCTGCAGGCTAATATATCAGTCAGACCAATTTAAACAAAAAAATTAAAAACACTGAGAAGAAATGTGTAAAATAAACATTCATTCAATTCCAGCATCCATATAAAATATATATGTTCGGAGATACATTTATATGAATAATGTACAGTCTGCGGTTTCATTTTCTCAAAATAAACTCTGACAGGAAAAACAGGACCACTGACGTAAAGCAATCAGTGATTAACCAATCGCAGTCAAGTATTCTATAATAGATACATGAGCAGCCATTAACAGATATAGATATAATATGATTTGATGATCAAGAAACATTTATGATTATTTTCAATGTTGAAAACAGTTGTGCTGCTTCAGATTTCTGTGGAAACTGTGATTAAATTTCAGGATTCACAGAAAGTTCAAAAGAACAATTTATTTGAAATAGAATCTTTGGCCTTCATGTCAGTTTTGATCAATGTAATGTTTCCAAGTTGAATAAAAGTATTTTATTTAATTTAATTTAAAAAGATCCTACTGACCCCAAACTTTTGAATTGGTGTTATATAAAAAAATTTAAAAACTAAGACATTCCATCAAAACTATGGAAGCTTATTTCCGCCATGGAATAAAAATAAAATAAAATAAAATATAATTGCGACTTTTTTTCTCGCAATTCTGACTTCTTTTCTTGCAATTGTGAGTTATATCATAAGTCCAATTCTGATTTTCAAGTTTTTTATTCAGTGGCAGAAACAATCTTCCATACAAAACACACATGTAGAGTTAGATATAAAAAGTTATTTGTTGTTGCATTTTAGTGTATTTTGAAGTCTGATGAAATGGAGAATAAAACCGTGTGAGGAGCTTCATAACACACCCGCAGATATGCGATCACAAACGTCAGCATGTAACCCCTCTGACCGTTATCCTCTCCTGCTGCCAGTCCCCTAAAACACACACACACACACGCACACACACAGTAACAAAACAGAGTACAGGTCACTGGGACGTGAAGAGGAAAATCATATATTATCAGCACACTCAATGTTGCAAAAGAAAGATCATCAAGGCGTTTGTGGTCTGGTGAACATTTTCCTTATGGATACACACACACACAGAGGCAGTGGATCAATAAGGTCAGCTGTGGGATTCTCCTTCTATCCATCACAATCGGCCTCTAATTAAATATTCTCAAAATCAAACCAACCTTTAATGCAGAAATCATTCAATCTGTTCACTCTTTCCTCACACACCCATCACTGCCACTGAAAGAGCCGTGATGAATGAGGGAGCATGAAAAGACAGAGACAAACGCCAGTGCTTCCGTATACAATCAGAAAGATCACTTAAGGTCAGGGGTCACGACCCTAACGACCCATGCCGGTGAAACAGTAACTCTGCTTCCATAGAGACGGCATAGATTGGAAGAACACACACAGAAACCAACGGTTTCTTACCCGAATTTGGCTGCGATGTCGTAAACCTGTTTCTCGTGCTGCAAAACCTTCCCACGATCCCCCTCAAATAAGAGCGTCGCGACACAAAGGTGGTGCGGATCGAAGCCTTTAAACTGAGAACGGTGTTGAATGGTTAGAACACATGAAATCAAATGAGACCCACAATCTATCAGTGAACATTATTCTGAAGAAGAAAAAAGTATATTTGTTGTGATAATTCTTTATCATAATGTAAGAGACTTTGACATAAAATGAGTTTTCATTCCTGATTTCATTTCAAGGCTGTGTGGGCAGGGGAAAAAAACAATATTAGCCAATAATAAGCCAATCAAATCAGTGGTTGAAATCAGTCTTGTAATATTTCTTGCTTTGAATGCAGAATACTGTGACTGACCAATCAGAATTAAGTATTCCAGAGAGTGGCGTAATAGAGTGCATTAGTGCCCACCCACTTTTTTAGCAGCTTTGGTTTTTGATTTTTTCATTCATTTTTCCCATAGGGATTTTAAAATAGCCTTTGTTAAAGAGTTATAAGCCATGAAACAAGACAATCGGCTACAAGGTGAATCACAACAAACTTTGATTTGAAGCAAAAAAGTCAGAAAAAAATCTGACAAAAATACAATTGGTACAAGACTGTAAACTTAAAGGGTTAGTTCACCCAAAAATGTAAATGCTGTCATTTATTACTCACCCTCATGTCGTTCCACACCCGTAAGACCTTTGTTCATCTTCAGAACACAAATTAAGATATTTTTGATAAAATCTGATGGCTCAGTAAGGCTCCATTGATAGCAATAACACTCCCTATTTCAGTGCCCAGAAAGGTACTCAAAACATATTTAAAACAGTTCATGTGACTAGTGGTTCAACTTTAATATTATAAAGCGACGAGAATATTTTTGTGCGCTAAAAATAACAAAATAATGACTTTTCAACAATATCTAGTGATGGGCGGTTTAAAAAAACTGCTTCATGAAGCTACGAACTTTATGAATCTTTTGTTTCGAATCAGTGGTTTGGAACGCCAGAGTCATGTGATTTCAGAGGTTTGATACGCGATCCGAATCACTGATATGAAACGAAAGATTTGTAAAGCTTCGAAGCTTCATGAAGCAGTGTTTTGAAATCGCCCATCACTAGATAGTTGAAAAATCGTTATTTTGTTATTTTTGGTGCACAAAAAGTATTCTCGTCGGTTTATAATATTAATGTAGAACCACTGTACTCACATGAACTGATTTAAATATGTTTTTAGGACCTTTCTGGATCTTGAGAAGTTCGGTGACATTGTTGTCAATGGAGGTCTCACTGAGCAATCGGATTTTATTGGTTAAAATATCTTAATTTGTGTTCTGAAGATGAATGAAGGTCTTACGGGTGTGGAACGACATGAGGGTGAGTAATTAAAGATATTATTTTCATTTTTGGGTGAACAAACCCTTTAGTGAGGGAAAGAACTACAATCCCATGAAATCTAAAATGAAATCTGAATACTCAGGATATTCATTGCTTTTATTTTTAAATAATTTTGTTAATATAATTTAAATACATGCTCTATACTTGGAAACATATGTAATTTAGCTTGTCCTTAGCATGAGGTCACAATGTAAAATTGCCAAACAAAGTGTTTAAAAATGCAACAAATTCAAAAATATACATTTAAATTGAAAGGCAGTGATCTGTAATATTTCAAACAATACAAAAAGTAAGTCTTGAATTATGCATAATATGAATATTTTCCATAAAAAATGGCTATCAAAGTTGTGTTCTGACTTTGCGTAAACTCCGTCAGGATTTTTTATAATTCTGAATAAATCAGGCAATGTCATGGTCATCTTCAACTCTGAGGACCCCTTTCCCTTTTCCTGCTCATTGTGGATCTCACAGAAGGACACATAGTCCTGGAAGTGGTTTTTAAAAAAATATATATATTTTATACAAACAATGTTGAAGTCTCTGCGGTCACAGCTTTAACATGTCAACTCCGTCATCCTGGTATAATAGTTTCTGTAGACAGCTGTGGGATAAATCTTGGCATTTTGATGTGTTTATTAAGGCAGCTACAACTGAGAAAGAAAACTAAATTGCTTTTTCATATGGGGAATTCTTCTAATGTTGTTTCATGATTCTATTTACATATACTGTATATTTGGCCCCAGCTGGACCTTTGTCAACTCCGTCAGTATTGGTCAACTCCGTCAGTATTGGTCAACACCGTCAGAATTTGTCAACTCCGTCAGTATTGGTCAACACAGTCAGTATTGGTCAACACAGTCAGTATTGGTCAACACAGTCAGTATTGGTCAACACAGTCAGTATTGGTCAACACAGTCAGTATTTGTCAACACCGTCAGAATTTGTCAACTCCGTCAGAATTTGTCAACACCGTCAGTATTTGTCAACACCGTCAGTATTTGTCAACACCGTCAGTATTTAACACCGTTAGTATTTGTCAACTCCAGTATTTGTCAACACCGTCAGTATTTGTCAACACCGTCAGTATTTGTCAACTCCGTCAGTATTTGTCAACTCCGTCAGAATATGTCAACACCGTCAGTATTGGTCAACTCCGTCAGTATTGGTCAACTCCGTCAGTATTTGTCAACACCGTCAGTATTGGTCAACACCGTCAGTATTGGTCAACTCCGTCAGTATTGGTCAACTCCGTCAGTATTGGTCAACTCCGTCAGAATATGTCAACACCGTCAGTATNGTCAACTCCGTCGGTATTGGTCAACTCCGTCGGTATTTGTCAACTCCGTCGGTATTTGTCAACTCCGTCGGTATTTGTCAACTCCGTCGGTATTTGTCAACTCCGTCGGTATTTGTCAACTCCGTCGGTATTTGTCAACTCTGTCTGAATTTAACTCTGCCAGGTAAAGGTTTTTGTTAATTTTAAAAGAAATGTCTTATTCTTTTTTCAATCTATTATGCTAAAATTTTAAAACATCAACTGAACTATCATGTCTGATTTACCTAAGAACATTGGTTATATACGTTTAATATTAAAAAAGGAGGGTAGAGAATTAAAGAATGGGGAATTCAAAAAATATGCAAATATATTNGTATTGGTCAACTCCGTCAGTATTGGTCAACTCCGTCAGTATTGGTCAACACCGTCAGAATATGTCAACTCCGTCAGTATTTGTCAACTCCGTCCGTATTTGTCAACACCGTCCGTATTGGTCAACTCCATCAGTATTGGTCAACTCCGTCAGTATTGGTCAACTCCGTCAGTATTGGTCAACACCGTCAGTATTGGTCAACACCGTCAGTATTTGTCAACTCCGTCAGTATTGGTCAACTCCGTCAGTATTTGTCAACTCCGTCAGTATTTGTCAACTCCGTCCGTATTTGTCAACACCGTCCGTATTTGTCAACACCGTCAGTATTGGTCAACTCCATCAGTATTTGTCAACTCCATCAGTATTTGTCAACTCCATCAGTATTTGTCAACTCTGTCTGAATTTAACTCTGCCAGGTAAAGGTTTTTGTTAATTTTAAAAGAAATGTCTTATTCTTTTTTCAATTTATTATGCTAAAATTTTAAAACATCAACTGAACTATCATGTCTGATTTACCTAAGAACATTGGTTATATACGTTTAATATTAAAAAAGGAGGGTAGAGAATTAAAGAATGGGGAATTCAAAAAATATGCAAATATATTAAAATATTTAAGTATTTTGAGAGAGCAGGGAGATCAACTTGAGTGGGCGGAGCTAACAAGATCTTTTGCTGCGTTTTGCTTGTTTTGACTCTCTGATTAGTGGAATTTTCTGCACAGCAACATGGGTAATGTAGTTTTTCACCACAAATTCAGCTGTTAAATACAATTACTTTAAAACTAAGTTGAAATAATGTGGGATGACATCTTCAGCAGAAGCAAATACCATGGATTAACAAACTCATAGCTCACAGTAGGTCTGTCTTTAAAGGGTTTCCCTATGGAGAAAATGACTGGAGTTTTCAGTTCCAGAACCTGACCTTTGTGCTCTATAACAGCACTTAATTGATGTAAAACTGTAGTGACACGCATTCTTGCTTCTTTCTCACCTTTGTTATGTAGAATTTTTTCAACCCGTCCAAGAATGAGGTGAATATGGAGGACACTTGTGGCTTGAGCGCATGACCTGTCAAAACATTAAAAACATTAATCACGCAATCATTTAGCGCTCTTTTTTTCAGGAGTTGTGTACAGTCATAAGCTTTCCGCTCGAAACGGATGACTCTCCAACTGTTCTAATGTCACCAAACATCCCTCAGATTTCCCAGAGGCCTTTGTGTCAGATTTATTAGCAGTGTGAACAATAGCGCAGTAATGACTGGAGACACAGAGAGAGAAAGGCCGAGAGGGAATGCGGTGAGAATGCTGCACATGAATCATCCTGATAAGAAACGCCAGTAAATCTCACACACTCAGTCAGATTCACCTCAGAACCAACACAAAATCTCAGATAAATTAAAATAAACTGAAAGCTGACATGAATCTGTGCGTGAAATATATCAAACACGCTAGTCATGTCGCAGCCATGGCCTAACGGATGGCACACTAACTGATGTTGTGCTCACTTACACCTCCCGTCTCTCTCCATCACTTCCTGTCTGCTACACTGTCTCTTAGGGCTGAGCCGTATGATAATACTGTCAAATGACAGAAATGTGTCATCTGGTAGAGATTTTTGTTGTCCGGGATACATATATTTGCATGGTTATCACTATTTATGCACAATAATGAGTAAGAAACTTGTAGAAATGTGAAAACACAGAGCGGGACGTGTCCCAAATAAGTCAAAAAGATGACTGTTAAGTAAGGAGCCTGTTATGTAAGTGAACTGAGTTGTTTGTGGATGCTGTATAATGTCACAACTTGGTCCAATAATAAAAATTCAACTGATAAACAGTTAAAGTTGTTTATGTATTAGCAATAGCTTCAAATGTGCCTCATCCAATCAGAATTTAACTGAATATAATAAACAAATAATTTCTTTACTCATGTAAAATGAGTCTGAAATGTTGTGTTTCATTTTATTGTTTTTGAACTCAAGTGTTACAATGTGTTTTTGCATATTTGGCCTTTGTGAATTTTTTTTTTTGGTTTTGCATCCATCAAAGTAGTATAATAAAATAAAGTTATGACAACATAATCCAATAAATTGAAGTACCTTTAATTTCTTTAACATAAATACTTAATAATTAAGTTGTGGATTTATATTTAGACATTCTCAAAGACTACTTTTTATCAAGGTTTACATTTTTTTTTTGTAATGTTGATTTGAAGTGTCAGTTTTTGCATTAATTTAACTACAGTCAAACCTGAACACAGAGGAGGACATTTTGTTACACATAACATCAAAATTCAATAAAAATGTAACAAAAATGAACAGGTATGCTTTATCACAGCTAAATAAATGTGGGTCTGATCTGATTTCAACCTCTTATTTGAATCTTTTGGCTCAATTTTACCATAATGTTACAGCCACACCAGTACAGTTGTGTGTATAATAGTGTGTTGTGTGTGTGTAAGTGAATGTGTGTTTGAGTGGGTGTGTCTGTTTTGTACTCTTGTGCAACCTCTTCATTGATGTTCGTTTTTTTTTACTGCTTTGTGGCTGAATTAAAAAAATAAAAAATTTCACACATTTGCAAAAACTTGCTCTGCGTTATAGTCGCGCTAGTTCATATATATCATTCCTGTGCACTTTTTTCTGCACGGTGGCCGAATAGGTTGTTTGCACATGACGTCACTGCTGCACGCGAAATGCGGCTGGAGGGCAGGGACTGTTTTTTCTATATAGGAATCCTGTCAAAAACTCAAAATTCTGATGTTTTGCGTCGTTTATGGTTGCTCAAATCGATCAAACCGAGAACCCATAAGGAGCTTTTATCGTTTACATAACTTATATAATTTTTTAACTTTAAAAGTTGTCACCTTTTATAGCGTTATGCATCTGCTGATACTGAAATGAATATGGATACCTGCTTACCTTATTAGTTTTTGACTTGGTTAAATATTCACATTCTTCATGGTATCGTTTGCAGGGAAGAAAAGCTATTTTATCCCATTGAATGGCAATTTGATATTTTCACTTCAGTTTTGTAGAATTCTGTTTACAATGTTGATCTGGTTACCGTGAAAAGCGTCACACTGCTGCTTCAGCCATCATATGGACGAAAATGTCCAAATAAATAAATGTTTAACAAGCTGACAGACGTCGATCCATTTCTTTGTTGGAAGGGTGTAACGTTAAATGTAAGTGTAGTTTTAATGTTTTAGGAGTTTAAGGAGAATCAGAGGGGCATTCAGCGGACAGACACCGACACACTTTTTTTTTTGTATTTATTTCAACAAATGACAACCAAAATCAAACCCATAGAAGCTTGAGTTAGAGTCATACTCGCAAATGTAATGTTAATTATTACACCAAAACAAAATACAAAACTTTCAAAAACACTCAGCAATGTGATTATTTTGAGTAATAGGGAGTGGGTTCAATCAGTGACATTACATTTGCTATACGTCGTCGGCCTTCACCTCCTCAGCCTGCTTCCCTTAGTGTGTTTTACACATAGAATAGGCAAAAATTGAATTACACCGTCCAGTTTTTCCCCTGAACGATGATGTGAGCTCCTGTTGCAATTCTCGATTCAGCATAAATGACCTGCAATGGCGATATTTTTCACAATCACGACAGAAAATCCAAATACTGCCCTAACTTCACTAGCAGAAAAACAGCGCGAAATAACAAACCCAGACTAGAACTGAACGCGGCGTGACGGCAGCTTTACATTCTCTATATCTACCTGGCAATCAAGTCTTTCAATTCAGTGGAAAAGTCGCTCCTTTTCATAACATAAGGATCACGTCCAACATATGTTGTGATTTTCTGTTTATACCTTTCTAAACAAGCACAGAAAGGACTTTTCTCCATCTCTTCCATTCTAATTTTCACTGCTTGCCCTCCACCGGAATTTCACACGTCACCAGAACCAGGTGATTGCAAACAACCTATTGTAGTTTTCGTATTTTTTCGTATTTCCCATTCATTTCCTATGTCAGTCATTTTTGACCACGAAGGAGCCAAGTGTGACTATTTTTATCGACCCTTTAAAATATCCGAATCACGTCCATGATTTTTTTTGTGTTCACATAGCTAATGCGACACAGTTTGTGAGGATCCACACCTTCATAATAACGCTGTACCATTCAGAGATTACAGCGCATGTGTCTGAACACACTACAACTCTCATTACCTTTTCCTCTGCTTGTGATTATAACACAAATATAAAATAAATAACAGAGCCACACTTCAGGGCTTAAAGAGTGTACATGCTGCAAACCCCATTATGATTACAGAGACTGGAGTCTTCATTAAAGAGTCGATACATCTCTCTTTCCCTCTCAGAAGTGCAGCGTCGATGAAAACACAGAGCCGTACAGGAGTTAACGAGATCCCTGGAGACGGGGGAACTTTTCCTGATATATCTGGCAACCCCTCACAAATTCCCCCACATCTCCGCATGTAACGTTATCAACCTCGGCTGCACTGTGAGCTTAATTGCTGCCAGGGCCATTTTTCATTGTTCCTGAATCGTGTGTTTGTGCATTCGCTCGCTGCTCAGCTGGTAAAATAATGATCAATTTCACTTTATACGAGGTGGCGCGAGCGGGGGTTCTCCAGAGATAAATTACACCACACCAAATTAAACCACTGGATGTAATGAATACGCAAAACAACATCAAGTAATAAAAACAAAAACAAAGCTCTCAAATGCTAAATCTTCCCATTCATCTCTGTGCAGTGGAATATGAAAACAGATCTCTAAAGCCAGACGTGGATTGATTGTGGAAACACTTGGTCTCAGTTATCCTGCGTTAGTTACATAACCAACTCATAACACTCCGGTAATGTTCAGTTATCGATATACAGCGCATCTGGATATTATTGCACCGGATAAAGACTTTACAACTCAACAGAAATACTAAATTGTCTAATTAAACATTGATGCCACTTACAGTAGCTCAATATGTTTGTGATGTCACAAGACGGCAAAGGTTTAGCTCATGAATATTAATTAGGTTTTGTGCAAATAATTTTAAATGATGTATTGATTTGGAAATCAGATCTGTGGCAGAGCAGTTACTCATATACAAGTCCAACAGAAGTGTAAACAATAACATTAATGTTACAAATGTTTAAAATCAATTAACAAAATAACTTAACAATAACATTAAGATTATTACACAATAATTTGAGGGAAATCAGGGTTGGGTTTTTTTGACCAATTGAAATGCTCAAATTGAAAAAAAAAATTGTTTTTGATTTTTCACATTTTAAAATATTTTAATAATATACACTACTATTTATAAGTTTGGGATCAGTAAGATTTTTTTTTTAAGAAAGAAATATTAATGTTTATTAATCAAGACGTAATAACTTGATCAAAAGTTACATTTACAGTGTTAAAAAGATTTCTAATTCAAATAAATGCTTTCCTTTTGATCTTTCTATTCATCAAAGAATACAGAAAATACAAATTATCACAGTTTCCACAGAAATATGAAGCAGCACAACTGTTTTCAACATTGATAATAATCATAAATGTTTCTTGAGCAGCAAATCAGCATAATAGAAGGATTTCTGAAGTAACTGTTAATGTTATTAATATTAATTAACACTTTAATATCTTAATCCTTACATCTGCCACTGTCAGTTGTGGGATTTTGTAGCTCAGTAGATAAATTAATCAGCAACTGCATATTAAATATTATTTTTTTTGGTCCAGCAGTAATGTTTTGACTTTGAAAATGACAGTGATATTTAACAACCATTCAGAAAGACACACCTGTTGGGCTGCAGGGAGTGTTCAGTGTGTTCAGGACCATAATTATGAGTGTAATTACACACTCCACACCTTTAAAAAGCATATACTATATACATAAACATGAATGTAAGTTACAAGACACTGCTTCTTCAAGCAAACAGATCATTGCGTATGTTATGGCAGTTTCCTGAGGTTTGTGTTATTGCTGAGTGAATCCCTGTCTGATCTGAGATCAGCCCACACAAGACACAAGACAAAAGTTCAGCACTGTAACCACGACAACACACCCTGCACTCCCACGCCTCACCGTTTTCCCTTCATTCTGGCCAGATTGCTTTGTAAAACACTTTCCGAAGATCCCAAAAATTAAACATCACATATACTACTAAAACTAAAAGACATATGGGGTGCGTCTCAATCAGCTCCCTAGCTTCCTAGATCATGAAAATGAATTCAGGCACTGCTAAGGACAGTAAAGGACGCTGGCTCACACATTGGGACACTGATGACTATTTCCGGGGACGTGACAAGACCCTCATTGTACATCATCACTACTGGAATTTATGAACAACAGCAGAGCTGATGTCTTTATTGTTAATGTTATTTAAAGTACATTATGACACTTAATGCTCGTTACATATACGTGCAACATTTCAGCTGTAAATAAACGATAAATGTTAGCTAGATTATGTTCATTACCTGCCTAGCGATGTATGTTTATGTCTCTGTGCCCTGACTAGTAAACTAGGGAGCGGATTGAGATGCACCTATACAGATCACTTGAGGTCCCTCTGAGACAGTAACAAGTCAGGAAAAAAGTAGATTTTTTGAGAAGGTTCTTCTGAGAGAGTGAGTTTAGTGATCCCATAAACAAAATTATGAACCAGCTTTCCTGTAGCTCAGTGGTTAGAGCATGGCACTAGCAATGCCAAGGTCATGGGTTCGATCCCAGGGATTGCACTTACTCAGATACAAATGTATAGTATAATGCAATGTAAGTCGCTTTGGATAAAAGCGTCTGCCACATGCATAAATGTAATGTAAATGTAAATGAGCACTATAGGACCCCTTATAAATAAATCACACAAAGCTATCGTATACACTGCAAAAAATGCTGTTCTTACTTAGAGTTTTTGTCTTGTTTCTAGTCAAAATATCTTAAAGTTCTTAAATCAAGAAGCATTTTCTTGACAAGTAAAAATTATTTTCTTGTTTTTAGGAAAAATAAGTCAAAATTAAGTGAGTTTTTCCTTAAAACAAGCAAAATAATCTGCCAATGGGGTAAGCAAAATAATCTTATCAAACCAAAAATAAGCTAAATAATCTTGTTTTCAGTTTGAAAACAAGTTTTCATGCTTACCCCATTGGCAGATTATTTAGCTTGTTTTAAGGAAAAACTCACTTAATTTTGATTTATTTTTCCTAAAAACAAGAAAATAATATTTTCTTGTCAAGAAAATGCTTCTTGATTTAAGAACTTTAAGATATTTTGACTAGAAACAAGACAAAAACTCTAAGTAAGAACAGCATTTTTTGCAGTGCATGACTTCACAAGCGTTACATAAACTAATTCTGCTTTTCTTGTGACTTTTGTGTTTCTTTCTGAAGGCAGTCGTCACCACTATGAACTGTCATTGTAAAAGAGCCGTGTGATTCCTCAAAATATCTTTTTTATTTCACAGACGAAAGAAAGTAACATAGGCTTAAGCAACTGATTAGAAGGAAAAACGCAACTCACCGAACTGAAACTGCTCGTTGTCCATTAGCCGAATGGATGCTGGAGCACATCTCTGAAATGAGAATACAGAAAACAAAATAAGCTCAGACAGAAACAGATTAATAGATGGAGGCGTATAATGACCCTCTTCTACACATATATTAACATTATCATTGCTCAGCCAGTATTTTTGTTGTCGTTAGGAAACACCTTCAGTACAGCAAAATGATATTCCAATTAAAATATAACCCGTTTTATTTAAAGGCAGCCTTGGGCAAAGACAAACGGATGGAGGAGCAGTGCAGGTCCTGAACAGCATAATCAATAATTTCATTTTAAGTTTGGTTCACAGTTTGTTTATGGACTAATAAGAAGCAGTGCTGTACAGAACGCTAACACTGCGCTCATCAATAACGGCTACATCAGCAGCAGCGCACAGACTAATGAGAAGGCCAGATCTGAGGCCATTAGCCCGAGTCTGAGCAGAGCTCCGGGTTCACACACTGCCTCATTCAATCAAAATAAAGCTTCCTTATTGGCATCAGTCTTCATTTTAACAGCAAATTTTCATTTTCATAGTCTTTTGACTAAAATGCCATTTAGTTTTAGTCATGTGAAGTTTTTAGTTTTAGTCAACTAAGGCCTGGTTCCACAGACAGGGCTTAGATTAAGCCAGGTTTAGGCCTTAGTTTAATTAGGGCATTTAAATAGCTTTTATAAATGTGCCTTGAGAAAAAAAAAAAACACATTACTGATGTGAATCATGAGAAAAACAATGGCTCTGACATATTTCAAGATATCTCAGTACAAGCTGCTTTCAGTTAAAACAGCTCAAACAAGCATTTTTGTCTGAGACTAGCTTAAAGGATTAGTTCACTTTCAAATAAAATTTTCCTGATAATTTACTCACCCCCATGTCATCCAAGATGTTCATGTCTTTCTTTCTTCAGTCAAAAAGAAATTAAGGTTTTTGATAAAAACATTCCAGGATTTTTCTCCTTATAGTGGTCTTTAATGGACTCCAAACGGTTGAAGGTCAAAATTACAGTTTCAGTGCAGCTTCAAAGGGATTTAAACGATACCAGACAAGGAATAAGGGTATTATCTAGTGAAACGATCAGTCATTTAAAAAAAAAATGTAAATGTATATATGCTTTATATAAACAAATGATCGCCTTCCAAGTGCTTCCGCCAAAACCGCACTTTCGTATTCTTCAAAAAGTTTACGCTGTATGTCCTACGCCTTCCCTATTCTGCTTACAGAACGAACGCAGCGCCAGTTCCATTTTTTCCATAAGTAAAAAACGGTTGACCTTCAACCGTTTGGAGTCCATTGAAGTCCATTACAAGGAGAATAATCCTGGAATGTTTCTTCAAAAACCTTTTTGACTGAAGAAAGAAGGACATGAACATCTTGGATGACATGGGGGTGAGTAAATTATCACAAAAATTTTATTTGAAATTGAACTAATCCTTTAAGCCTTGTCTATGAAACTGGAGGCATATATCATTAGATTTTAGTCAACTAAATCTACAATAGATTAAGTCAACTAAAATCTAACAGTCAGTAAATAAGAAACAAAAAAAGAGCAAATAAATACAAGGGAACAAAGATACAAGTATAGTATTAAGGTAAGATATACTACCCAATTGAATAATCAAATAACAGTGCATGCATAGTCTACCTTGTATAAATCCTTATTAAAGATACTAAAGTTATTCAGTCAAGAGCAGTGAGTGATTTTCTCTTTATCTTTTGTTGTTTGAGTTAACATTTAGGACCCAGACAGCAGTTTACTAGGCTAGTGTCACTTTAAGAACTAATGCACGGATCCAGTGATACACATCTGATTTTTTCCCAACTGTTTAATATCACATAACTGACTGTTTAAATGAATATTCACCAAAACAGGCACTTTGATGTGTATTTTTTGTGTATTTGTCCTTTCAAGCACAATAACACATGAAAGAGAACTCAATTCAGTACTCGTGCGCTGTCAGAGAGGCGGCTTTCTGTGTGAAAGTGTGTGCACCATCTCGAATTGAGTTCTCTTTCAAGTCTTCTTGTGCTTGGATAATTTAAAATTGCTTTATTGTTTAAATTGGCACAAACAGGTGCAAATGCATGATAAACTCTGTCAATTCCTTCAACCGTCCCGGGCCATCATGCAGCCCTTGTTGTCGAGCCCTGTATTGTAAATTTATTTGCGTTCTCACGGGGATCGTTACGGTTTACAAATGGTCTTGTTTTCCTTGACATCAAATATGAAATTTGTAAATGTCTGTTTTTCTTTTTCTCACAGATGTTGACATTTTTTTGTTATTGTTTTAAAAGACACTGAACTGACATTGTAACTGAATCTCTTCCCAAAATCGTCCCTCCATAACATAACTTATTTGTTCACTGCCATTATAAAGCTCGGATGCATCAGGATGTTTATTGTGTTCATCAGAAAGAAGAAAGTCATAAACACCTAGGATGGCTTGAGGGTGAGTAAAGCTTGGGGAAATTTTCATTTGAAAGTGAACTAATCCTTTAACACTGATTGGCATTGATGGTTCCATGAAGGAAGTAAAGCATGGTGATTTCTTGAGCACCAATTTAGCATATTAAAATGATACACACACATTATAAAATCTGAAAACTATCAGAATATCACTAGAAAATGAAGTTCGCCTGACCACAGCTGGGTTAGTTTTTCTGAGTCACATGTAGGCCTGTACTGACCTGTCTGGCCACTTCTCTCAGGCACGCCACACCCTGCTGGAAGTTTGGGAAGACAACAGAGCCGTACTTCTGATACTCAGGAATGGGTCGGATCTTCATTGTAACTTCAGTCACCACTCCCAGAGTTCCTAAGGAGTGAGACACATATACACCATTGGCATGTGTGTGAACAGATGGGAGTCATGTGGTCATAAAGAGTATCACAGCAGTTTTCAAATGAGGTTTGATCTGTTTCATTATTACTGTATCACACACAAGGGCTAAAAAAATGTGTGCGATTTGTATTTGAATAGTCCTTAACATCAACCAAAGGATATAACAATCAGTCAGAGAGCTGTTCGCAGCACACACACACACATATGAAAGGAGCCCCTGACTCTCTGCAGGAGATCTGCATGTTCATTTTCACCTGAACGCTCAAGTTTCTCCCACTACAAAAGGAAGCAAAGAGATTTACAGACTGTGCATTCTGTGACATAAAGCAGGTCAGTATCAAACGACACACTGGGGGGAGAGCAGAGTCACAGAGGGCCCGGCGCAGCAGGCTTCCTGTCCCAAACCAGCATGACCTCTGACCCCTGCGGGAAACCCTGTGTCTGCTGCTCTGAGTCTGGGCTTCTAGACTCATTACCGAAAGCCCAAAAGCAAGCGAACATATATGAATGTGTAACAGTCCTGTGGAGAGTTTATACGACCCATCATTGAGACCGTATGCTGGATGAAGCTTTATGAGCAGAACATACCTCAGCATCAAAACGCCACTCATACTCACCCTTCACTCCACATTTCTGCACTAAAATGCTACAGGAAAAACCTGGTTTAACTGTACGTTACCTTACCTTATACAGTGTAAATGGTTAAACATATGTAATTTTACTTGTGTAATACTCATGTAATATGTAATATGGTCAAATCTATGGTTTTTGAAAGTAAAAACTATGAATTACCATATCATTTATGGTGAAAAACTGTAAAAAAATAAATGGTTTAACATCACATTATATGTAAGTTTACTGTAAAATACTGTCAAATTTATTGTTTTTGGAAGTAAAAACTATGAATTACTGTATAATTTTTGGTGAAAACAGTAAATGTGAATGGTTTAACATTGCATTATATGTCATTTTACTGTAAAATAATGTCAAATTTATGGTTTTTGGAAGTAAAATACTGAGAATTACTGCATAATATTTGGTGAAAAACAGTAAAAATGGTTTAACATCACATTAAATAGTATGTAATTTTACTGTAAAATACTGTCAAAATGTTTTTTTTTTAAAAATAAAAATCTATGAAATACTGTATAATTAATGGTCAAAAACAGTAAAAGTAAATGGTTTAATGTTGCATTATACAGCATTTAATTTTACTTTAAAATTTTTGGTTTTTGGAACAAAAATGATGAATTACCATATAATTTACAGTGTAAAAACAATACAATAAAATGGTTTAACATCACATTATATGTAATTTTACTGTAAAATACTGTCAAATTTTGGGTTTTTGAAAGTAAAAACTATGAATTACCATATGGTAACTGGTTTAACGTCGCATTTTACAGTATGTAATTTTACTTTAAAATACTGTCAAATTTTGGGTTTTTGGAAAGGAAAATCCATGAATTGCCACATACTTTACAGTGTAAAAACAGTTAAAGTAAATGGTTTGACATTACATTATACGTAATTTTACAGTAAAATACTGTCAAATTTATGGCTTTCGGAAGCACAAACTATGAATTACCATATAATTTACAGTGTAAATGCAGTAAAAAGGACATTTCCTAAGTGACACATCACATATGATTATTTTTCAATTGTTTTGTTTCTTCTAATTTTTGTTATCAGTAATGTACATTGGAGTATTTTATTACAATTTAGTTAATATTTTTGTTACATAAAATTAATTATTTTATTTCAATTTAATAATTTTAAAGTACAAAGCAGTTTTTGGTAGTTCCGAGTAACTTCATATATTAACATTATGGTAACACTTTACAATAAGACCCATTAACATTAGTTAACTACATTAGTTAACACGAACTAATAATAAACTGCACTTTTACAGCATTTATTAATCTTAGTTAATGTTAATTTAAACATTTACTAATACATTATTAAAATCGTGTTAACATTAGTTGATGCACTGTGAACTAACATGAACAAACAATGAACAGCTGTGATGCACTGTGAACTAACATGAACAAACAATGAACAGCTGTATTTTCATGAACTAACGTTAACGAAGATGAGTAAATACAGTAACAAATGTATTGCTCATGGTTAGTTCATGTTAGTTAATACATTAACTAATGTTTAACTAATGAACCTTATTGTGTTACCAACATTATCACATCACTTGATGAAATATATGTTTACAAATTTTAAATATACCATCCCCTGAAATATTATCTCTTGTATTGTCTTTTTTTACTGGATTGTGAATTTCTGGCAACAACAGCTGGCAGTTTTTTTNTTTTTTTTTTTTTTTTTTTTTGTATGGTTTTTTTTTTAAACATAAATTTAACAGGATATTTTTACAGTGATAATACAACCACTGCATATAACAAGGATTGTTTTAGGTTAAATACTGAACTTCTGTTCCACTGTCCCAGTACAGTACGGCTAGAATATTTCTTTAAACATTACAAAAACCTGGTTTACCATTAAACACACATACACACACACCTCTGAGACTAGAATCCTCGTATCTAAAGATCTCCTGAATGCCATAAAAACAACAACAATTCTGTCGTCCGAACTTTAGCGTGTCAGAGGGGAAAAGGTGAAACTTGTCCTTCTTTAGCGGCTAAATGCCCCTGACATTACAAAGCCATTAAAGAAGCCAGATGTCCCTCCTAATGGAATCATGAATGTTTAATTAATGCAGATTAATCCTAGGAAACAATCATCCTCCCACAAAGAATTCATATGAGCCGTAAAGAGCTGCAGAACATTTTGCTAAATACAATGGTTATGGCCCATTTTCATCACTTCAGGGCTTCATGAATGGCTTAATGAATTTTTAGAGAGACAAATTAATTTCCTTTGAATAAGGTTGATACTTTTAAACAGAATCATGACACGTGAAAAATATCAAGCACATACTTCTGACATGTTGCCCTGTGTGAGGAGAGTCTGTAATGTATGTATGAGAAACATTACCACATGTCATACACTGAGCTAAACATGTTTCACCGCCCCCTACTGGCTAACACGGATACCTAAAACACCTTAGATAAAATCCAGTACAACAAAAACTTTGGTTTACGACTCTCTCTGATAAAAAGGACTGTTTTTGAAATCCTAAAATGACTGACACAATTCAGTACAAACACCCTTTAGCCTGCTTATCACTACCAGACACAACTTCAGTGTGCACAATGAGAAGAGGATGCTCAGTTGTGTCATCAAACTGAAGTCTAGAGAATCTGTGCCTGACCTTCAATCTAATGAATCCTTGAAGACTCATGATTAAACCTGCTTAATCCAGAGAAAGAAATGATCGTTGTCATGAATACAAAAGCACTGTGACAAGATACTTCAGATTGAGATATTCAGAGCATCTACCGGCCCAAAGCATACTTTGGTTTGGAGTATGCATACAGTACATGTAAATGTCATCATCACCATAGTACATGTGCAGCCCTTTTTTCTTTCTTTTTTTTAACTGCACACACTTTGTAAGCATGCTCCTTGCCCTACTTATTTTGTCCACGAGGTGGCGACACTTGCCCGGCCCATTGTTTCATAGTTAAAAATGAAACCGAAATAGAAGGAACAACAACAAACTACTGGAGAACACAACAACAGACACCCACAAGTATTTGTGTGAAGGGATTCAGAGATTTGCAACTCTAGTTTAAATTAGTACAAAGATGTTATTTATCGTAACTTCTGAAAGAAATCGTATGGAAGATTGTTTCCGTTACAGAACAAAAAAATAAAAAAAGTTAATTGTAACATTTTATCTCACAATTCTGAGAAATTTTTTTTACAGAATTGCAGAATTCTGAAATCAGAATTGCAGTTGAAAATTATAAAGTCAAAATTGTGAGATCACCTTTGTTTATTCTGTGGCGGAAATAGGCTTATAGCGATGGATGAGGATGAAACTTTCCAGTGTGCATGTGTCGAGTGCCTGTGTTCAAGCATGCTATCAAATGAAGTATACTTTGAAAGGTTGTGTGTTCAGTTATATGCATTTGCTAAGCTTTAACAGCTCATACAACAACAAAACAGGACAATCTCACGCACTGAAAAGCATCATTTACTCACCCTCAAGTTGTTTCTTTCTTCTGCTGAACACAAAAGAAGATATTTTGAAGAATATGGGTAACCAAACATTTGATGGGCCCCATTGACGTCCATAGTATGGAAAAAAAAAAATACTATGGAAGTCAGTGGGGTCCATCAACTGTTTGGTTACCCATTTTCTTCAGAATATATTTTTTTGTGTTCAGCAGAAGAAAAAAAAACTCATACAGGTTTGGAACAACTTGACACCACTTCTACAGCATTACACACGTCATCATACCTAGTTTCTTTTATTAGTGTCCTGTAACATTTAACCAGTACGAACAGCAATGAAGTGCGCACATAAACAGAAATCAGGCGCGAGCACATTTAACAGATTACTCACTCCCTACGTTTTGCGCTGTATTTTGGACTTAAGAAAACGGCGCTCGGTTTCAGTTCGAAAACGTATGAGCCTTCAGTTTCTCAAGACAATACAGAATGATACAGAATGTACAAGACTGGTAGAGCTGCTCTTCCATCAGGCCAAGTTTCATTCCGAGCCGAGCCGGCCGGTACGGTTTCGTTTTCTAATGTGGTGCTGTGATAACGGAGCTCTTTGCAATGTAATACAAACGAGTCATTTTTTGCCTTAGTACCGCAAGTGTTTACAGACGATACAATATGTAAATAGTGACTGCGCTATGAAGGATGACAGATATTTCTTTTAACTGTATCACTCATTTGTGTTCACATCATTCAAATAGCGCGTTTAGCAAGCTACGGAGAAACTGGCAGCCAGGTAACACACAAGTAATCGATCCTGTGTGGAAATATCACTACCATGATCACTACATGCAGCACGGTAGTCGGTGTATGCAGGGAAATTTCTCATATCCCTTCGTTCGAAGTGTGATCCCGAAAAATCTTCGTTTGAAGGGCTATCTGGCCCTTCCCCTTACCCCTACCACTCCAGCCAAAAGAGAATCGAGACACCCCTACCCCTTCACATGAATGCGCAAAACGAAGGGCTAGGGGAAAGGGAAGGGGTAAGGTGTAGAAATGGGATTGGGCCCAAGTATATCTTTGAGGTGAAATATGACCCAGACATGTTTTTGACAGGTTTCTTGAGGTTTCTTGAGACATTTCAGATACATTCCTCACACACAATGTGTCCGTACCTTCTGAGCCCATTATGAAGTGATGTATGTCGGGGCCGGTGGACATGCGGGGCCCCATACAGCTCTTCTCAATCACTCCTCTAGGGGTCACCATCTTTATATGCACCACCTGGGAACACACCAGATCACAGGTAACATGAATGACCTACAACTTCACAAGACTGATGTGGATAAAACACATCTGAAGTGTGTGGGGTGAACTTTTGAATGAGCTTTGTATGTTTGTGTAGACATACCAGGTCCTCAATGTTGCCATAGATGTTCTTCTTCATGCCTGAGGCGCGCGTCGCCACCCAGCCGCCCAGAGAACTGAACTCCATGGAGTCCGGCTCGTGGCCCGTACAGTAACCATGCTCATTCAACTACACACACAGACAAAACACAAACAAC
>RJVU01010503.1:658490-671621 GCA_003731715.1 Anabarilius grahami | reverse complement strand
GGATTTCACCGTAAAACAAATCTGAATCTTGCTTGGGGCAACAAAAATTATATAAAAAAACCCTGGATAAACAAAGCAGCTGGTGAACAGATGTTGAACATCATCGCTGTTACAACATCGCGTATTTTAGCACAGCTGGATCACTGTACTGACCAATCAGCATCCAGGACGCAGGACGATGTCAGTTTCATAATAAAATGTGACTGTCAATAAAACACAACAGCCTCACAGGAAATGCATTTCTGGATAAAGAAGCCTTATGGAGCGTTACAGACGCGTTTCCTGCGGTCAGACTCTCAATATGGAGGGTGTGAGCGTGACAGCCGTATACCTGTGAGAGAGCTGATGGACTTATTGATCAGCCTCAGATAAAACACACGCTCCATGTAATTTTATTAAGCAAACCCCCGAGAGACACAAACACACTTTAATGTTCCACCATCTGTCCTGCATCCCTTCACACCAACACACACACACTGTGATGGGCTGATTGTGATGCATCTCACACACAGACACACACACACAATACTACACCACACCAGCAGCACCAGTGCCATTTTTCGACATTAGTTTGATGGGACCATCTGCTGTGTGTTTGTGGACAGACAGGAAGACACAAGCAAACGGCCTGTTTTTACCCTTCAGCATGAACATGAATGTCGGGTTTCCATATTTTATGGGGACTTTCCATAGACATAATGATTTGTATACTGTACAAACTGTATCTTCTCTCCCCTAACACTAACTCTACCCCTAAACCTACCCATCACAGAAAACTTTCTGCATTTTTACATTTTTACAAAAGCAGTTTTCTTAATGGGGACCAAAAATGTCCCCATAAGCTTAACAATTTCTGGTATTACTATCCTTGCAGGGACATTTAGGGAATACCTGAACCACACTCACATATACATGAATACTTAGGAAAGGGCAGAAAGCTCTTTGCGCTGCACTGAAATGCTTGTGAAATCGGTGTGTGGATCAGTTACCTGTCTCTCCAGATCCTGCCCGATGATTCCAGCCTCCACATGAGCCGTTAGATTCTTCTCATCAATCCACAATATTCGGTTCTAAACAAAACGAACAAATAGCAGAAGACAACAGGTCACTCAGGGAATCCTCTCATTGTAACATTTGTCAGTGAAGATGAGCTCTTTACCCATGAATAGGGTAAAATAAGGTTCGAAACAAACTATTCAAATTAAAAAAATAAAAAAAAAATCCGTTTTTTTTTTTTTTGCAACCCTGTTACCAAAATGTTTCAAGTTATAGTTTAAATGAGGGTTTCAAAGTATATTTAGAAACATTTTGTTTAATCTTGTTATTGTCCAACAATAAACACAGAATAAACATCACAATTAAACAGAGAAAAACCTGAATTGGTAACAGGGTTGAAAATTTAGAACAAAATCTTGGTAACAGAGTTGAGGGGTTGAGCTTGCTGAATGCAGTCAAATTTGTGAAAATAAAAGAGAAAATGGAATGAAAGTATGTTGGAGATGGATATACACTACCATTTGAATTTGTGGGTTCTTGCATTTATTTGATCAATCATTTAAAATTGTTTTCTATATAATTATATGTTAAAATGTAATTTATTCCTGTGATCAAAGCTGAATTTTCAGCATCATTACTCCAGTCTTCAGTGTCACATGATCCTTCGGAAATCACATATACATGAATACTTAGGAAAGTATTCATGTATATGAAGATCTCCTTCGGAGATCTGCTGCTCAAGAAACATTATTATTATTATCAATGTTGAAAACAGTTGTGCTGCTTCATATTTGTGTGGAAACTGATACATTTTTTAGGATTCTTTGACGAATAGAAAGTTCAAATGAACAGCATTTAGTTGAAATAGAAATCTTTTATAACATTATAGACGTCTTTAATGTCACTTTTGATCAATTTAATGCATCCTTGCTGAATAAAAGCATTAATTTCTTTAAAAGAAAAAAAAATCTTACTGACCACAAACTTTTGAATGATAGTATGTTGAATGTTAGGGGTTACAATGTTTTTGTTAATTAAAAATACATCAGTGTACATTAATGTTGCATTTTAAAACCAATGCAAGTCAATGCAAATCAAAAATCAAGAATACATCAATGTTTAGAAACACTTCTTCCATTATGAGAACACCCTCAACAAACACCTGTGATCGAACATGACTCTAAAACCACCTAATTATAACAGCATCCTTAAGAATGACTTTTCGATCACAGCAGTCATTCAGGCAACACACAGACTACTCCATTATTAAAATATGCAGGTTTACAAATCTCTAGTATACACAACAATTCAGGACAAAAACCATGGCAAGCCGTTTTGACTTTTATTCATTCTCAAGATATGAATTCTTGATATCAACAATTCAATTCTTGATATCAGGAATTACTTTCCACTAGTAAAAACTTGATAGAATTCTTGATATTTTAGTAATTGTATTTTCACTAGTGAAATGTCACCATAGGCTGCCATTCAAATTCAATTGTTGATATCAAGAATTGATTTCTTACTAGTTGAAATTCCAATTTCACATATCAGAAATACAATTCTTACTAGTAAAAATCATACTTTTTGTTATTGTTACTAGTAAAAATGCCAATTTTGGATATCAAGAATTCAATTGGCATTAGTTGAAACGTCAGATCTTGATATCAACAATTGAATTGCTACTAGTAAAAATTTTCATTTTTGATATCTGAAAATGTATGTGTGAAATCAAAATAATTTCAGATATCTAAAATGGTACCTAAAACTCACTAGTGAAAATCAAATTATTGATATCAAAAATTAACATTGTTACTAATACCAATTAAATTTTTGATATCAAAAACTGACATTTCAACTAGTGACAACTGAATTATTGATATCAAAAATTATGATTTTTACTAGTAGCAATTCAATTGTTGATATCAAGAATAGATATTTGCACTAGTAACAAAGTAATTCCTGATATCAAGAATTGACATTGTTACTAGTGGAAATGTAATTCCTAAAATATCAAGAATTCATATCCTGAGAATGAATAAAAGTCAAAACGGCTTGCCATAAAAAGTAGTGTATGTGCATATGACTCAAGACAGTAAGATGTGAGATACACAATGCAATAGGAAAACTACAACACAGTAGACAATGGATTATAAACATCAAAAACAGACTAGTTAAAATGATTCTAATACGCTAGAATGAGAGAGAGAGTGAGATTTAGATTAAAGTGCATTGTGAGCATGTTCGCAGGACTCAAACCACACGTCAAACTCATTCACTGCTGTTAAACTCAGCCCACATATCTGAGCTTAGTGAGTCAGGACCGAGAGGTNCAACACAAACCGCTGCAAACCATCTCGTCTGACATAGTGTGATGACCTGTAATAATCGTGTCTTTCCTCTGGTGAAAAATCAGCACATTTCCTCAAGTGAACAATAAAAACACACACACAGTCACAGCTTCCCTACAGCTCATGCTTTAGCTGGTGTGTGTTTCAGGCACTCTGACTATCACGCGGGTTTTGTCCCACAGGGGTTAAATGCTCTTCAGGAAAACAAAGTTAGCTCCGCCCCTCAGCTATCAATCACGCCACTGCGCTCATAAAACAACCGTGCTTATGACTCACTGCCTTTCATGTGCATGACCCCACGACCCCCAAAACAGGCCAGCCAAGGTCAGAGCAGCAGATGAAATATGCGGAGAGGGGAACACGAGAGAGAAACGAAAGAGAGGGGAGAAGGAGAGCAGAACAGAGCGGTAGACAGTACAGAGAGAGCTCTGTATGTATGTACATTGAATATGTGCACCATAAACACACACAAGTGCTGAAAGAGTGTCGGTATGTCACGCCTACATGTGTTGCTGTAAACACTCACCATCTGAGATGTGTCTAACGAAACAATGGAGCGAGTCTCCTCATGAGGGCACTCTAGAGCACTGGACACACTCGTGCCACCTGATCCAGAGAGAGAGAGAGATTGGTTTAGTATTATAAGGATCTGTAGAGTATCTGATCTCCTCAGAAATGTCAAATCTAATGCACACAATTTTACAGCGTTTCATGATTAGAAATAAAAAAATGTAAACATAAAATCTTTAAATAAACACACCACAATTATTTTCAGAATAATTAATTAAAATACATGCAACTATATTCTGTTAAAACACAAATTTTCTGTCACACTTGCAGATCACATTCAGACAGCCAAGCACAATTTAAGAATAATAAGTATTTAACGGATTTAGGTTCATGTTCTGAATACTTTGTTAAAATTATTAGATGAACTAAACTACCATTCACAAGTTTGAGGTCAATATTTTGAGGTTTTTAATGTTTTTGAAAGTCTCTTCTGCTCACCAAGGCTGCGTTTATTTGATCAAAAATAGTAAAATATTATTACATTTAAAATAACTATTTTCTATGTGAATGTATGTTAAAATGTAATTCATTCCTGTGATCAAATCTGAATTTTCAGCATCATTACTCCAGTCTTCAGTGTCACATGATCCTTCATAAATCATTCTATGATGATTTGATGCTCAAGGAACATTTATGATTATTATCAATGTTTAAAATATTAATATCGCTGCTTAATATTTTTGTAGAAGCCATGATTTCCACAAAACATGTTTCTCCAGTATTATCTGACAAACATAAAATTCAAAAGAAAACATTTATTTGAGACAAAGACATTGTCTTTACTGTCACTTTTCATTAATTTAATGCAAACTTGCGGAATAAACATTCATTTCTTAAAACAAAATCTCACTGACTGCTAACATTTGAACACTAGTGTATATCAATAAGTCTTTAACTGTAAATTCACGATAAAAGTAACCTAAAGAAACATTCATTTTGTCATTTAATTCATGTTATTTCCATTTGATTGTGTTCAAAGAGAGAAACACGCTAAAACTAGATATATGACAGTAATATGACGTGCAACAGCTACAGTGTAAGACTTTTTATCTTGTTTTAAATGACACAAACAATATATACGATGATGATGCTGATATAAAAATATTTTGGAACTACTGTTATCATCATCTCAGATAAGAGAATGATTGGGCGTCTCACACCAAAAGTTCACAGAGACCCTCCAACCATCTGGACGCTCTTCTGGGAGCATCAGATGTGTGTGTTTAAGGAAGTACTCGCCTCCGTAGGGTATCAAGCAGACGTTGTGTTTGCAGGCCAGATCCACGATCTTCTCCACATCACTGTGACAGCCTGCCGAAACAAAATCATCATTATAATACACTGAAATTATTCATACCACTTTCATATCTTAACAAACAACCCTTACGCTTAAAGTACTGTTCAAAGGTTTGGGGTCGGTACGTTTTTTTTTCTCTCTCAGGAAATCACAATACTTTATTTTTTTTCAGGATTATTTTTATGAAGAGAAAGTTCAAAAGAACAGCATTTATTTGAAATATAAATCATTAGACATATCTTAATACATATCTCAATACCCTATAGTTTAGAATACACAATACTCTCCATCACATTTCTTTAGTAAAAGACAATATCCAGTTACTGTGATGTAAACCGGAATGTGATTATATCCAGTGGGATTTGATTGGACGGTGAATACATGTCATTTCAGAGGCAGAGAAAGTGACTTTTCTTCAAGATTATGAAAAAGAGGATTATGTGAAGGAGACTGAGGGTGAACCCTGGATGACCAGACGGACGTGGAGGTAGAGGAGAGAGAATGTTCTGGACGGAGGCGTATAAAGAGGAGGCACATGATTTGCTGGCCGCTTGGGTTTTCTCCTAATCAAAGCTCAGCCGTTAATCAGAGATGCTGAAATGGGTCCTGTCAGGAATCCACCAATCAGAGAGCAGCCAGAGTCTCACTGGATGGCCGACGCCCCTTTCCCTCTAATTAAAGCGGGTTCTCATGAATATTAATCAGCAAACTGCGCACTAAACTGGATCGTAACCCTTTGCAGTCACTCACTCGGCCAAACCACCATGTCGGGCACGCGTCCGATCCTCCCCTCGCGTAGGGCAAAGATCTCATGCAGGCAGTGACCTGAGGAAGAGAGAGAGAGAGAGAGAGAGAGAGAAGAAACACTGTCAGAAAGACAGAAAAATCCAGCTAAAGTACCTGACAGTGAACCGAACCAAAATAAACTGAATCTGAATAATATGATTTATTTACTTGAGGCACCATGTAAGATGTAATAGAATTAATGCGCTAATCTCAAAATAAATATACCATTTAAAAGTTTGGGGTGAGTATGATTTATTTTTTAAAAGAAATTACTACTTTTATTGAGCAAGGGCATATTAAAGTGATCAAAAGTGACAGTAAAAACATTTATAATGTTGCTAAAAACAAACAAATCACGGTTTCCACACAAATATGCAGCCACATAACGTTGATAATAATCATAAATGTTTCTTGATCAACAAATTATCATATTAGAATGATTTCTGAAGGATCATGTGACACTGTAGACTTTAGTAATGATGCTGAAAATTCAGCTTTGATCACATGAATAAATTACATTTTAACATATATTCACATAGAAACAGCTACTTTAAACTGTAATAATATTTCACATTATTACTGTTTTTACTGTATTTCTGATCAAATAAATATAGCTTTGGTGAGCATTAGAGATATCTGTATAATGAATAATAATTTAAATGACTAATTTCCATATAAAAGTTGAAGAATAGTATTACACTTCATCTTAAATTAATTAAATTAAACTAAAAAAAAATATATATTTTTTTTCTAATTACAAATTTATTTTGGCATTAGCAATTCTATCACAATCTTACAAAAAATTTAAATGTATTAATTACACCCCTAAATCAAAACTAAAATATTAAATAATTATAATTTGCATAAACAAAACCTATTTTAGGACCATTTTTGCATCGTCACATTTTATCAAGACATTAAATATGAAAATAAGCTGAATTTCTTTATGAAACAAATTTCCAACGGGTGAAATATGTGGTAAAACATGACAAAATTCTTATGCACGCTTGGAAAATTGACAAACTGTTGTAGAATGAAACTAGTCCCTGCCAGACACAAAATTCCTTACCATGCGCTCGGAAAACCCGGTCCTCCGGATCATGTGACAGGGACACGCCCGCTGCTTTCAGATCCTCCATGAAGGGCTCGTTCAGGTTGGGAGGCGCGACTGCACTTAAATTCAGAGTGGGCTAGAGGAAGACACACACACAGCGTATTGAACACACAATCACACAACACAAGAGTCTGGTGCACAGCAAGATAAAGCACACTGGACTCACTGTCGCAGGAGATTTGTGCTGTAAACTGGCTCCAAACGTGCCCTCAAACCAGTCCTTCAGACTGGGTAAAATCAGCCCACTCAACCGATACCTGAAACCAACAAAACACACACATCAAATGAAACGGTTTCATGAGTGCAAACTGTATCGTTTCCTGAAATGCAGACAAAACTGTCTAAATCTGCATTGCCCATGTCAGTCTATACAAAACATGTAATATGTGAGTAAATTCTGACTTTAACAATAACTAGTTCATGTCTACTTTACTGTTAATATAGGCGTTTTTGTAAACACTTGAATAAAAACCCAGTTATTTTCTTCTATTAGGATTTTTCTTTTATTATTTTAGTTCTTAAATTGAATTGTAAAGAACTTAAATTTATTTAACAAATAAAATCAATTTAACCTATTAAATCTATCAAACTCACTCTCTAACCTTATTCTGTGGGGTGAGCTTGTGTTCAGTTGCAGCAGTGCAGATTCCAGCCACTAGATGGCATGAGCGCATCACACTCAACTATGAAAAAAACTGACCTCACCACAGAAGAGGTGAACACTCTTACCAACCAGTGTAAATATATGTTAAATATTTAACACCAAAGTAAAATGATATTATATAACATCATTATATAAAACAAAAAAAATTATAATGTTTTCACAGAAATGTTAAACAATGATCATAACCACTATTAAAGGATAAGTTCACTTCAGAATGAAAATTTCCTGATAATTTACTCACCCCCCATGTCATCCAAGATGTTCATGTCTTTCTTTCTTCCTTCAGTCAAAAAGAAATTAAGGTTTCTGAGGAAAACATTCCAAGTTTTTTCTCCATATTGTGGACTTCACTGGGGTTCAGCGGGTTGAACAGTTTCAGTGCAGCTTCAAAGAGCTCTACATGATCCCAGACGAGGAATAAGAGTCTTATCTAGAGAAACCATTGGTCATTTTCTTAAAAAAAAAAAAAAAAAAAATGTATATACTTTTTAACCACAAATGCTCATCTTATACTGCTCTGAGATGCATCACGTAATCATGTTGGAAAGGTCACGCGTGACGTAGGCGGAAGTACCGATCCAGTGTCTACGTTCAGTGCAACGATTAAGTCAAACGGCCTTTACAAAAAAAGGTAAAACAATGATGTTGGTGGAGGATTTTGAAGTTCGAGGAGAAAATGAGATGTAGTTTTTAGTCCTACCGCGGTACTTCTGCCTACTTCACGCATGACCTTTCCAACATGATTATGTAATGTGTGGCACATCTCAGAGCAGTGCAAGACGAGCATTAGTGGTTAAAAAGTATATACTTTTTTTTTTTTTTTTTTAAATGATTGTTTCTCTAGATAAGACTCTTATTCCTCGTCTGGGATCATGTAGAGCTGTTTAAAGCTGCACTGAAACTGACATTTGGACCTTCAACCCGTTGAACCCTCAGTGAAGTCCACTATATGGAGAAAAATCCTAGAATGTTTTCCTCAAACACCTTAATTTCTTTTCGACTTCTTTTCTTGGCTGACATGGGGGTGAGTAAATTATCAGGAAATCTTAATTCTGAAGTGAACTAATCCTTTAATAACTTAGTACCAATAATAACTGATCATCAAATCATCATATTACAATGACTTCTGAAGGGTCATGTGACACTGAAGACTGGAGTAATGATGCTGAAAATAGCTATTTTAAAACTTCAGCTTAGTGTGTCATCTTGTGCACACCTGCTGGAAATGATTCTGTAGATTTTCTTTTCATGTGGTAAAATCATTCCACGATGTTTGAGTGTTTTAATATATAAACATGCTCTTTGAACGACTTTTATGTGTTAAGGAGGCTTATGCCAGTGAGACGACATCATCTGTGTGTGTGTGTGTGTGTGCGTGCGTGTGTGTGTGTGTGTGTGTGTGTGTGAGAGAGAGATGAAGCAGCGCCGCTCTGTCTGTACGAGTACACAGTGTGTGTCTGCAGGTCCTTGAGACTGTACTTAAGGAGCACGCTGTGGTAAACATCTCCGTCCAGACTGTCATGAGTGCCTGTGTGAACACTGTGTGAAACTCTTGTGTGCTAAAGAGCACTATAGCGATGTTTAGAACGAACAATGACACGTTTCAAAACACAACAATTCACAAAATCAACAGCGCATAGCTAGACATTCACACGAACATGTCACAATATAGAAAATATTTGTTAAAAGTGCCCCATTATTATATTTTAAAGGTTTCTAATTTTGTTTTGAAGTCTTCTACAGCAGGTTTACATGCATCCCAAATTTTTTTACTTTTTCTCATAATATTTATTGCAGCATCAGCTCTTTTCTCAGTGTCTGAAACGGTTCGATAAAGGATTCAGTCTCTCTAAACCCCTCCTTTCCGAGAGACCGCTCTGCTCTGATTGGTCAGATGGTCCAGTCTGTTGTGATTGGTCTACTCTGCTCTGAGTCTAATTCGTATTAGTTTGGTGCATCATACTCACCGCTTGCCTGTGAACTCTGCTTGACCCTTTTTATTAAACAGGAACCTCGAGTCACTGTAACCCCAGCCATTCCACTTCATGACCTCCTGCCTGAAAGAAACAGAGTTTACATGCTGTTTAACAATATCAATGACATGCAACCTTTATCTTGCACACCTGTAGATATACCATTCAACCATAAGCCATTCGCTTATGATTCAATCATTAACCATTCGCATAAATTCTCACACACCATTTTATCGGTAAAAGGCCAACTGGATGGGAACAGCCTCTATAGATATTTTTTTGCACATATTTGCTTTCTCGATAATAAAACATCACAAAAACTGGATGGAAACTTGGCTATAGAGGCCATTACAGTGACCTGTGGAGATGACCACAGGTCACTTATTTTAAGTGCACTAAACAAAAACATCTGCTGGGTGTTTTGCAAGTTTAAATGTATTCGTTTATAAAGCATAAACTTGTTCTAGTTTATAAAAAAATATTAAATTATGTGATGTATTTTTTACACACATTTTAAGAGTATATAGGCATTTTTACATGTCTGAATGGTCAGAATTTATTTTAAAATATTTATAAATAATAATAAATTGTTAATTTTGAGTGTAAAATTGAAGTTTAACATTTAGCAAAATATTGTCATGATAAAATGTGTTTTGGTTTCCCATTTCACACTAGAAAGAAAAAAAATCGAATTATTATTAATCTAATTTTAAATTCATTCGAACTGATTTCGTCCTTCGGAATTGATTTTATTGCAAAAACAATGTTGCACAGTTTATTATAAATGATTTATCTGTGGGCATTATTATTATTATTATTAATTTGTGTACACTTGTAATCTTTAAATAAAAAACGTTAACCTCCCCTCGGTCTCCAAGCGACATCTGTCTCGGCAGAGGGCGGGACTAAATATCCTCCACAAATGACTGCAATCCAATCAATTCCCGAGGACAAAATCAAGCCCCGCCCCACATTTGTTCTTGTTCCACAAGCAGTTTCACTTTGACATACTTCACAATAGAGAAGAAAAAACTAGCGCAATTCCATTTAATTCCAAGCATGACAGGAATTTCGATTCTGAAAATGAAGGGAATGAATCCCTTAGGTGACTCTTATGGGGGATTTTTTATTTGAGGGTGGAGGAGATGCAGCATTCTTTAGAATTTTTTAGTAAATTATCTCTCCTAAATGTTTGCTCGCTAAATTCATTTGTGTTTTTACAATGGGTAGAATTTGTTGCACAATAGCTTAAATACAGCACAAGGAGGCTTTGAGTTGAATTTACAAAAAAAGACAAATAAACTGTCTGCAATTAAATAACAAAAAAATAATCAAGTTACGAACAATAGCACAAATAAATACAATAGAATAAACAATGCTTTAAGTTTTTCAGGTTGGTCTAACAGTAGTATTCAGGTAAGAAATACTACAGAAACTGAATAAAGTAATCAAATGTAAAATAACACTAGATAGTCTTAATTGTATAAATTGATTAATCCCTACAATTAAAGTTAAAAAAGTTATTCAATCAAGAGCATTTTCAGATTTTCTCTTTGTCTTTTGTTGTTTGATTAACATTAATGACGCAGCAGGTTTATTAGGCTGCTGTCACTTTAAGAGATAATGCACGGATAAAATATACTGATACTTCACATGCGTTTGCTTTCCCAACTGCTAAAAGTTCACTTAAGACAAAAATAACTAACTGTGTTTAGGTGAATCCTCACCAAGACGGGCATATTTTGTGTATCTGACCATTTAAGCCCAAAAAAAAAACAATTTGGTACTCGTGAGCTGTTAGAGACGCAGCTTTATGTGTGTGCACTCTGACTACATTTTGGTTTGAAACGTTCCACCATGTCACATCGTCCTTAAGTTACGAAACTTCTCGTTGTGAGGATGTCATCACTAAGGGTTTTCTTAACTCGAGGGCCTTCTTGCAACAGGCTCCTGGTGGCTCAGGTCCCAAAGTCCAATCGCTCAGAAAAATAACCGCACACTTCTCCTGTTTTTTCTCAAACCTTAAGCATGACCAATAGCAATTGTGAGGATTGTCTTAGCAAACAGCACTAACTAAAGCACACGTTCATTCCTCCAGGACGGAGTGCAGCTGTGATCTCTGGAGCGGAGCGCCTGCTGCGGGACTCACACTAAACACACGCTGTCAGTGTGCGGAAACACGCGAGCGGATGAACGCAGGGTGGAATGCAGGTCTGCTGGTGATCTTCTGACAAACAGACAAACCCTGAAACTATAGGTCAGCCACTCAACGCTTCCCTACAGCAAATTAAAGAGCACACACAAAATGTGACCACTCCAGACCTGACAAGAAGACGGAAACAGAGACAAAGAGAGATGCTATCTGAATCAGTTGAAGTAGAATAGTTGATCTACCACAGTGTTTCACCAGAGTCTAATAATAGACACGAACAAACCCTAAATGTTCCCTCAATGACCCACAAAAACCTATGTATTTTCACTCCTGCAAGGGACCATTTCATTTTATAAATTATTGGGGTGTAACGATACTCTCAGCTCACGATTCAACACGTATCGTGATATTTTGAACAAAAATAAAAAATTAAACTGAAATTCAAATAGATTTATTTCGAAAACATTCACAATTTTTAATAACTTTGTTTTACATACAACTTAATAAAGAATTGACAATATTTCAAGATTTGACTAGGTGTCTTACTGAACAATAAAAATGAATTTTAACATGAAATTAGAATTAGGGTAGCTGAAACCTAAGAGACAACTTCTTAAAGCAGTAAAACAGTGGTGACACCAGAATAAATATTCATGATTCTGAACCTAAAAATGCATAATTATACTATACATATAAATAATGTAAGCCCTTTTTTACTGGTAAAAATCAGACATTTGGCATTATCAGGACCCCAAATATATTGCCCCAGTGCATTATTATACATTATATTCAACATTAAATATAGTAGTTTAATCTAGTACTGTTACTGAAACTCTGTAAACTTTCTTTCTTTTTTTTTCTAATGCAGTACACTCTTTCAATTCAGGCATTCATTGAGTCTCTTTCACACAGACAAGCCCCCCACGCAGATTATACAATTACATAAGAATATACCATCTAAAACGCTTTGAATCATCATACTACCCAAACTAAAAACTCGATATGGTGAGTTAAATTATGCTTTCACTTCGAGGAGTGCTGCATTAAAAAATGTTTGCTCTTTCACTTTAAGAAGAGCCACTTCAGATGATCAATGACAGTTGTAATCAAAGTTGTCGTCAAAATGACTATTCCCAAACTTTATTAGTTCATCCAAAAATTTAAATTCTATCTTTATTTACTCACCCTCATGCTGTTTTCGCGTGTCACACACACACGTACATTTGAA
>RJVU01010503.1:640198-658461 GCA_003731715.1 Anabarilius grahami | reverse complement strand
TTTTTTTTTTTTTTACGATGCCTATATGACACTTTTTGGACTTTAAATGAAGGGAAAAAATCTGTCAGATTTCATAAAAATATCTTCATTTGTGTTTGGAAGATGAACGAACATCTTAAAGGTTTGAAACATCATGAGGGTGAGTACATAATGACAGAATTTACATTTTTGGGTAAATTATACTTTATAAATACAGTACGCTGGTCATAACGTTTATATCAACGATACATATCGTCGCATTTTTTATATCGCGATATAACTTTGTATCGTTATAAATTACACAGGAAAATTATTTTAGGGTTCTTTTTAAGCATATAAACTAAAATACAAGCTGGATTGATTCATTATAATGCACTAAGACAAAAGCTCTCAAACAAAACATCTAATTATAAAGGTAACTTTCTTTGAATATGATTAAATTGGTTTGAATGAACCTGCTGGAATAGTTAGCCTGTTAGCAAACAGGTCTGACAAGTCGGATGTTTAGTCTGTTAACTTTGTTCTAAAGGTGCTCAGTTATTTACACTCAAAACATTTTAGAATTAACCATAATTTTAAGTTCCTTTTTATGTGTAAAGGTGGAATCTGTACTTTCAGAAGTATCCTGTGCGGACTAAAAAGTTCCTTCACTCGTGTTTACGTTGGTCACATGAATTCGCCATGTGGACCGACAGAAAGCTGCTCGGTCTGAATGTGACTTCGGTGTGAGTTGTGCTTCATGCATCACTAGAATATCGACAATGTACTATTTTTGCCCGCAAAATTGCGCTAATGTGACCGCACTTTACTTCTGAAAAATAAAAAATTTTGTTGAAAATGTTTATAAGCATCCATCAGTGTAAGTCAAAGACGACTGCAATATCGTAATTTTTATTTATTTTAAATTTTGGTGAAATGGTTGGTAATTCATATGAATTTGTACATATCAATAAACATATCCAGCTAACAAAAGTCATGTTAAAGTGTCTCTATTATGCTATTTTAAAGGTTGCTAATTTTGTTTGTCTCTCCTACAGCAGGTTTACATGCATCCAAGATCAAAAACACTTTAATTGTCTCATAATATCAGCTCTTTTCTCTCAGTGTCTGAAACGGTTTGATAAAGGATTTGGTCTCTAAACCCCTCCTTTCTGAGAGTCTGTTGTGATTGGTCTGCTCTGCTCTGATTGGTCACATGACCCAATCTGTTGTGATTGGTCGACCGCTTACAGCGTGTGTCAGAAACCAAACTCTCATGATCATATCGGAATTTCAGCTCTCGATTCACAGTGATATGAACAGTAACGATGGCGTCGGTTTTACTGTATCAATCTTATCAAAGTGGATTTACTTTGGCAGCAGAAAAAAGCGTCTTCTCGACATGAACAACACGAACCAGGGTCAAAGTTGAGGGTCAAAGTTCACAAGCAACCAATGAAGACCATAGACTGGCATTATCCAAATGTGTTACAAACCTACGTATAGGTTCAGCAGATTGGTTTCAAAAACTTTTGCCTTTTACATACACAAACAGCTATATCACACACTACATGAAAGATAATATCCTTAAAAGCATAAATGGGGCAACTTTAAAACAAAATGGGACCAAAAAGGTAAACCATGTGATCTTTCTTGATGAGTGTTACAGTTCTGAGTAACTTTGTTCATCTACCAAGCACAAACTACCAAGAGGAAACATTTTAAAACCCTTCAGTGTAACGCCTGGTATGATAAGATACGAGAACACTGAAAAGAAAATGTTCCTTACAACCACTGGCAGTTCAACAGCCAACCATTTCTCTTGATTCAACACGTACAGAAATTCCAGCAGTATCTTATCAATGAACTACACTGTATATACACAGCTGTGGGATAAAAGTGAGGCCTATTGTTTCAAAATGTTTCCACATCTGGGAATATCTCCCATATGTTGACCAGGAGAAGTCAAGTTAGGGCCTGTCCCGATACCCACATCTTGGCCTGTTGAGAGCAAGTGCACATGACAGGAAGTAAGAGTGCAAGACTGTCCCAGAGCTGAAAGATGCCAAAGCTCAAAACACACTAAATCCATCTTTAGTAGCGATATATGAGGCCAAACGAACTCTGGTGCGGTTCGACTGAAATATGAACGCAACACGGGCCAAAGACATCTAAAGTGATGTCACAAGATTCACAAGACTCTAAAAGGACCGAATGCTCAAGCATACCTGCTCTTCTCTTCATAGGCGCTGAGTTGCCCATTACAATTCGGTACAGGCATTTGAACTGCAGTCTTCTCGCAGATCGTTGTTTGTCTGCAACGGAGGAACTCCTGCTGCTGTTTTGAGCCCTTTACACATTTTATAAGCTCTTTGTGAATGTGAACACACAACAAGCACGTTTAGTGCAGCACACAGCATTGCTTTGGATGTTCGGTAAGTTGCGTGACCTTATTCTTAATCATTTTGTTTTGTATCTTTAGTTTCAGTGTGAACGCTAAGTGAACCAGGACTAAATTTATCTTATTTTGGGGGTTCAAACAAACCAAGAGAACTGAGCTATAAGGGTTAGAAGTTTATTTGAAAAAGTGCAAGTATTGTAAATAATGCTCTGTAAAAACACCATGTTGTAAATGGGGCATTGACGAATAATAAGGTTTTTAAAAGTGTAAAAAAAATAATGGAGATTTAAATAATTTTGAAGTATTATTAAGTGTTAACAATGAGATTATGTGGTTTTTATAATCAATTAATACTGCTTTTGTCATGTTTTTACAAGATGGACAAAATTTGCCACCAAAAGTCATTCGGTTTAACCAAAATTTCGGTTTTACCGAATGACACTATTGGTTCTCCGAATGACGATATTTTCAAGCAATAACAGGCTGATATCTAGCTAACTAATGAAAGAACAATCAAACATTTTATATTTAGTACAAGATTTTAAAATATTACAACATTTTCCATGTTTTATAGCGGTTGTACCGAATGACCTGATGTTTCGGGACATGCGTATGAGCGAGTGAAAACATGAATTTTTCAAATAGTTAAAAAAGAGTTAGTTACTTTGCTTCGTGATCATGTGGTCCTTTGCAGGTGTCTGAATGATGTCACATCCTGTCACATGATACTGACCGCATGACTTGATCCAAAATGATCCCTTTATATCAGGGACGATTTCTTTAAGACTGCAAGGGAAGCTCGGCTTCCCTTATAATGTCACAAAATTAATGGTCAAATATGTACTATTGTATTAACATTTTATTGACTAAAAATGCGTTAGAAAACGTTCATCTCAAAGACGAGTTCGTTCAGAATCAGTTACATATAGCAGGTCGGCTGACTCGATTTCCTTCTCATACATTCCCGCAGCGTCACAGTGCATTTCCCTATTGAAGCCCAGCGTCCATTGACTTCAATGGGGCTGCTTTGAACGGTTTTTTTCAGCGCTTCGAAACTAGACGGTCATTGGATAAACGCTGCGATTATGTCCCGCCCACGGACGCTCAGCGTCTCTGGGGGTGAATGGGGAGTGGGCTGGCCCGGACTCCGAGCTTCTGCGTGATGATTGGAGGGTCTGTCGAAAGACTGCATCTCCTTTTGACTGACAGCGATTCTGTACTATAAGGAATCACTGAAGCTATTCGCGCTCAGTCCCATCGCGGATTTCTCAAGTTCAGTCGAAATAAAAACTGCTGCAACCTATTTCTTTGATATTTGCTTGGCGAAATTGCTTGATTTTCATCATACATTTCACACAATTATACACCACATTCCTTGTTTCAGTTTTACAGAGTTTAATATTTTTTTACTTGAAAAGACTCCTAGTTGGTACGGCAGGGTCACAGACCATTTTCTTGAAAAGGAACGTAGGGCAGAATTTACTTTTAAATAAATAGACAATTTTATGATGTAGGCCGAAAATGAGCTTCCCCTCTCTGACAGACCAGTAGCCGCCACTGCTTTATATCGGTTACTCCGAATGACATCAGTGAAATTAATTTTTCCGGACATTCTTTCTCATAACAAAGCAACGACTTCTACACATAATTTTAATGTTAATGTTGATATATGATGTTATAAAATCATGCCAGAATAAAAAATATATACATTTATTACATTTTAAGATATTTTAATCACAAATGAAATGGCTGTATCGGCCTTTGGACGGTTAAACCGAATGACCTTTTGACACTTCAACATCTTTAAAATGCAAATGTAGCAAAATATAATTTTAACCTTTTGGATTTAATAAAAGAGATCTAGTTGTACTACCTTACATACTTTGGATGTCATACCTTTGTTTTTTAAAATTATTATTAAGGCCTTTGGACAAAAAAAAAAGACCCGTCACATCATTGACCCAAGTGTGTCCCATCGAGTAATCAAAAGTTCGACACACACACACACACACACACACACACACACTTGTGGTCCTTCACGCCCACTTGAACCAATTACAGGAAAGACGTCATGTAGGTAGACAAGTGGTTAAGTGCAAAGACCGCAAGTGTGGGTTCATCCAGGGAAGTTCAGATTGAGAAAACATTTGTGATCTGTATTGTCTGCAGTGGCCAAACTGCCTGAGAAAACAACATGGCATTGACGGCATGGTCAAAAAAATCATCTACATACAAAAATCTCTCTGCTGGGTCTTTGTAGGTCAAAGGTTATTTCACCTATCGTCCAGCACTAGATGGCAGCACAGCACCTTTAGCAAATACAAAGTCAGGCCACCCCAGCCCTCATCCAATCAGAGCACAGCACTGCCATACTAACTTTTGACATACAAAATACAACTTGTGGGGAGATCATCACCTCATGTTTACATTAATAATGGATTGCAGCACCAATAATCTATCCACTAACTTACAAGAGGAAAGAGATAACAGCCATCACAGATATAACAACTTTAAAGAAAGAAAAGCACAGATCATGTGCACAATCACAACAGCAGTGCTCTAGAAAGGTAGATGAGACAAGTGCTCAGTCTCTGAGCCTCAAGCCAGTGCTGCTGAAACTACAGAAATAACCAACGCCCTTTCAGTTTACAGAAGCATCATCATCATCACTTCCAATGAAAGCATGTCTGAACACACAGGAAACAAGATGATATCAATCTTTCTAGACCAAAGGCCCCTCAAAAACAGACTTTCAGCGACCTTCAGGATAAAAAAAGATTTAAGTAACACTTTAAATAGCTTCCATTAAGCACATTATCTCTTAAAGGGTGATTTAAATGGATAGTTCACTCAAAAAAATGAAAATTGTGTCATCACTGAATCACCCTCAAACCTGTATGCATTTCTTTGTTCTGCTGAACGCAAAAGAAGATGTTTGGAAGAATGTTTGTAACCAAACAGATTTCGGCCCCCATTGACTGCCATTGTATTTATTTTCCTACTTTGGTAGTCAATCGGCTTGGTTACAAACATTCTTCCAAATATCTTCTTTTGTGTTCAGCAGAACAAAGAAATACATACAGGTTTGAGGGTGATTCAGTGATGACACAATTTTCATTTTAGGGTGAACTATCCCTTTAAGAGTTGGACATCAGTTCGAAAGGTCGCTATATTCTCCACAGATCCTCTGAACACTTTCAGTTGTTGCTCATAAAACTTTTTCCATAGCACTTATTTGACAGATTAACTTTTTTCAAACAATTTCCAAAAAGCACCGTGTGACTCGTGTCTTGCAACATATTTTCAGACAGATTTGAGTGAGGAACAGACCCCAATGCAACTGGAAATTTGCCTTGGTTCTTAAATCTCGTTTACTCGAGGCTGAGTAGATGACGACAGAAATTATTTTTGGGTGACCTATAGCTTTAAGGGCTGATGCGAGCTTATAATGGAGGAACCAGCAGCCCTGTGACAGGCGTCCTCCTCAGTACCGGTTTGGTCGCTGCGAGTGAGCAACGAGCGCAATGCCTCATGAAACAAGAAAACCCGAAGATGAGAATGTGTCCATCAGTGTATGCAGATATCGCGCGCCACCGCACCCGCCTCCGGGATGTGAATTGACACTTTGTTTAGATCCAGCTCTCGAGCGCAGCGCGCGCACAGTGTTACAATGTTACACCCGCCGCTGCTGTGCTCCTTCACGCGACTGCTCTTTAAACACAGCGTTTGTTTGTGCCAATGGTGTGTGTGTGAGTCGCGTTAAGAGCTGGAACCCACAGCACACAGGTTCACGCGCACATACCTCCTCTTCGGTACCGGTGTCAGGCTGCTCGGGTCGGATCGGGACGTCTCGGCTTTGCACTCGTGCGCAGCGACGCTCGTGTTTTCATCTTCTGGCCGTTTCTGCAAATGTCCGGCAATGATCCTGAGTCTTTGCTGTGCGGTGCTGCTCCTGCTGCTGCCGTTTGACGCCATGCTGCTTCCGTGTTTGCTGTCAGAGGTCAGCGAGCGGCTGATGGAGGGATGTGAGGTGGAGATTACACACGCGTCCCGTCATGCACCGCACTCCGCCTCCGTCATCCCCGCCCGCTCTGCTCCGCTCCGGTGTGCTACTTACTGATTGGAATACAGAAGATTTTCCCTAAAATGATCCTTAAATCATGCAGTTTATTTTTTTTTTCATAAATATCACTTTTTCAATATGTCTTACTATCTCATCTTTTAGAATAAGATGTATTTTTTGTCAAAAACATTTATTTGCAGCATTTAGGTTTGTCTTTTAAGAGTAAGTAGGGGAGTGGCACAGGGTTAGAAACTAATAAAAGGGTTAGTTCACCCAAAAATGAAAATAATGTCATTTATTACTCACCCTCATGTCGTTCCACACCTGTAAGACCTTCGTTCATTTTCAGAACACAAATTAAGATATTTTAGTTGAAATCCGATGGCTCCGTGAGGCCTGCATAGGGAGCAATGACATTTCCTCTCTCAAGATCCATTAATGTACTAAAAACATATTTAAATCAGTTCATGTGAGTACAGTGGTTCAATATTAATATTATAAAGCGACGAGAATATTTTTGGTTCGCCAAAAAAACAAAATAACGACTTATTTAGTGATGGCCGATTTCAAAACAATGCTCCAGGAAGCATCGGAGCATTATGAATCAGCTTAGCGAATCAGCTGTTCGGAGCGCCAAAGTCACGTGATTTCAGCAGTTGGCAGTTTGACACGTGATCCGAATCATGATTTGACACTCTGATTCATTTGTGCTCCGAAGCTTCCTGAAGCAGTGTTTTGAAATCGGCCATCATTAAAAATGTCGTTATTTTGTTTTTTTGGCGCACCAAAAATATTCTCGTCACTTTATAATATTAATATTGAACCACTGTACTCACATGAACTGATTTAAATATGTTTTTAGTACATTAATGGATCTTGAGAGAGGAAATGTCATTGCTGTCTATGGAGGCCTCACGGAGCCATCGGATTTCAACTAAAATATCTTAATTTGTTTTCTGAAGATGAACGAAGGTCTTACGGGTGTGGAACGACATGAGGGTGAGTAATAAATGACAGAATTTTTATTTTTGGGTGAACTAACCCTTTAATACTGTCAGTTTGACAGGTCAGAGCTGTGGTAATGTCATCAATATCATACATCCCATCTTCTTTTTGAGCTCACGTGAGAAATTGCATGCGACTGTGAGCAAATTTGTAGATTTTATGACCAAAAAAACAGATTTTCATGTAAGAAAGTAAAATTTTTCACCAAGATTAGATTTTTGCCTAGCAATCACTGAATTGTAGATACAATTATTTAACTTACATGATATGAAGTAGCTAGTTTAATGTGATGCTTTGTATTTCAAACCCACATGCTAAAACAGTTAGCTATGTTAAGGCTGTTTGGGGTGGGGATAGTTGTAACAATTTATTAAAGGTGCCGTAGAACGTGTTTTCAAAAGATGTAATATAAGTCTAATGTGTCCCGTGAATGTGTCTGTGAAGTTTCAGCTCAAAATACCCCATAGATTTTTTTTAATTCATTTTTTTAACTGCCTATTTTGGGGCATCGTTAAATATGCACCGATTCAGGCTGCGGCCCCTTTAAATTCTCGTGCTCCCCTCCCCCGGAGCTCGCGACTGCCTTAAACAGCATAAACAAAGTTCACACAGCTAATATAACCCTCAAAATGGATCTTTACAAAGTGTTCGTCATGCAGCATATCATCATGTGAGTATAGTATTTATTTGGATGTTTACATTTGATTCTGAATGAGTTTGATGGTGCTCCGTGGCTAAAGCTAACATTACACACTGTTGGAGAGATTTATAAAGAATGAAGTTGTGTTTATGAATTATACAGACTGCAAGTGTTTAAAAAATGAAAATAACGACAGTCTTGTCTCCGTGAATACAGTAATAAACGATGGTAACTTTAACCACATTTAACAGTACATTAGCAACATGCTAACGAAACATTTAGAAAGACAATTTACAAATATCACAAAAAATATCATGATATCATGGATCATGTCAGTTATTATTGCTCCATCTGCCATTTTTCGCTATTGTTCTTGCTTGCTTACCTAGTCTGATGATTCAGCTGTGCAGATCCAGACGTTAATACTGGCTTGTCTAATGCCTTGAACATGAGCTGGTATATGCTAAAGTTGGGGGCGTACATATTAATGATCCCGACTGTTACGTAACAGTCGGTGTTATGTTGAGATTCGCCTGTTCTTCGGAGGTATTTTAAACAAATGAGATTTATATAAGAAGGAGGAAACAATGGAGTTTGAGACTCACTGTATGCCATTTCCATGTACTGAACTCTTGTTCATAAGGTCTTTATATATTTTTTTACTGTTAGTTGTAACGAGTGTTTCTGAGTACTTCGCTATGTATGTTGATGATAATGCAAGGGGGAGAGAGTTTATGGACAATATTTCATTGCACACATGTACTGTGTTTTATTAAGCTCTTACAGTGATTTTCTAGAGTGAAAACAGACACTTCATATTTTGTGTGAAGTACAATAAACATTATAAAACTCATCGGTAAACTGGCTTGTACTAATATAGTTGATAAAAACAAGAAGTTATAACTGTAATTAAACTAAACTATACCTGTTCTATCTCTATGCAGCATATATTCGCAGTTTCTGACATTATAGTGCGTCCTGACTGAATCCTGACACCGGAGAGTCAGCACTTGAAGCTCCGCCCTCTTAGGCTGGGAGCAGCAGCTCATTTGCATTTAAAAGGCATACACTGAAACGGAGCGTTTTTGCTCACCCCCAAAAAGTGGCAATTTTAACATGCTATAAAAATTATCTGTGGGGTATTTTGAGCTAAAACTTCACATACACACTCTGGGGACATCAGAGACTTATTTTACATCTTGTAAAAGGGGGGAATAACATGTCCCCTTTAGTTCACTTTCAAATAAAAAATTCACTGCTGGAAAGGGTTCAAATATGCAAAAAATGCTTGAAAACAGAAGAATCTGCAGGACCTGGAGGATTTTTCTGAAGAACAGAGTTCAGTTTAACNACATACACACTCTGGGGACATCAGAGACTTATTTTACATCTTGTAAAAGGGGGGAATAACATGTCCCCTTTAGTTCACTTTCAAATAAAAAATTCCTGATAATTTACTCACCCCCATGTCATCCAAGATGTTCATGTCTTTCTTTCTTCAGTCGAAAAGAAATTAAGGTTTTTGATGAAAACATTCCAGGATTTTTCTCCATATAGTGGACTTCAATGGACCCCAAACGGTTGAAGGTCAAAATTATAGTTTCAGTGCAGCTTCAAAGGGCTTTAAACGATACCAGACGAGGAATAAGAGTCTTATCTAGAGAAACGATCGGTCATTTTCTTAAAAAAAAAAAATGTATATGCTTTATAAACACAAATGCTCGCCTTGCAAGTGCTTCCGCCAGACCGCAAGACCTCCTTCCGTATTCTTCAAAAAGCTTACGCTGAATGTCCTACACCTTCCCTATTCGACTTACGGAACTAACGCGTTTTTTTCCGTAATTTGAATATGGAAGGCAGTCTGGCGGAAGCTAGATATTTGACTTCATAACTTGTTTAAATATGGATTTTTTTTTTTTATACAAACGCATCGCTTCACTTCAGAAGGCCTTTATTAACCCCCCGGAGCCGTGTGGAGTACGTTTATGGATGGATGTGGATAGAGACACTTTCTTCAGCTCATACTCGTGGGTCCCGTTCACTTCCATTATAAAGCTCGGATGCGTCAGGATATTTATTAATATTTCTTTGATTATGTTCATCAAAAAGAAGAAAGTCATATACACCTAGGATGGCTTGAGGGTGAGTAAAGCTTGGGGAAATTTTCATTTGAAAGTGAACTAATCCTTTAAAGGGATAGTTCAATTCAATTCAATTCAATTTCAATTCAATTATAGTTGGGTGAACAATTAATAGTTCACCCAAAAATGAAAATTCTGTCATTATTTACTCAAGTTGTTCCAAACCTGTTTACATTTCTTTCTTCTGCTGAACACAAAAGAAGATATTTGGGAAACTGAACAGTTCTGGTGAACCATTGACTTTCTATAGTATTTTTTTTGTGTGTATTAATTTCATTTTTATTGTATGACGGAGAAAATGCTGTATTACTGTCACTAAAAATAAAGCTGCATCTGATTATGCTATGTTAGCCACTTGACAATAAAAACATGTTACTCGCATTAAATCAAGAAAACTAGATTTAAACAATAAGACTTACTGTGTTGAGCTATATAACAATGACTAGTTTTCTGAATTTAATAATGAAAGTACACAAGTCAACAAAATATATAACATTGTTCTAGTGGTTTTTTGGATATTTTAATCCAAAAATTGTACATATAAATGTTACAACCAACCCCTATGATGATTCCAATGCGTCCATCAATCACATCTTCTGCTGAGGTTTGTGTTGCATATCTGTTGAGGGATTTATTCAGTAAATGTGTTTCCATCATAGTTTGCATAAGTCTTCTTATTTATGCACATCTTGATGTTTCCATCCAGAATTTTTATGCAATATCTCAAAATCCACATAAAAATAGGTGAATCATGGAAGCATAGCTAGTGACTGAACCCTTATGTGACAGGAATACAATACACTCACACAAATACAAGTGTTTTTTCTTTGTTTTTGTTTTTTTTTCAGTTTAAATTGTTCATGTTGTTCAAAACTCTTTTTTTCTTTGCTCTTCAATGATATTTATGCAAAAATTGGATAGTGATTTACTGATGCTCGAACAAAAAGTGTTTCAGCCATCCCCGGCCTCCCCCGTTTTCATACAGTTTTTTCTCACATGTTGAGAATATATAACGTATACCTTCTAAAATTATACAATAACAATAGCTATACTACACAATTTAGAATAACAGTGAAGTCGTCAAAATTATGAAATATCAAACTGAGTCTTCTTGGTTCCAGATCTGAACATTTCCCTGGTTTTCAACAAAAAATTAAGAGACCACTGCAAAATTAGCAGTTTCTCTGGATTTATTATTTATATGTATCTTTTTGAGTAAAATTACATTTTTTTATTTATTCTACAAACTACTGACAACATTTCTTCCAAATTTCAAATAAAAATATTGTCATTTAGAGCATTTATTTGCAGAAAATGACAACTGGTCAAAATAACGAAAAAAGATGCAATGTTTTCAGACCTCGAATAATGCAAAGAAAACAAGTTTATATTCATTTTTAAACAACACAATTCTAATGTTTTAACTTAGGAAGAGTTCAGAAATCAGTATTTGGTGGAATAACCCTGATTTCCAATCACAGCCTTCATGGGTCTTGGCATGCTCTATCAGTCGGTCACATTGCTGTCGGGTGACTTTACGCCACTCCGTGGAGAAAATATCAAGAAGCTTGGCTTTATTTACTGGTTACAATGGACAGAAAGCTCTCAGATTTAAAGAAAAATATCTTCATTTGTGTTTATAAAGATGAACAAAAGCCTTACAAGTTTGGCATGACATGAGGGTGAGTAATTAATGACAATTTTCATTTTTGGGTGAACTAACCCTTTAAAGGGATAATTAACTAGCTGAGGATTATTAAACGATTCACTCTAAAAAATCTTGGGTTATTTTTTTCTACCCAAGTCCTGGGTTGAGCCTTTCGGGTCATTTTTGGGGTTATTTTTCCAGTGTTTGGGTAGTTTTGGTTTTACCCAGCTCCTGGGTCAGACGTAACAACCAAGTGTTTGGGTAGTTTTTGTGTTACCCCGATCCTGGGTCAGACGTAACAACCCAGTGTTTGGGTAGTTTTTGTGTTATCCCGATCCTGGGTCAGACGTAATAACCCAGTGTTTGGGTAGTTTTTGTGTTACCCCGATCCTGGGTCAGATGTAACAACCGAGTGTTTGGGTAGTTTTTGTGTGACCCCGATCCTGGGTCAGACGTAACAACCGAGTGTTTGGGTAGTTTTTGTGTTACCCAGCTCCTGGGTCAGACGTAACAACCGAGTGTTTGGGTAGTTTTTGTGTTACCCCGATCCTGGGTCAGATGTCACAACCCAGTGTTTGGGTAGTTTTTGTGTTACCCAGCTCCTGGGTCAGACGTAACAACCCATTGTTTGGGTAGTTTTTGTGTTACCCCGATCCTGGGTCAGACGTAACAACCCATTGTTTGGGTAGTTTTTGTGTTACCCCGATCCTGGGTCAGACGTAACAACCCAGTGTTTGGGTAGTTTTTGTGTTACCCCGATCCTGGGTCAGACGTAACAACCGAGTGTTTGGGTAGTTTTTGTGTTACCCCGATCCTGGGTCAGACGTAACAACCCAGTATTTGGGTAGTTTTTGTGTTACCCCGATCCTGGGTCAGACGTAACAACCGAGTGTTTGGGTAGTTTTTGTGTTATCCCGATCCTGGGTCAGACGTAATAACCCAGTGTTTGGGTAGTTTTTGTGTTATCCCGATCCTGGGTCAGACGTAACAACTGAGTGTTTGGGTAGTTCTTGTGTTACCCAGCTCCTGGGTCAGACATAACAACCCAGTGTTTGGGTAGTTTTTGTGTTACCCTGATCCTGGGTCAGACGTAACAACCCAGGGTTGAGTTATTTATCGCGGACTTTTTGCGCCCTCTTCAGGAGAGAGCAGTGCAGCTCCGTCAAAATTGTGCATGTCTTCGGTAAAATACAGGTTTTTGTACATCTTATTTTATCAAAAAATGTGTTAATGTTCCGTATATGATTTAATTTTATGCAAAGCAACATACAGGGGTGCGATGTAAGTCACCTAAGTCGCATCGGTCTTTCCGCGTGATGGAAACGCCTGTTGACTTGCATACAATTTTATGATTTTATTCTAAAAGATACAGAATATAAATACTTAGAATGTTAAAATATGTTCTCAGAATTGTACAGTGATTGTTTATGGACAGGTTATGGAGTCAGTCACAGCATTTTTCAGCTACGAGTGAAACGCGGTCTGAAGTTAGCAGTTCTGCTGAACACGAGCCATCTTCAGCACGAGATCCAGCGGCGTTACAGTGGAAACAGGATAACAGAGACTGGTCGATAACACTTCTAAATGTTTAATTTTTACTTCTAATATTTGTTAAACGATCTTAAATGTAAGCAATATGTATTAAAACTATATATAAAATATGCTATACTGTAAAGTATGATCGAAATGCAAACCAGTGCTAAAAAAAAAGGTTTCCGTAAACAGTCAATCCGTTAACATTAATTTTTGCATGAAGTAAATAAAATAAGCTAGTATTATAGTAAAAATGAATCAACCCATTATGCTGGGTTACATAAACAACCCAATTTGCTGGGTAAAATGAACCCAACATGTGTTCTGTCCTATATTTACCCAGCCCTTAGGTTAAAAAACAACCCAAATTGGGTTGTTTTTAACCCAGTGTTTTTTAGATTGTATTGCATTGCTCTTTATGGAACATTTGAGTAAAGATCTGGTCTGTTTTACAGGCCTTTATTGCTGGTCAAGAATTCAAGACTCTTGTCTGGAGGTGAAGAGATGAAAGAAAGAGCATTTCTCCTTACCTGTTTTTCAACCTTAAATCTAATGTCATAGATAGTCATTTTGAATAAATTAATCTATTAAATAATATTATAAATTATCAGAAATTGTCTTGATAACATTACATTATTGAATAACTACACTTACTGATAGTATTTATATATATATATATGTCAGTAGTTTGTCAGTGCATTGTAAATAGTTATTCTGAATATGTTAAAGTCCCCCTGTGGTGAAAATCAAGTTTTTAAAGTTGTTTATATGTCTGTGTGGTGTTTCTAATATGCTTTTAGGCAAACCATGTACAAATTCATAAGTCGACACCATTGCTGAGTATTTTCTCCTTAAAACTGCAGTGAAAAAAAGACCGTCTCAAACCCACGGTTTGAAATCACTGGTGTTTCTGACGTCACAAACTATCATGTAACCAATCACATCAAGGTGCCGGCGGGCTTTAGCATATCATTAACAGTGAACTAGCAGGGAGAAGCCAGGTTATCCTGGTATATTTTTCTGTTGGTATGAAAAATCGTGTATATTTAGCAATATTTTAGCAAAAAGGCTAATCAAATTCATTACCGTTATGTGTCTGATGTTGTAAATTGTTGCAATTGTGCAGCGTTTACCTCAGTAAGTTGACCCGAGGGCTGTTTCATAAAACAAGATTAGAAAACAAGCCAGGCTTATTTTACTTAGTCAGACTTATTGTCAGCGAATTCTGTTTCATAAAACAAACTAAAATTAGTTCAAACTCAGTTACTCTGGCAACTTATGCTGGGAAACTAGCCTGATCCGGGGAGGCTAACTGTCAGGCTAAGCTGAGCTCCTCTAACACTGACCAATAGGAACGCAATGATATTACAGCTGACTCTCTCACATACAATTATTTGACTTTATTAACACACACATACAATATATATATATATATATATATAATATACACACATTTACGAAATAGTGCTAAAAAAAAATGGGTAAGTTTAAGGCTTTTTTTTTTATTAAAAGGTAAGTATGATGAATCAAAATATTTAAAGAGAAGTAATTTCTTAAAAATTAAGTGTTATATAGCCCACTGAATCATTCTTAATACTGACAACAATGGAAGCACTTGGGAGAGAACTGTCAGGAGATTTATTTCTTAGCACAGAAGAGGACAGTGGAACAAGAGGATTACCAAATCATTGTTGTTTTAAGTGTGAAAATATAGCAAAAGTAACACAGAAATTCAAAAACAATAGACCTGTGACAAGACCCTGAAACAATCAGGCCTTCATTTTTAAGCTTTCATTTGGTGATGAGTGATTTTTTTGGCTAGACAAAGAGCAGGAGAAATACCAAGTGAGTGTTTCAGAGCCAGCAAAAGCTATGAAAAGAGTGACAGAGTAAGATGCAGCCTGCAGAAATGACATGTATGGTTGTTGTCCACACTGGAACAACCCACTGTAGTCAAAGCACAATAAAGTCAGCTAGCCTTTTCCAAGGCCCATATTTAATCTATACTCTGGTCTCATATATATATATATATTATAGTGCTATTGAAATGACTGGGAAAAAGTGTCCCAATCAACCTGAATTATATTATATATATACATATATATGTGTGTGTGTGTGAGTGTGTGGGCATGTTTTTGTGAAATATCAGGACACAAATGTGTATAATGACATGTGTATGACATAGGTATTACAACACTCTAAAAACAACCAATTTTGGATTTATTTTTTTAGCCAGCAATATAGTAATATAGTAAAAGGCGTGTTTTTGCTCACCCCCAAATAGGGGCAAATTTGTGAGGTATTTTTAGCTGAAACTTGACCAGACCAGAGACTTATATTACATCATGTGAAAGAGGGCATAATAGGTGCCTTTTAACCCAACCTGCTGGTTTTGTCCATATTTTACCCAGCTTGGGTTTTTTTAACCCAGCATTTTTTAGAGTGAAGGAGAGGGTGATTTATGAGGACATTACTCCATGTCTCCACTTTTCAAAAGGCTTATAAATCATACAGAATGAGTTTTTGTGAGAAAGTAAAAGTGTGCACAGTTTCCTGTGATGGTTAGGTTTAGGTGTAGAGGTAGTGTAGGGGGAGAGAAAATACAGTTTGTACAGTATAAAAACCATTACGCCTATGGAATTTCCCCACATTTCACAAAAACAAGTGTGTGTGTGTGTGTGTGTGTGTGTGTGTGTGTAACCTACAGGTTTTCTTACTGGCTAAATGTTTTGTGCCCAATATTTAAATAGTTTTAAAATATATGAATACATTTCTCTCTGGTTTAGTTTGGCAGCTGAAGTACCTTTATGGTTATTAGAAAAGCAGAAATTAAAATCACAAAATTAAAAATTAAAATAAATATGCACAGACTAACTTTTAATTGGTAAGATGAATCTAAACTCAGTAATTGGCCCAAAGTATATTGATTTACCCCATTACAGTAGTCCATTTACAGGTACTATCATAAAAAACACGTACTTGTAGGTTTAAAATTGTACATAAGGCACATTTAATGTCCAACGTCAAATATTTTAGCGAAATGTATATTTTAGATTGCGCTTCTATTGCGTTCCGTCTGTTTAGCGCGCATGCGCGCAGCAGCGCTCGTTCACTGTGAAGTTTAGCAGCAAAATGGAAATATTTGCATGACTTTCTAACATTTACAGATGGAGAATAAACTTGTGAAAAGTAAGTCATGCACTGAGGAAAACACCATGTCTCAAACGCATAAAATAGCACAAAATGTATGCCGTTTCATATGGTGGATCGATTTGATCCATGATCGACCTCTAGGGCTGCTTAAGAAAAGCGTGCACGCGAAATGATCTTGACTAGGTAATCCAGGATCGAATTAGCGGGACTGCGTGAACTTCAGTTACCTTTCATGAAACCGTTTTAGCCCCAACTCACTTGTTAGGTTAATTCAAGTCAGCTTTTGGAGTTTAATCCTCGCTTTTCTTAGCATCTTTTATGAAACAGCCCTCTGGTGGATCTCTGAGCTGTTTGGCTCCGAGTGGAGGCGGGGCTAATTTGCATATTCATTGATCCGCGTATTTATAATTGAGGCAAGGGTGTAGAGTTACATCCAAGCTGTTTTAAGGCATGAAGAAAAAAAAAATTCACAGGAAAAAACTTTAAATATGTAATTTTGGTGATTAAAGATTAGTTTTTAGGGATAAATTATAGACTACAGGGCACTCTAATGGGTTAAATGGTGCGGCTTCAATCTTTATGTGCTTGACTAATTAATCACAGATGTACTTTAAAATACACTTTAACACATTTATTTCCCATATGCATAGTTTTTCAGACACATGGAACAGTTTTTTATACTTGGAAATCTGTTTTTTGTCAGGGCCAATAAAATGATTACTCTGTCTTAAGAGTAGAGATAGTATGTTAACCCACTTACACCTGTGCCCTTCTAAGTCATGTGACCGTGAGACATGTGCTTTTCTGATGACGTCATCACAAGCCTCTAAGCTTCTCCATTTAAAGTGCTTTTCTCCGGCACCCCCCTTGTAAATAAGGGATGCATTGCTTTTACAACAATGGAAAAAGCCACATTTTTTTGTGTTTCCTGAGGTTATGGAATGGAATGCTTAATTGGAAAGTTGTGTGTTACTGTGCAACGCTTATTTTTAGATATTTAGCAATTGCGGTATAGCCTCCGCTATGCTAATTGAGCGCTTGGAGAACACATTATGGGAAAAGATCATATAAATAACACATAAATACATCAACATATCTGTGATTCCCAAACTCAAAGGATGTTCCTTAGTAGCTGAAGATAAAGGAAGGAGCACGTTGTAACAATGATAATGATGAGATTTATTTGTTTAATGTTGTTGAGGGACACACAGGATGTGGAGTTTAACGCTGTTTTCGAGGGGCTGTTACAGCTTCATCCAGATGGAATGATTGTTTCCTCCAGGCCTGAGCTTTAAACTCCCAAAACAAAGTTCTGTAATGCACTGACTGCAAACAATTAAGAGTCGGAGTGTATCACAGAACTTTACTTGGAAAGCCACTGCAGCGCTGCTCGCCGATTCTGCCTCTTCTCAGGGAAGCTCTTCTGTACGAGAGAAACACACATGTTATATTTCTCATCTGCATCAGTCTGTGTGTCACAGTACCAGCTCTCCTCACAAACCTCTTCATTTATACACTGTAAAAAATGATATCATCAATAGGTCATGGCAACATATGTTTTTCAATTAACTTATGAAAATAATTTAAGGCTGATATATAAATATATAATTTCTCTCTCTGTCTATATATGTACACATACATTATGTGTGTGTTGGTGTTTATGTTTATATATCTATATACACATATATATATATAAATAATTTATATAAACATGTTTGTAA
>RJVU01010503.1:597522-632019 GCA_003731715.1 Anabarilius grahami | reverse complement strand
AGGTGCAGAAATACAAAACACCATCATGATAACACACACGACACTAAAATAATGATATAAACATTAATTTAACAACTTAAGATGTAACATAAAACCCTAATATACATGACTGATAACAAAAAACTAAAAAGAAACATATAATTATTAAAATGAACAAACATCAAATGTGATCTGTCACACAGAGAAATCTGTTTTTTTTTTCATTTTTACTTCCAAAAACTGTACTTACTGTTAACCAGTTAACAGGTTTTTACTGTAGCATTTTACTTTTTTTTTTTTACTGGTAAAATTGCAGTATTTTTTTTTTTACAGTGTACAAAGCAAGGCCTAAACTTCTTACAAATGATTTTTTATGAATAATCAGTGAAAGAAAGTTCTTGACCTTCAGAAAAATTGATTGTGAGTCACAAAAGGTCAAACTTTATTTGAGCTTTTTCATTTTTATGTCTCTTGCAGCTTTTGCAAACCTGTAAATATGAACAAACCCTGAACAAAACATTCAAATGAAACAGATTTATGAAACACACACACATATAAACATATGTCATGTAAATTTACAGACATTTTTTTTTTATTGTACACTGCTATTACTATAACGAATATTAATTCAGTTGAGCGTGTCAGAAGTATGACATTGTATGATCCCATGTTGATTATGAGATTGATATAGTCGAGAAGGTCAGGACCGCTGAGCTGGAACAGGCCGAAATCTCAGTTTTAAAGAGGATACAGACACGTGATGCATTAAAAACTCGCAGCCTTTCATGCTTTTGTAAGATGAGATTTTATCAAACATATGAAATCAATGCTTTAAAGTCACATGACACCATATTAATTGTGCCGTAGGCTACCTAGTGTACCGTGTTAATGTGTTATTAATAAAATTATTAACCGTTCCCAAAACTTTATATATAAATGTGTGTGCTGACGTCCAAAGTACACATTTAAATATTTTAGAGGGGACTATATTTAAATTATTTTATGAGATACATATGCTTGTAAAATATTTTCTTCTGTTTTGTTTTGTTTTGAATAAAATATCACTCATTCAAGTGATTTGTAATAATCAGTATAGGACAAAGTCATTTCTTTGAGTGTTTATTGGCATTTAAATCGGGGCCCAGGACAAAGACGCATTTTGGGCCCGAAGCAACATCCCTGATCGTCCCCCTCCTCGATGAAAACCCTGCCTTAAAATAAAGTCACATCGACCAACAACAGAACTGAGCAGTTGTGCATCAGGGTGACTTTAACGAGAGTTCACCTGTACTGAAACACTGACAGGGAGGGTTTGGTAAACCGGTTTGGACGCAGACTACGTGCAGCACCTGCCTGAACCGTGCCTGAAAAAAAAATAGAGAACAAGGAGTTCTCTTGTTCCTGCAGTGGTATATTCCACATTCCCGCAGTCTGTAGAGGAACAGGAAGTGAGACAGGCCTGAAAAATAATCTCTTCTTTATCGGGAAATTTTGCAGTTTTAATAACAGCTCTAGTTTCCCGTTTCCATTAACCTGGATAATGATTACAACACTTTGACCATTAATTATGTAGTTAGGTGTGTCTTGGATATTCTTTTTCACTCCTAAATACAATCCCATCCATAGGCTATGACGGCTGCGATACTCACACGAATAAACATACACGCGCAAAACTAGATGTTTAATACAAAACCCACATAATTAGTGATGTGATCAAGCCTTATCCTCATCATCAGGCTTTCTTACATCAGGTCAAAAACACTCACTGGGTCACTAAAATTATCATATTTACCAAATACTGTTTCTAGGAAACAATCTAGAGCCTTTTGCTCTGTAAAAGAGTAGTTCATCAACAACTGGTGTTTATTTTTCCCTTCATTTACTCACTCTCATGTCATCCAGACCCCATATTATTATTATTATTATTTTTTGGTCCAATTTAGTTTAGGGTCAAATTCTCACTATTAACTACGACTTTTGCCTCAATACACTCCTAATTACTGCTTATTAATAGTTAGTAAGGTAGTTGTTAAGTTTAGGTATTGGGTGAGAATTGGACCCTAAAGTGTTACCCTTTTTTTCCCCTGTGAAACACTGAATCTCGGGCTCAGCGTTACTTTAATATCATTGATATACTATAATTTATTTTTTTTATATTTTTATTTTATAGTTAGTTTTAGTAATTTTGTTGTGAGTTTTTATAACTTTTTAATAGGTTTCAGTTTTTATTAAGTTGTAGTTTTTAGTTTATTTAGTATTAGGCAGGCCTATTTTAGTACTTCAACTTAAGTGAAAATGAGAAATGTTGCCTTGGCAACTAGCTAAAAATATTTTAATATTTTATTTTATTTCAGTTACTGTTTATTTTATGTCAAATAATGTTTTTTTTATGGTTTTAGTTAGGGCTGGGTAAAAAAAACATATAGATTTCTTGATTTTAATCGATTCTCATTTTTACGAACTGATATCGATTCTTAAATCCCAAGAATCGATTAGTCTATCCTGTTTTCAGTTGATGAATGAACAGAACATGTAGCGCGCCTCCTATCCAAAAAATCACAATAATCTTTGTGCTTTGTTACTTTTGATATGAAACAAACTCTCAGATTTCAAATTTGATCCATTTTGTTAATTGTTTATAATTTTTTGCTGTTTGTTGTGGCGTGAGCGATCGCTGTATCGCCTCAGTTCAAGAGAAGCGGCAGCGCGTGAAGCGATCATCTCCTCTTTAATTCCAGTTACATAAACATGAATGAACATCTGAAGGTATGCTAAAAGATACAGTACAACTTACCGAAATACGTATCATGTCTCATGTAATCGCTCAATCAGTGTTTCAACCCCGGAAAGATGTTAATAAAACAGCTTGTAAACAATATGTCACATTTACTTCAGAAAAACCATGTTCACTCTGACCATAAACTCATTAGTCAGCTAGAAAAATGAACTCTAGAGAGGAGCGTTTTGCTAAATATATGCACCATATTACATATTCACTTCAATATTTAATGCATGTTTGAATAAATCTGAATAAAGTTTGTATGACAGTTTATATTTCAAAAAACTAATTGGAGTAGAAATATGATTATGTAATTGTAAAGTTAGTATTATAACTTTATTATTATAAAAACGTCTTTGAGTGTGATTTAAGTGATTATACAAATCAGTTGATTTTAACCTTCAATATGCCTATTATAGTAACAACGGACTCCATGTAGGCTATAGTTTACAGCACTAGTTGAGAAATTTTATTTCCTCTAGAAAATTTGCCATGTGTACCTGATATGTATCCAAAATAACAGATATTGAATCGAATCGCAAGCTTGTGAATCGAAATTGAATCCAATTGTGAAATTTGTGTCAATAAACAGCCCTAGTTTTAGTTTTAGTTAATGATAATAACCTGAATGTCAGCTTCATTTTTACTGTTTGTCATGAAAAGGAATAATAGAAGACTTTAAATAGTCTTATATTTAAATAATTATTTACTGTAATGAGACTTTTACAGTAAAAATCACCAACCACTTTCATTTAGTTTGGACAACAGAAGCTCAGACATTCTGTCAAACATCTTGTTTAGTGTTTCATAGAAGAAACAATAATAAAGAGCAGAAAATAATAATAGTTTGTAACAACATGATGATAATGGTAATGATACTAATATTTTCATTTGTGGATGAACTCTTTCCTGTTTTGTTTTTAACTATCTTGTAATGCACTTGTAAACAGCCGGATATGGTTAGAAAGTAAGAGGCTCTTTAAAAAAACATTTCCTCTCAGGCAAAACATCCAAACCAAACAATCGGAAACACATTCTTGGTTCATTCTTCATCGAGGAGGAGGAGGAGAGTGTGTGTGTGTGTGTGTCCAGTCCGTCTTCTCGTGAGAGCGGCCCGTTTATCAGTTGTTTGGATGTTTCATCATCTCTGTGGCTCCGCCCCCGTCTGTTATCTGAAGCCGGAGAGGATGTGTGTGACTCAGAGGGAGACGGGCATGTCACTGACGCCTGACGCCATCTGATCCACTCAATTATTCTCTAGACCTTGTGTTATAACACATTTTTAAATGTAATTTAAATGAGTCAGGAATTCATGTGCTGGCTAAATGCTTAAAATGATTAGTGATTAATCATTAAAAACAAATAGTAAGGAAGAAAACAATTTAATAATATTAATAATACATTGACAGTGCTTTCATTCCAGGACAATTCAGGAGCAGTCCTCTCCAGCTTTGTTGGCGTATTTAGTTACAATGTAACGTCAGCGCCGATGTCTGATTCAGAATTGCAAAACAGAATTGCTTCCTTAAAACTGCGCAGTTCCTCTGTTGTCAGTACACACTTCTCCTCTGTTTAGTCCCCTGGGCCTTGTGATCTGAAAATATATAGGAAGCTGATTTTCTCCAGATCTCGAGTCACATGCTCGACATGGTTTTTCTGACCTCGTGAACAGATAGATGCAGCGCTGCAGACGTTTATGCAAAGCCTCTCCTCTGTAAACAAATGCTAGAGGAGGTCAAAGACTAAGTAATCCATATCTCAGACACTGTTGATGTAATAAAGATTTGAGGTCCTACAACTATCAATCAAGAAAAGGCTGAGGCCAAGGTTTCATAAATATTTTTGTCACTCAGCCTGGGAAGAATTTTAATGACCAGCGTTTATAAATGTCTCATCTGGTGATGTATAACATTTGAACGGGGAGTCGAGCTCATATTTGAACAATTTAAAGGGATAGTTCACCCAAAAATGAAAAATCATATACTCACCCTACCGTCGTTAGGAACGGTAAGACTTGCGTTCATCTTCGAAACACAAATGAAGATATTTTAAATGAACCCTGAGATATTTGTGTCCATTCCAACAAAATTTGAATGCTTCAAAAAGTACATAAAGAGACTGTAAAAGAGATTGTCCATATCAATCGAGTGGTTTAATCCAAGTCTTCTGAAGAGACGATCGCTTTATTTATTTATTCGCATAGAAACATTGATTAGCGCACATACATAGAGCACATCAAATATGGTAAATACGCACAGTGAGTTTTGTTCTTACGCGCTCATTTCAGCTTCCGTTCGCCATATTTGATGTGCTCTATGTATGTGCGCTTATCAATGTTTCTATGAGCACAATGTTTATACAAGCCTAAATTGAATCCATTTATTGTATAAAGCAATCATGTCTCTTCAGAAGACTTAAACAGCTCAGTTGATATTACTTCCATGATTAACTTTTGTAAAGTTTTGGTTGCGTGGACTTTCAATGAATGGACAAAAAGGATGAGAGAATATTACAAAATATTTCCCATTTGTGTTTCGATGATGAAAAGTCTTAAATGGATTTACTTCTGATACTTGTTGCAGTATAACACATCAGTATATTTGTAATACAGCCTCTTTTTTTTATCCGTCTGGAAATGTCAGTATTGCGTCAGAAATGGTGGACTCATCGCTGGACTACTTTAGTACTGTTAGTCATTAGCCTAGAAAAAACCCTTTTAACAATTAAAATGAATAATAATACTGAAACGGTTTCACATTTAAACAAGCTGAACGCTAAAATGATGAGCTTGTCACACATAATCAGTACTTAAATCAGGTGCTTGTGTAAAAGTACAAAAGTACTTGATTTTTAATGTACGCAAGTATTAAAAGTAAAACGTATTTATCGATAAACCATGTTTATTATTTATTCTAGCCAGCACTAGTCAAGAGGGATGATTAGTGATCGATGAAGACACTGAATATGTATTGATCTGGACATTTTATTTCATTACCATTACGTGTCAAACACTGTCAAAACTTTAAACGTCAATATACTAAAATGTCAATTTAAGTTTCTTCAGTTCAAAGAAACAGGGAATCATATATTTTGACATGTAGCGGAGTAAAAAAGTATGATATTATGCTTTGGAAGTTTTCCAAAATAAAAAATCTGATAAAGCACAGATACTTGATGGTTTTATTAATATTTAGAATTTGTTTTTATTCAGTATTTTCTGTTATCATTTTACTGTCAAAGTTATTTTGTTGTGTTTTTGTCATTTTTATTAGTTTGTAAATATAGTTTATATATAGCTTTTGTTCATTTTTATTTCAGTTTTAGTTATTTTAGTACGTCAAGTTAAGTTAAATAAAAATTTCAGTGAAAGTTTATTTTATTCCAAGTAACAAAGGTTTTTTTTTTTTTTCTACAGTTATCGTTCTAGTTAAAGGGTTAGTTCACCCAAAAATGAAAATACTGTCATTTATTACTCACCCTCATGCCGTTCCACACCCTGTAAGACCTTCGTTAATCTTCGGAAAACAAATTAAGATATTTTTGTTGAAATCCGATGACTCAGTGAGGCCTGCATACGCATAGCCAGCAATGACATTTCCTCTCTCAAGATCCATGAATATACTAAAAACACATCTAAATCAGTTCATGTGAGTACAGTGGTTCAATATTAATATTATAAAGCGACGAGAATATTTTTGGTGCACTAAAAAAACAAAATAACGACTTATATAGCGATGGCCGATTTCAAAACACTGCTTCAGGAAGCTTCGGAGCGTTATGAATCAGCATATCGAATCATGATTCGGATCACGTGTCAAACCGCCAAACTACTGAAATCATGTGACTTTGGCGCTCCGAACCGCTGATTCGACACGCTGATTCATTATGCTCCGAAGCTTCCGGAAGCAGTGTTTTGAAATCGGCCATCACTAAATAAGTCGTTATTTAGTTTTTTTGGCGCACCAAAAATATTCTCGTTGCTTTATAATATTAATATTGAACCACTGTACTCACATGAACTGATTTAAATATGTTTTTAGTACATTAATGGATCTTGAGAGAGGAAATGTCATTGCTGGCTATGCAGGCCTCATGGAGCCATTGGATTTCAACTAAAATATCTTAATTTGTTTTCTGAAGATTAACGAAGGATTTACGGGTGTGGAACGACATGAGGGTGAGTAAATAATGACATTATTTTCATTTTTGGGTGAACTAACCCTATAAGTTAAATACAATTTTTAGTTAAAGTTTATTTTATTCCAAGTAACAAAAGTTTGTTTTTTCTAGTTATCATTCTAGTTAACTACAATGATCCTGGTCCACAACTGCGCATAATAGAAACCTTAAGAAAGAAGAAGAAAGCAGGCCTAATTCATCTTATTCAATGTACACATCTAAATATGCTTCTTATTATTTCTGTTGGTCTATCAATGTCACGTCAGCATGCCAGTGACGAGGACGCAGACTAGATATTTTTCTTCTCTGTCCTTGTATCTGACAAACACCCTGATCTCTGTAGTTAAAACAACATGGCGGGTGGCGTTTCATTCTCAGCTGCTGATTGGTCAGAGCCACTGTACACTCCTCCATATCTCTGTAGCACACTTCTCTAGAAAGTGGTTAAAAACATGCCGTGTTTCACCACAAAATATACAATTCCAGATTGTGGTGTGCAGTTAAAAAGAAATGTGGTCACCAGAAGAGCTACAAAAATAGTTTAATATAATATAAATGGTATTTGATGTACTGTAAAACATGACCACAAATGTCTTTTTATGAATAAAAAAATGTGCTCTAACTGGTCATCATTTTTGTTTCTTTTTAAACATATTTTTGCATTTTAAATGGTCTTGCAGTGTGACAAATAAATTTTTCAAAGAAAAAATATCCCATATAGTCTGTCAAATAATCTGAGCAAGGATAATAATGATTAAGTAATTAGAAAAAATATTGTTTAAAATAGTTTTAGATATATGTCACGTCACACAGGACATGTCAACTTCCCACATACAGTCCACGAGTGTTTTTTAGTTGAAGTAGAAAGTCAGAAATATGAATAATTTTTTCCAGCGGCCTTGCTTTTGAGTTTTGAGCTGACCTTTAAATCTGCCACTAACATTTATAGTAACACTACCAGTGTATGTGTTTGCCTCTGCGTGGGTGTGTGATTTAGTAGTTCCCAGAAATTGGATGAAAAAGGAGAAGAAGCATGTATTATTCATATTGTCTTGTCGTTACATTGACATTGTGCGTGTGCTTATCTGAGGAGGGCTGGGCTCCTAATCCCTCCTCGACAGGCCGGGTGTGGTCAGGAGCTTGTGCTGCTGCATCCCCACAGCTCCTCTCATGCCGTCTCTCTTATTCCTCTCTAGGATATGGAGCTGATAGATATCCTGTGGAGGCAGGACGTGGACCTGGGTGCGGGGAGGGAAGTGTTTGATTTCAGCTACAGACAGAAGGAGGTGGAGTTGCGTCGACAGCGTGAGCAGGAGGAGGAGAAGCGGCAGCAGCATTTGCGGGAGCAGGAGAAAGCTTTACTCGCACAACTCCAGCTGGACGAGGAGACCGGAGAGTTTGTGCCTCGAAGCCTTCCGGCCAGCGGCGCGCTGACACAGACCAACACAACAAATGGAGAAATTGCACAGGTACGCTTGCATAAATCCATCTCGTGTGATCTATCATAGACACACACACACACACACACACATAGGTGCTCAACAGGCCTCACCCTCCCCTCATATTACAGGGTGCAGCTGCCTAGTTGCTTGGTAACTGCCACTATGGTATAATTAATGGAACTCGGGAGGTAAGGCTTCTGCGTAAACTCAATTCTACGAAATGGAAAGCAAATACACTCGCAAACAATCGCAACATGACATGGATGGGACTCTAAAGACCTACTTTTCCCTGAGGATCTTAGGCAAACTTGTGTTTCGCAGATGTGCTACGTGATTTCAATCTTGTACGAAGTGGAGGCGCTTGAGTTTTCCTTGCATAACCTTGGCATTAATTTACGGAGCAAACTGCCTACTATTTTTTGGCTAAAGGCTCGTTCACACCAGTGACGATAACTATAACATTTTAAAAATCATTCTAATTCTATGAGAATAATGAAAAAAGTCTGTAACGATTGTAACTATAACGATGATGGCACAGAGGAACGATATCGATGGAATTACTTTCAGAATGTTTTTTTTTTTTTTCAGCTGATGAATGATAAAAACATTGACAGCCAATAAGAATCCACCTGACATTAAAGAACTCAAGCGTTTAAAGTGGCAGACGACAGTTATAATAAACGGAATGTTACCGTTCTTTGGCGTGGACTAGGGTTGTCAAAAGTGCCGAATTCGGTACTAAGTCAGTACTGAAATTTTAAAATGTGACAATACCAGCATTTCCCTCTAGCATGTTGAGTGCTGTTGAGCAGATTCTTAAACACCTCTGATTGGCCACTGTGTTCACGCCCTCAACATATATGTTTCTGATTGGCCACTGTGTTCACGCCCTCAACATATATGTCTCTGATTGGCCACTGTGTTCACGCCCTCGACATATATGTCTCTGATTTGCAACTGTGTTCACGCTCTCAACATATATGTCTCTGATTGGCCACTGTGTTCACGTGCTCAACATACATGTCTCTGATTGGCCACTGTGTTCATACACTCAACATATATGTCTCTGATTGGCCACTGTGTTCACGCTCTTCAACATATATGTCTCTGATTGGCTGCTGTGTTCACGCGCTCAACATATATGTCTCTGATTGGCCACTGTGTTCACGCCCTCAACATATATGTCTCTGATTGGCTGCTGTGTTCACGCGCTCAACATATATGTCTCTGATTGGCCACTGTGTTCACGTGCTCAACATATATGTCTCTGATTGGCCACTGTGTTCACGCTCTTCAACATATATGTCTCTGATTGGCTGCTGTGTTCACGCGCTCAACATATATGACTCTGATTGGCCACTGTGTTCACGCCCTCAACATATATGTCTCTGATTGGCCACTGTGTTCACGCCCTCAACATATATGTCTCTGATTGGCCACTGTGTTCATGCCCTCAACATATATGTCTCTGATTGGCCACTGTGTTCACGCCCTCAACATATATGTCTCTGATTGGCCACTGTGTTCACGTGCTCAACATACATGTCTCTGATTGGCCACTGTGTTCATACGCTCAACATATATGTCTCTGATTGGCCACTGTGTTCACACGCTCAACATATATGTCTCTACATATATGTCTCTGATTGGCCACTGTGTTCACGTGCTCAACATACATGTCTCTGATTGGCCACTGTGTTCATACACTCAACATATATGTGTCTGATTGGCCACTGTGTTCATGCTCTTCAACATATATGTCTCTGATTGGCCGCTGTGTTCACACACTCAACATATATGTCTCTGATTGGCCACTGTGTTCACGTGCTCAACATATATGTCTCTGATTGGCCCCTGTGTTCACACACTCAACATATATGTCTCTGATTGGCTGCTGTGTTCACGTGCTCAACATACATGTCTCTGATTGGCCACTGTGTTCACGTGCTCAACATATATGTCTCTGATTGGCCCCTGTGTTCACACACTCAACATATATGTCTCTGACTGGCCACTTTGTTCACGCTCTTCAACATATATGTCTCTGACTGGCCATTGTGTTCGACTTGAATCACTCTTGCGGTACTTTGATGTCATATATCGATCAGTCTGCACAGCCGCTTCAAGTCGAACATACCTGTTGATTTGTTGTTTTTGGTCACAAGATCATGAAAGTATATCTCTACAGAATGCTAGTGGTGTTCCCCAATCAGTGCGGCGTTTTCAAACTACGATGGGCATTTTCAACCAATTTACCCGATTTGTTCTAATCCAGTGGCTTGGTTTAGGGGTGGGCTTTTGGGAACCGCGAAAATGACAAAAAATGCTGCATTTTGCTGCCAGGCCAGTAGTTGGAGATGTCACTTTGTAAAGAAACACTACACGCCTATAGACTGAACACATAATACTCATGCACATGACGTCACTGTGTTCACAAATTCATGTTTTTGTTGTTTACATGGAGACAATAACGGTATCACTTTCAAAAACATGCACTTTGAAACCATTTTTTCAAAAGTTTGCGTTTTCAGGCCCCCAAAACGCTGTTTTTTTTGTTTTTGTTTTTTGAAAATTGCTCCTAAGAAACACCCATTTCTGGTTCTGCATGTGCACTTCTCACTATTCTAATTGATGCTTCCTCATTAGAGAGAAAACACAGGTGTGTCCGTCTTTTTTATTGAACTACCTGACATATTTACACCACTTCTCTGGCACGATTTCAAACAATGGTGCATCTACTTTATTATTTCTCTATTTTGTTTTTCGTGCTTGTTTTTGGTTTGTATCCTGACTGTTATTACGTACATGTCATTTATTTAAACATATTTGAATAAACCATACATTTATTAAGTGTTATTTAAATTTCCTGATTAAAGTTCCAGCAACATTTAGCAGATTTCTTGAAGTGCAAGTGACACAAACATAAGAAAGCATGTCACACTTTACAATGTCCCGTTTAGATCATTGTTGCATCCAAAATCAAATACTTCCCTACTATATAGTATGCGGTAAACAGTACACCAACAGAGAAGTATGTCCGAATGCATAGTATTCGAAAAAAAAAAGTAGGGCGAAAAATCCCCGGCGAGATTCCGAGGTGTGCATTCGCTGGACACTTTACTATCCCATGAGGCCACGGGAGAGGATTTATGAATTGCAGTGAAGCTATGCAACTGACGCCGTTGGTCACATGACAATGACAACCTGGTGGATGAAGCACGTCCGAATTTTATTCACACTACACACATTCATACTATATAGAACGTGCCTTTTTAACGGTCGTGAAGTACCTACTCGGTGTGATTTCAGACGCAGACTCATGTCTTACAGCAGTTACTCTATGCTTGCACAGCACCTTGCGTTCTTGCCTTTAGTAGGAGTGAAGGCAGATGAGGATGGACAGTTAAAGAAATGAGAAGTGCCCTCCTGATAAGCCTGACATTGATTATACACTGAGTTGTAGTCGACAGCACAATCACCTGACCTCGGACCCTCTCCTGCTTCATCAGGTAATCATTCCTATTCCTGAATCACTGTTAAATGTGAAGAATGTATGGGAAAGTCTAAGCTGTTTTATTCTACAAGATAAACTTTTAAAACTTGAATACTATGCAGTTTCATGGATTTCTTTTACTAATGTTTCCGTCCCATCCTTAAACTCAGAGGTGTTTATCCCTCTTCACGCAGAGTTTAGCTGCAACACACCTGCCTGGAGGTTTTCATTGATCCTAATGACCTTGATTAGCTGCTTCAGGTGTGTTTAATTAGGGCTGGAGATCTGGGCTGGAAGGATTGGACACCTGTGCCATAGCGCTTCCATTTGTAAATGTTAATTGTAGAAACTGCATCGATATTGAAGCATTAATGGATTTAAATAAACAGAATTTTATGATACTATGATCATAGTTAGAATATTTTTGTGCTGAGCGATATAAAATAGTGAATGTGACTGTATGTTTGACAGCTGAATTGACTTGTTCTTAACTAACATCATGCTTTCTTTTTCAGATTTCGGAGAAGCCAAAGGAAGAGGCAGTAGTCTGATGTAAGGCAGATTTTTAAAACCCGAACCGTTGGACCACCTGTATTTATAATGACATCAGACTTCTGAAACTATTTATATTTTTAAAGGTTATAGTGTGTTTGTCATTTTTGTGAATGATCTTCTGTATCTTTTTGTCATTGATTGTGTTAAACCATTAAATAATAAAACAAAAAAGTGACTCACCTGCTGGACAAATGTCATTTTTATTTTATACGATTGTTGTATGTTGATGACATTACATTTCAGTTTTGTTTTCAATGTTTTCAACAAAAGTGATTTCAGAATCCACATCACATTGTAACATCGATCGAACAGTATTACCAATGATTAAGCCTTGAATTAATGCATCCAGAGCACACAATGAACACTTCCACTTTATCAGTAACCAGAGATAACAGATGTTCCTTGTTAATAATTGTAACTCAAAGTTTAGAGAACAAATCCAGTCAAAGAATCTGCATTTACTTGTACATCTCCTGCTGTGTGTGTATTGTCGATACAATGGTTTTATTGGGATGTATTTGACTGTGTTCCTGCAGAATGGGGCTTTCGCAGCACAAGGTGGTGATGCCCTGTCATTCGATGAATGCATGCAGCTCCTGGCTGAGACTTTTCCACTAGATGAGCCAGCTGAGGTAATTATAGGATATATATATCGCCCATATAACACCTCACGGCAACACAACACCTATACATGTCTCTGCACTTCAGTCTAATTGTCTCTCTCTCTTCTCTGTGGTCTGTACAGTCAGCTCCGCCTTGCCTGGATGTTTCCGTTCCACCTACCACAGATCTTATGATGCCCGCAGACATCCCAGCCTTCACCCAGAATCCTTTGCTGCCAGGCTCTCTGGATCAAGCCTGGATGGAGTTGCTCTCACTCCCAGAGTTGCAGGTATGAACCTTAAACCAGACCTCACCTTACATGACAAACTTGGAAAATATAGTTAAAGTAAATAGTATTAGTAAATAGTTGGTACGTCTTTGCATAGCAAGTCACTAAATGTTCACTTATACATTTCCATTTAAAGCATATAATATGTATTAGTATCAAATAAAGATTCCAGCCAACAGGAAAGGTTTATTAACATGCCCAAGCCAATTTGTTCTTGCATTTGGTGCTTATGGTGTTATTTTTGGACCCTGGTCAGATAAGATGCCACCAGCTCTATAAACACCTTATAACATCTTATATAAAAACCTTACTGTGCAACATGAAAGGGATAATTCACCACAAAATGAAAATTCTGTCATCATTTACTCATCCTCATGTCGTTCTAAACCATAAAACTTTGGTTCATCTTCAAAACGCAAATATATTTTTAATGAAACCTGAGAGATTTCTTTCCCTCCATTTAAAGTTCTTCCACCAAAAGTTTGAAACTTCAAAACATTCACAGATAGACTGCAAAAGTAATTAATGATGGACAGATTTAATTCTAGGCTTTTATTCACGTATAAACCTTGATCAATGCACATACACAGAGCACATCAAATATGCTCAACCATGCTCACACTTTTACGTCGTCTTTATAGACTTTTTGAAAAGTTTTGGTTACATCAACTTTCAGTGGAGAGACAGAAATCTCAGGTTCCATTAAAAAATATCTTCATTTGGTTTTCGGAGATGAACGAAAGTCTTATTGGAATGATATCAAGGTGAGTAAATGATGACAGAAGTTTTATTTTTTGAGGAACTATCCCTTTATCCTCATTGTCGGAGAGAGAGGCTGTGAGGTACTTCTTTGTGTACTCTGGTTTATACCACCTGTGGTTTAGAAAGGCGCAAACAACCCTGTTGCTGAGCAACAACCAAATGACCATCTCTGAGCTCATGCTGTGGTTTGACACGCAGCTTGGGATGTATACTTCATTTATGTTTGAACTTAACTAGTTGTACACCAAAATACACCGGATAGCTCATAACTGCACACACATACACACAAAAAAAAGGTTTAAAGTTAAAGGGATAGTTCACCCAAAAATAAAAATTATCCCATGATTTACTCACCCTCAAGCCATCCTAGATGTATATGACTTTCTTCTTTCAGACGAACACAATCGGAGTTATATTAAAAAATATCCTGGCTCTTCCGAGCTTTTAATAGTAACCGAGATTTTGAAGCCCTAGAGGCGTCTACTCTCACCTAAGCTTACGCCACTCCTACATCATACGCAATACGCCGGAACTCGACTCTCTCGTGAACGCCTGTACAGACGTTACCAGGAGCCAGTTATTAGTTTATAATGTTTTAAATATGGATATTTTGCTTGCAAAAACAAATGCTTCGCTTCAGCAGGCCTTTATTAACCTGTATGGATTACTTTTATGATGGATGGATGCACTTTTTTGGGCTTCAAAATCTAGGGTACCATTCACTACCATTATGAAGCTTGGAAGAGGCAGGATTTTTTTTAACTCTGATTGTGTTCGTCTGAAAGAAAGGCATATAGGACGGCTTGAGGGTGAGTAAATTATGGGATAATTTTCATTTTTGGGTGAACTAACACTTATGTCCTTTTATATGACTCACATCAACATTTCCCAACATGTTGAATTCTACAGAGTGAAGCATCAGGCTACAACGTTACTGAGTAGGTCAAGCGTAGAAACACTCAAAGTTCAAGCAACTGCAACTTTGCCAATTTGCCAGACAATGTGAAAGAGTACACCGAGTGTAACAATTCTCTGATCCCAACTCATACTGTAAACCGTTTGTCTCATATGAGTCTTCACATTGAATTATGGTGTTCATACGCTGCTCTTTTGTATTTTTAGCAGTGCCTCAACATGCAGGTGCAGGAGACATTGAATATGGATGGATTTATGAAACCTTCCGGAGAAGCACAGAACCCAAGCTACAGTCAATATCTGCCCGGGATGGACCATCTCTCGTCCGTCCAGACAGAGGTGTGTCCTCCTGAATACATCAACACCTACGACGGATCCTTCAACAATATGGTGTCGCCCAACCTCAGCCAGATGAGTCTGAACGTCCCAGATGTGGGAGCCGAGTTCGGACCTGAAGAATTTAATGAGCTGTTTTATCCTGAAATGGAGGCAAAAGTGAACAGTGGCCCTCTCACATCCGACGGAGGAAATATGGTCAGGCATCTGGCCGAGACTGCCAGCGATTCTCCTGTAAACCCCATGGATCTGCAAAGCTTCTCACCTGGAAACTTCAGCTCAGAAAAACCAGAACCCATTGTGGAATTCCCAGATTCTGATTCTGGCTTGTCGCTGGACTCCAGTCCTCACATGAGCTCTCCGGGGAAGTCCTTGAACGGAGATGGATCATTCGGTTTTAGCGACTCCGACTCGGAAGAGATGGACTGTAGTCCAGGAGGCACGGAGTCCGATTATACCGAGATATTCCCGCTGGTTTACCTTAATGACGGAGCTCAGACATCTCTCTCAGATAAATCCGCAGAGCAGCAGGAGATGAAAGGAAAGAACCCAAAGACAGAGCCGGTGGAGGCCAGCGGCTACTCCAAACCTCCCTTCACCAAAGACAAGCAGAAGAAACGCTCCGAGGCCCGGCTCTCCCGTGATGAACAGAGAGCAAAAGCCTTGCAGATCCCGTTTACCGTGGACATGATCATCAATCTGCCTGTGGACGACTTCAACGAGATGATGTCCAAACACCAGCTCAACGAGGCCCAGCTCGCCCTCGTCAGAGACATCCGCCGTCGGGGCAAGAACAAGGTCGCTGCGCAGAACTGCCGCAAGCGGAAGTTGGAGAACATCGTGGGCCTGGAGTACGAGCTGGACTCGCTGAAGGAGGAGAAGGAGCGACTGAAGAAGGAGAAGAGCGAACGTAGCACCAGTCTGAGAGAGATGAAACAGCAGTTGAGCACCCTGTACCAAGAAGTCTTCGGTATGCTTCGAGACGAGCAGGGCAAGCCCTTCTCACCCAACGAATACTCCCTTCAGCACACTGCGGACGGCACCGTTTTCCTCGTTCCTCGCCTTAAAAAGACTCTCGTTAAGAATAACTAGCTCTGTTCCTTCTTCTCTCTCCTTCCACACTTGCTTCTGTTTTTTGGTACTGCTTTTCTCTTGCTAACACAGTGTCCTAACCAGGCACGACGCAATAAAGCGACAAAGGCTCTGCCACGTCAGTGTCCTAACCATCCACAGGACAGTTTGTCTGTCAAATGGCTTCTATTTGTGCAGCATTGTGGAGGGTAGCTCCGCCCACAGTGAAATCTCATTGGTCCAAAATTTTTGCTGCACATTAAACATCCACTAAGTTCTGATTTGGTTCAGTTAAGTTGCATGTAGTGTCGAGAACATCGTCACTTATTACGCAACTGGTTAGGACACGGTGTAAGTTTTACGCAAAAGAAACAATTAAATAGGAGCGTATTTTGCTTATACATCAACTGTTGAAATGGCAGAACTATTATATACGTTTTGCGTATTCTACTTTCCTAATATTCATAATCTCTGTTGGATTTTGTACTCTATATTTTCTCTGAGATTCTTTGACCTATATGGTTTGTAAATACATTTATACTTTATTTGCTATTGAGATAGGAACAAATGTACTGTATATAAATAGATCACCTTTTAGTATGCTAAAAATGGTTGTGATCATTTTAAGTCTGCACTTATGTCAGTTTTTATATCTTAATTTACTATTCTATTGCTATTTTATCTCTTGACTTTATGGCTTTATATTAAATAAATATTTAAACCAGTGAAGTCTGACGCAGTTTTGAAAGGAAGTTGGTTTGTGATGACACAGTTGGTTCCATGACGGAGTAAGGTCAGCAAATGGAAGGAAAGAGGAAGTGGGCATTAGGAATAAGGATGCAGAGTCAAAATCGCTTAAGCAAAACTTTCATTACATATAAATGATCAAAAGAGGTGGCCTATATTTTAGAGAACGATGGCACAACATGTCTACTACAAAAGTAATGCTATTCAAAATGAAGACATAAAAGTATTGTGACACTTTTGATTACTTGAATCATGAAGATATGATGATATAATGGTGGAAAATATGTTTGTGAATACCACTTGGTTTTATCAGATGCAGACATTAATCCAGTTTAAGTGTAGCTTAAGAGTCCAAATACTTTTTGAGGCCGCTGTATATCATTCGCCGTGGCATCATAATCCATCAGAAGGTTGTTCATTACACTGTAAACCCTAAAGCTCAAAATACTTAATTGGTTTGAGTAGGACAAACTTAAACAAATTAGTTCAGTTAAATTAACTGTTATGAGTATTTAGCACTCTTTTTCTTTTGAGTTCACAGCGCTGACTTATTTCAAGTAAACTGAACTGTTTCATTGTTTTGAGTTGTTTGAACTCATTTCTTTTCATTTAGACGAACTTAAGTTTAACTGAAACTGGGCTGGGATTTTTTTTATTTCCCAGCAAGCTTTGTTCATGGTGGCATTCGAAAGGGAGAACAAATGCTAAAATTAAAGGATTAGTTCACTTTCAAATTAAAATTTTCCTGATAATTTCCTCACCCTCATGTCATCCAAGATGTTCATGTCTTTCTTTCTTCAGTCGAAACGAAATTAAGGTTTTTAATGAAAACATTCCAGGATTTTTCTCCATATAGTGGACTTCACTGGGGTTCAATGGGTTGAAGGTCCAAATGTCAGTTTCAGTTCAGCTTCAAAGGGTTCTACACGATCCCAGACGAGGAATAAGAGTCTTATCTAGAGAAACCATTACTCATTTTCTAAAAAATAAAATAAAATAAGACACTGCTAAGTGTATTACTGCCCTCCACAGGTCAAATTGTTATATACTTGCACTAGCATATTGTATATGACAATTTAGTTCAAACTTTGACCTGTGGAGGGCAGTAATACACTTAGCAGTGTCTACACTGCTGGAATTCAAATAGAGAAGAAGAAGAGAGCTAGTTCAAGATGAGCATTTATGGTTAAAACATATAACATTTTTATTTTATTTTATTTAGAAAATGAGCGATGGTTTCTCTAGATAAGACCCTTATTTCTCGTCTGGGATCGCTGTAAACTGTAATTTTGACCTTTAACCGTTTGGGCTCCATTGAAGTCCACTATATGGAGAAAAATCCTGGATTTCTTTGAATTTCTTTTCGACTGAAGAAAGAAAGACATGAAAAACATTGGATGACATGGGGGTGAGTAAATTATCAGGAAATTTTAATGTGAAAGTGAAGTAATCCTTTAAGTGTTATGTTTTTTGTTTGTTTGTTTTTTATGTGTGAGATTTAGTAATTTAGTTAAGAGATTGTGTGATTAATGTTTTATAGTAAGTTACATGTTTTAAGTTATAGCTAGCAAAACATTTACGTTGAGATAACCTGATAATTTTAAGTTAAATGTAAAAATTAGTGTACTCGAAAATGTAAAGTTAAGAACAAAAATGTGAGTACAAAATAAAAATCCTAAACTTCTGACAACTTATTAGGGTTTACAGTGAAGTAAATAACATTTGATTTGCAAGAACTCAAAATATTTTGCTATCGAATACTTAAAATTTGGAACATAACTCAATTTGATGTAACTGATTACCTCACATTTTTTGAGTTAGCCCAACTTATTTGGGTTTAGTGTATTTAAGGATTTAAGCTCAAACTTGAATTTTTTTTCCATTTTGCCTCATCACCAACACCGTAGAACACTACATACATACAACATCTACCAGAATTCTTGAGATTTAACAAAACCATAAGCCTTTGAGGTAAAAAAGGCTTGAGTTTCAACTGAATTTCCCTCAGCCAAACAGCCCCAATCTCCTAGTGTTATGCAACAGAGCTGGATTGTTTGGCAGCATCCCACGATAGACATGCCTTCCTCAAAGCCCTGCTGGACAAAGTGCACCAGTAAAGAGCAGTTGTTTGCACTGCCAGACACTTTCACCCACACACACCACCTTTGTACACACCAAACCCTCTCCTTTGCACACTACAGTGGTTCTCCATTGTCACCAAGTCACGCTACACAAACAGGGCCAACCTGTTAAAAGACCCGCATTTAAACGTCACAATGTAGGATCTTTTCATAATATACATCTTAATGCATGATTTAAAAAAAAGAAGAGCAGGTGATAAATGATTCACTGAATGCTTCCTTTATTCTAATGACATTTTAACTCTTATGAGAGCATTAAACTGCCATGCGTTCTTATGTCAACAGACTCAGACTAGATCCCATGGGTTATATGGTACAGTAAATTATACATTTTTAAAATCTGGTTGTTTATTAAATGTTACATTTCTTAAGTTGTAAGCCATCAGAGTGAGAGCATGTGACTTATGTAGAGGAACTGTATCTTACACATTTACCCATGGTCATGACCTTGTTTCGGGGTGAGGGGAACAAAGTCCCCATGACAGGTTTTGGAGTAAGATAAGCATTGCGTGAGAAGAAAACCCACTGCACTCACACAAAAACAACACAGAAAATTAAACATTCTCAAGCCGTTTCAAATGTTTTTATTAAACAGTCAACCTTTGGCAATGCAATCGCACCTAATCATTACGACATTATCAGTGATGTTTTAAGACTATAAAACTTTGGAAAATCTTGAGTGAATATATAGTTGTGTTTAAAATGATTCATACCCTTGGAAAATATGATCAAAGAAGGCTGTGGAAATAAATCTGCATTGTTTATCCATTTAATCTTTCATTCAAAAATAATCTAACCTTTAATTGAAAAAAAAAATGTGTGTGTGTGTGGGAAGGGGGGGGGATCACATTATGAAATAAATATTTTACACAATGGCCACAATTATTGGTACCTCTAGAAATTCTTAAGAGTAAAATATCTCAAGTATATTCCCATTCATTTTTACATTTTGTAGCACACCAGGGTGATCATGAACATGAAATTGTCCAGCCATGACTTTTTGAAAAGTCAGGGTGATCATGAAAATTTGAGGAAACACAAAGGCCAAATTCCCTTAAAGGTGTGGCTGATTATGATTTCACTGTTTTAACTTTAGTTAGTGTGTAATGTTGCTGTTTGATCATAAACAACATCTGCAAAGTTATGACGCTCAAAATTCAATGCAAAGGGAGATATTTTCTTTTACAGAAATCGCTTTTTAAGGACTACAACAAAACGGCTGGTAGGGACTACAACGAGGTTCTTCCCATCACAAACCTTACAATTTACATAAACTCCGCCCCCGAGAACACACAACAAAGGGGGTGAAGCCATGTTGGGCTGCTTTAGAGAAGAGGAAGAGTTGTTGTAGTAGAGTGTTGTTGTCATGCCGTCATTTTACACCGGACTGCTTCACAATCGAGGGTCAATTCAGTGCTGGATTTGCACAAAAGATTAACATGACGGCACATGCTAGTGGATGAGTTGAATCAACTCCACAGCAACTACGTAAATTTATCCACTAACCATTCAGAAACATCCAGTTTCATTCTAAAACTTCTTCCTGAGTCTCTCCATCAGTGTCGACTCCGGTTTGAACAATGTAAGGCTGAACACCGTTACTGACAATCCTCATTTTGGCTGCGTGAGATTCTCCAGCTTTGTTGTTGTTGAGCAACTGAAGCATGAGCTGTTAAAGCTCCGCCCTCTTCCGGAAAGGGGGCCGGGAGCAGTAGCTCATTTGCATTTAAAGTGACACACCCAAATAGGAGCAAATTTGACAAGCTATAATAAATGATCTGTGGGGTATTTTGAGCTGAAAATTCACAGGCACATTCTGGGGACACCAGAGTTTTATAATACATCTTGTTAAAGGGGCATTATAGGTCCCCTTTAAACATCTATCACAATGAGAAAAACCAAAGAATATAGTTCTGATGTGCAGCAAAAGATTGTTGAGCTTCACAGAATATAAAGTGGCTGTAAGAAAATAGCTAAAGCATTGAAAATCCCTATTTTCCACCATCAGGGCAATAATTAAGAAGTTCCAATCAACTAAAGATGTTATAAGTCTGCCTGGAAGAGGACATGTGTCTAAATCGTCCTAATGCACGGTGAGGAGGAAAGTTTGAGTGGACAAAGACTCTCCAAGGAACACAGCTGGAGAATTGCAGAGATTAGTTGAGTCTTGAGTCTCAGAAAGCCTAAAAAAATATCAAACCGCACCTACATCACCAAAAGTTGTTCGGGAGGGTTTCAAGGAAAATCCTCCTGATTTACCCATAAACAATCTCCAGCATATTCAGTTGTCAGACAAGACTGGAACTTCAAAAGGGACCGTCTTCTATGGTCAGATGAAACTAAAAAAAAGAAAAAAGGGCTTTTTGGCAGCAAACCCACCAGATGGGTTTGGTGCAAACATGGATAAAAGGTACCCCATGTCCACGGTTAAATATACTGCTGGATCTTTAATGTTGTGGTTTTTTTTGCTGGAGGTTCTGGACATCTTGTTCAGATACATGGTATCATGGATTCTAGCAAATATCAACNCAGCCATGACTTTTTGAAAAGTCAGGGTGATCATGAAAATTTGAGGAAACACAAAGGCCAAATTCCCTTAAAGGTGTGGCTGATTATGATTTCACTGTTTTAACTTTAGTTAGTGTGTAATGTTGCTGTTTGATCATAAACAACATCTGCAAAGTTACGACACTCAAAGTTCAATGCAAAGGGAGATATTTTCTTTTACAGAAATCACTTTTTAAGGACTACAACAAAACGGCTGGTAGGGACTACAACGAGGTTCTTCCCAGGTTAGTGACATCACAAACCTTAATTTACATAAACTCCGCCCCCGAGAACACACAACAAAGGGGGTGAAGCCATGTTGGGCTGCTTTAGAGAAGAGGAAGAGTTGTTGTAGTAGAGTGTTGTTATCATGCCAGCATTTTACACAAAGCCTAAAAAATTATCAAACCGCACCTACAATCACCAAAAGTTGTTCGGGAGGGTTTCAAGAAAAATCCTCCTGATTTATCCATAAACAATCTCCAGCATATTCAGTTGTCAGACAAGACTGGAACTTCAAAAGGGACCGGCTTCTATGGTCAGATGAAACTAAAAAAAAGAAAAAAGGGTTTTTTGGCAGCAAACCCACCAGATGGGTTTGGTGCAAACATGGATAAAAGGTACCCCATGCCCACGGTTAAATATACTGCTGGATCTTTAATGTTGTGGGTTTTTTTGCTGGAGGTTCTGGACATCTTGTTCAGATACATGGTATCATGGATTCTAGCAAATATCAACAGATAAAAAAAAAAAAATCTAAACCTGACCGCTTCTGCTAGAAAACTTATAATGGCCCGTGGTTGAATCTTCCATCAGGACAAAGATCCAAAACAAACATCAAAACCAACACAAAAATGTGTCACTGAGCACAAAATGAAGCGTCTGCCGCCTTAGTTCCCTGACCTGAACCCTATAGAAAATGAGGAGAAGCAGAGATTCTGTATGAAGGAATGGTCTCTGATCTCTCCTCAGGTGTTCTCCAAACTCATCAGGCATTATAGAAGAAGACTCGGAGCTGTTATCTTGGGAAAAGGACATTGCAAAATGTATTGAATAAAAGGGTATGATTAATCGTGACCAATGTGTATTAAAGAAAAAAATGTCATAATAGATTTTCTTATTCTCCAATGAAAGGTTAGATTTTTGTTCATTTTTAAATAAAAGATCAAAAGGATTAACAGTTCAGATTTATTTTTACAGCCTTTGTTCATATTTACCAAGGGTATGAATAATTTTGAGCACAACTGTATATGGATTTACCCTGAATTACAAAACATCCTCCCACAATAAAATGGAGTATACGGTCATGTTATAGACATCCAGTGCCAGTGTGTAATAATATTAACTGTCAAAATACTAAAAAAAAAAATTCTCAGTTCATGGAAGTTCCTGTTAAGTGATTGAAATCACAAAGCAGGTGAATGAATATTCAGCAAAAATGTCCTCACTTGCACACTAGTGAATGAACCTCACTAAAACTAGTCTGGGTCACATTCCACCCCAAACTCAATCTGCCGGTCAGACTTGGCATTTCTGAATTGTCTTAATATTTTAGATTATTTTTTTAAATTAATTTTTAATTACATTTTCAGTATTGCGGTCACATTTACACCCTTGTACGGTGAAATTCTGCAGACAAAATGCAGTCGTGCATTGCTACACTATTGACAATGCACAAGAAATTGCGCCACATTTGCAAAGTTTTGTGGACAAAAGAGTCTATTGTCTAGGCAGCGATGTATGAAGCAGAGCTCACACAGAAGACACTTTCAAACAAAGCAGATTTCTCTTGGGCGCTGCAATGAATCCATGTGAACAACTTCAACCCGTTGCGAAATCTGCGTGGGGAATGTTTCGCCATCAACTGAAACTCCCAATGGTGTGGATTCCTACTGACATGACTGGATTTCACCCACTAACACTCGCTGAACAATGGTAAATGTGACCGCACCTTAACAGAATATTATACTAGTAATAGTGTAGATAATTAATGGCATCACGACAATTAATTTTTAATCTAATTAATTACATGTGGCAATTAATTAATCGCACATCAATTTTGGCTGAGAAATTATCTCCAAAAGATAATTTGAAGTCATTATTGTGTAAAGCATCAAATAGACATTACAAAAAGCTTCAAAAAGAAATATTTTATTTGATTCAACACAATTTATTACACATGAACTTTTGAACCATACCTTTATTACGGAAGAGGATTAGGGCCAAGCAATAATAAAAAATAAAACCATCTCGAGATTAAAGTTGTTAAATTTCGAAAAAAAAAGTCGAAATAAAATGTTGAGAATAAACGTTAAATTACGAGAAAAAAGTCGTTAAATTTTTAGAAAAAAAGTCTAGATAAAATGTTGAGAATAAAGTCATTAAATTACGAGAATAAAGTCATTAAATTACGAGAAAAAAGTCGTTAAATTACGAGAATAAATTCGTTAATTTAATGACTTTATTCTCAACATTTTATCTCGACTTTTTTCTCGAAATTTAACAACTTTAATCTCGAGATGGTTTTATTTTTTTTATTATTGCTTGGCCCTAATCCTCTTCCGTACTTTATTAATATGGAAATACGAACATTTTTAAAATAAAATTAGACTCCAAATAAGAAACTAAAACTGCCAGTAGGTGGGGGTAAATGTCTTAATGTTTAAAGGATTAGTTCACTTTAAAATTAAAATTAGCCCAATCTTTACTCACCCTCAAGCCATCCTAGGTGTATATGACTTTCTTCTTTCTGATGAACATATTCGCAGAAATATTAATAAATATCCTGACGCATCCAAACTTTATAAATGGCAGTGAACGGGATCAACGAGTATGAGCTGAAGAAAGTGTCTCCATCCATCATAAACGTACTCCACACGGCTCCGGGGGGTTAATAAAGGCCTTCTGAAGCGAAGCGATGCATTTGTGGAAAAAATATCCATATATAAACAAGTTATGAAGTAAAATATGCAGCTTCCGCCAGACTGCCTTCCGTATTGATGTTATGAAGAAACACATTCCACCCCAAACTCAATCTGCCAGTCAGACTTGGCATTTCTGAATTTTCTTAATATTTTAGATTATTTTTTTAAATTAATTTAATTAAATTCTCAGTACNGTATTGCGGTCACATTTACACCCTTGTACGGTGAAATTCTGCAGACAATTCTTCTTTCTGATGAACACTATCAGAGTTATATTAATAAATATCCTGATGCATCCGAGCTTTATAATGGCAGTGAACGGAACCAATGAGTATGAGCTGAAGAAATTGCATCCACCCATAATAAACGTACTCCACACGGCTCCGGGGGGTTAATAAAGGCCTTCTGAAGCGAAGCATTGCGTTTGTGGAAAAAAAATCCATAAATAAACAAGTTATGAAGTAAAATATGCAGCTTCCGCCAGACTGCCTTCAGTATTGATGTTATGAAGAAAGTGTAAACTGGCGTCGCGTCAATAGGGAAGGTGTAGGACGTAGTGTAAGCTTTTTGAACTGCAAGAGTTTACACTTTCTTCGTAACTTGAATACGGAAGGTAGCTCGTGCGGAAGCGAGATATTTCACTTCGTAACTTGTTAAATATGTTTTTTTACACAAATGCATCTCTTCACCTCAGAAGGCCTTTATTAACCCCCCCGGAGCCGTGTGGAGTACGTTTATGATGGTTGAATGTTGATGGAGACACTTTCTTCAGATCATACTCGTTGATCCCGTTCACTGCCATTATAAAGCTCGGATGCGTCAGGATATTTATTAATATTTCTGCGATTATGTTCATCAGAAAGAAGAAAGTCATATACACCTAGGTTGTCTAGGATTCATTCATTCATTCGATTCATTCAAATGGCTGATTCATTCAGAAGTGAAGTAAATGGTTCTTTATTTAAAATATAATTTGATATATACACTCACCTAAAGGATTATTAGGAACACCTGTTCAATTTCTCATTAATGCAATTATCTAATCAACCAATCACATGGCAGTTGCTTCAATGCATTTAGGGGTGTGGTCCTGGTCAAGACAATCTCCTGAACACCAAACTGAATGTCAGAATGGGAAAGAAAGGTGATTTAGGCAATTTTGAGTGTGGCATGGTTGTTGGTGCCAGACGGGCCGGTCTGAGTATTTCACAATCTGCTCAGTTACTGGGATTTTCACGCACAACCATTTCTAGGGTTTACAAAGAATGGTGTGAAAAGGGAAAAACATCCAGTATGCGGCAGTCCTGTGGGCGAAAATGCCTTGTTGATGCTAGAGGTCAGAGGAGAATGGGCCGACTGATTCAAGCTGATAGAAGAGCAACTTTGACTGAAATAACCACTCGTTACAACCGAGGTATGCAGCAAAGCATTTGTGAAGCCACAACACGCACAACCTTGAGGCGGATGGGCTACAACAGCAGAAGACCCCACCGGGTACCACTCATCTCCACTACAAATAGGAAAAAGAGGCTACAATTTGCACGAGCTCACCAAAATTGGACAGTTGAAGACTGGAAAAATGTTGCCTGGTCTGATGAGTCTCGATTTCTGTTGAGACATTCAGATGGTAGAGTCAGAATTTGGCGTAAACAGAATGAGAACATGGATCCATCATGCCTTGTTACCACTGTGCAGGCTGGTGGTGGTGGTGTAATGGTGTGGGGGATGTTTTCTTGGCACACTTTAGGCCCCTTAGTGCCAATTGGGCATCGTTTAAATGCCACGGCCTACCTGAGCATTGTTTCTGACCATGTCCATCCCTTTATGACCACCATGTACCCATCCTCTGATGGCTACTTCCAGCAGGATAATGCACCATGTCACAAAGCTCGAATCATTTCAAATTGGTTTCTTGAACATGACAATGAGTTCACTGTACTAAAATGGCCCCCACAGTCACCAGATCTCAACCCAATAGAGCATCTTTGGGATGTGGTGGAACGGGAGCTTCGTGCCCTGGATGTGCATCCCACAAATCTCCATCAACTGCAAGATGCTATCCTATCAATATGGGCCAACATTTCTAAAGAATGCTTTCAGCACCTTGTTGAATCAATGCCACGTAGAATTAAGGCAGTTCTGAAGGCGAAAGGGGGTCAAACACAGTATTAGTATGGTGTTCCTAATAATCCTTTAGGTGAGTGTATAATATAAAATATATTTTTTCTTTTGATCATAAGGTGAAACAAGACCCGGACATATCAGGTTTCGTGAGATTCAGCCACACACCATGAGCTACAATTGAGTCAAATGTAGTTTCTGAATCTCTCGATGTGACTACGGTAGGATATCTTTAACAAATCCACATATATATCTTGCACGTATTAATCTTACCCATCCAGAACCAATCGCTGAAAAGACTTTCAGCCACTTACTGTAGATCGGGCGCTGCTTTTCCCATCTGTAAATTAAGCAGAAGAGTTACTCTTACCTGCTCCTATGACTCTTTCTTCCTCGTCTTCTGTCTGCCTCAAACCCTCATACTCACTGCTGGGTCTCACGCTAGCATTGGCTCTCCATTGGCTAGCCTTGCTCCTTTCCAAAACAGACGCTAGCTTTCTGGAGACACACTGGCTGCCTGGTCCAGTCGAGGCTGTCCTGTCGTCAGTTCGTCTGTCTAGGCCTGGAGGCCTTTCTACTCTCATGCACAACAACACGCTCTCAGGACCGCTGCACTCGCTTTCAGACTCAATGACGCACTAAACTTCATTAGGCAAGTTACGAGTACACAACTTTATTTCAACTGGTTTCTTTTTTTTCAATTGTCACAATCTAGACTTCTGTCTTTACAGGTTTAACATGTTACATGCCCTCAGATCTGATAAAGTCTACTCTGTTTATCAAACAACACATATACTGTATACTCACAATTTATAAAAATACATGTGACATCGTCTTCAAAATCAAAAAATAAAAAGTCCTCCAAATAATATACTTAAGGCCACAACATACATTGCATACTCACAACATATTTTTTTGAACTACTCTGACTACAGTGTTTTGAAAACATAATATTTTTTTCACTCTCAAAAACGCTCACAAAAATCACAGGGGTTTGAGGGGGAATGAAAAGCACAAAGAAAATTTGATCGAGTGAAATGCAGCAGTAAGGAATGTACATACGCTAACTAACACACACTGCTCTCGCGCGGCTAACGTTAAAGGCTGCGAGTGTCTGCTGCGGTAAGAGCTATAACTGGCAGATCTTGGCCCCTGCCACTCTTTCTCAGTAATCTTTCCTTTCCTTCCCAATCCTCTCATCTCTCCTCATCACCATCTAACTCTGGATCTGAAGCCTGTTGAACACACACACGGTAAAACATCACAAGTCATCATCCCTTGTTACACCTCTGTGGAGTCTGTCGCTGCGTCCGAACATGCCTACTTCCATACTATACAGTAGGCGCCTATAGAGTGGTGTGTCCATATACATAGTAGGTATTTGAAAAACAATACCTGGATCTAATTACTATTATTTATTACTTTTATCTATTTTTTACAGAAACACTGAATTACCAACAATATTCTTAAGCACCAACACCAGTCATATTTTTAAAATTTCAGTACCGATTGGTTCCAAAGTCAGTACTTTTGACAACTTCAGTGGAATTATGTACTCTACCAGTCAAAAGTTTGGAAACTTTACTATTTTTAATGTTTTTGAACAAAGTCTCTTACGCTCATTAAGGCTGCATTTATTTCATAATAAATACAGAAAAAAAAATATTGTGAAATATTATTACAATTTAAAATTATGGTTTTCTATTTTAATATACTTTAAAATATAATTTATTTCTGTGATCAAAGCTGAATTTTCAGCATCATTACTCCAGTCTTCAGTGTCACATGATCCTTCAGAAATCATTCTAATATGATGATTTATTATCAATGTTGGAAACAGTTGTGCTGCTTAATATTATTTTATAACCTGTGATACTTTTTTCAGGATTCTTTGATGAATAAAAAGTTACAAAATATCAGCATTTATTTAAAATAGAAATCTTTTGTAACAATATACACTACCGTTCAAAAGTTTGGGGTCAGTTATTTTTTTCTTTCTTTTTTTTGAAAGAAATTAATACTTTTATTCAGCACGGATGTGTTAAATTGATAAGTGATAGTAAAGATTTATATTATTAGAAAAGATTTATATTTTGAATAAATGCTGTTCTTTTTAACCTTTTATTCTTCAATGAATCCTAAAAAAGTATCACAGGTTCCAAAAAAATATTAAGCAACACAACGGTTTCCAACATTGATAATAACCGAGTATCAAATCATATTAGAATGATTTCTGAAGGATCATGTGACACTGGAGTAATGATGCTGAAAATTCAGCTTTGCATCACAGAAATAAATTATATTTTAAAGTTTATTAAAATAGAAAACCATAATTTTAAATTGTAATAAAATTGTAATAATATTTCACAATATTATTGTTTTTTCTGTATTTATTATTAAATAAATGCAGCCTTAATGAGCATAAGAGACTTCGTTCAAAAACATTCAAAATAGTAATGTTTCCAAACTTTTGACTGGTAGTGTGTGTAATTAAAGCTTTCCTGTAGCTCAGTGGTTAGAGCATGGCACTAGCAATGCCAAGGTCATGGGTTCGATCCCAGGGATTGCACATACTCCGATACAAATGTATAGTATAATGCAATGTAAGTCGCTTTGGATAAAAGCGTCTGCCAAATGCATAAATGTAAATATAATATATATACACACACACACACATACTATATATAATTACACACTGTGTGTGTGTGTGTGCGTATAAAATAGTATACATAGTATACATACAGTATATATATATATATATAATAGTATATATAGTCTGGCAAGTAAACAAAAAAAAGTGTCAAACCAAATGTAGCACCTACTATACAGTATGTGATTTCGGACGCAGCATGTGTCGGTGCTGAACTTACCACAGACAAACTAATCAGTTAATATCTCCTGGAGTTATAACCCCCTCCTCCGCCGCCAGAGCCATATCCACCTAAATATAACAATGCACAGGATCAGGCTTATGTGCAGTGGATTCACCTCTGATGTGGCATGCTGTGCGCTGGCCTTTCTTTACCTCCGTAAGGTCCTGAGTTCCTTCCTCCTCCAAAGTTATTTCCCTTCATGGGACCGTAGTTGGACTGTTGTCCACCGTAATTCCCGAAATCATTGTAATTTCCTCCTCCTCCTCCTCCACCGCCTCCACTACCACCACCACCAAAGTTACCTGCGGTGCAGGTACAAATTCAGGTTCACAGCACAACTCATCTAAATAAGCCACAATGCAGATGATTTCAATACCCATTTTTCTTTTTATTATTCTACTATATAATTTTTTTTTTTAAATAAATTTATAATTTTATTCAGCAAAGATGCATTAAATTTATCAAAAGTGACAGTAAAGACATTACAAAAAAAAAAACTTTCGCATAAATGCTGTTAACTTTCTATTCATCAAAAGGAACGTGACAAAAAGTACCCGTTTCCACAAATATCTGAAGCAGCACAAGTTTTCAGCATTGATAATAATCAGAAATGTTTGAGCAGCAAATCAGCATATTAGAATGATTTCTGAAGGATCATGTGACACTGAAGACGATTTCATTCGCATTCACGCCATGTCGGACTTACCACAATTACGAGATTCTGACTTGTAAAAAGCTTTCACGTCCTCATAGAACCTGTAATTACAACTTGCAAACATGGAACATGACTGTTAAGAGTCTGTTTAGTTTCATTGCTTTGGTGTCGTTTTCCCTGTTCCTGATTTCCCCATGTTCCCTTTGCTTGTTTCTGATTAGTTACTCACCTGTTTCTGTTTCAGCTAATTATCTTACCCTGTGAATTTAAGCCCTTAAAGGTGGTACAGAGGATCTTTTCGTCGACTGATTTTTTTAAATGAGCGCATGCGTAAGAACAACCCCCCACCATTTCGAGGGCACGCCTCCCAAAACTCGTGCACGAGTATTTACCACCGGCATTCGCTGTGTTATTAAGCCGGGCACACATTTAACGACTAGCTAAAACATTCTAAGACTGTGCTCAACATACAGCGATTGTTTCCTGCTCCTGAAGCAGATTTATATACTTTCACATGGAATTTGAACACCGACTGTAATCGCAGACTGAACGCAACTGCCTCTGACTGGACGCGTTTGAGCGCTATCAGTCATAAGTATCAATTTACATTCATAATCGGCCTTACAATCGATTTAAAGCCGCGCACACACTTAGTGGATTCATTATGTCGGACTCACCGCAGGTAACTCATAATCTGCAGTTGTTACTCCTGTCTCCTGACAAAAACATTGCATGCGGCGCCTGTGGAGTGTGGAAAGTTACTGGAGCGCGCAGTCACGTGTCTCTCACAAGGAACGTCATGGCAGTGATTGACAAGCCAGAGGGCCAATCGTTTACGCGATGATCGCGTAAACGATTGGCTGATGTTTTTAAGGCCCTACCTCGTGCACAGATGATGTATATTAATAATATTCCTTTCAGTGCACCTAATAAATATTCTTTCATCAGTTAGTAAAGACAGTTTCAAGTAATATTGCAAAAATGTATAAAACAAAACATCCTCTGTAGCACCTTTAATTTCCTGTTCATTGTTCAGTCTCGTTTACGTGGTTGAGCTTTATGATTTCTGTCTCCTGAATATTCCTAAGTATTTGCTATTAAAGATAGTTCTTGTTGGATTCTCCATCATTGTGTGATTTATAAAGCTGTTACAATGACCACTGCGGATTCATTTGGCATTGACAGTGTTGCCATAGAAACACATTCCAAATCCGAGAATGTGAACAGCTCCGAGTCGAACGTCACGGGATGTCATCTCATAATTTACTGTAATATGGCATGGCGTGAACACAATATAAAGACTGCTGAAAATTCAGCTTTACCTTTTAAAATATATTAACAGTAACAGTGCTTTTAAACTGTAGTAATATTTTTAATCTATTTTACATGCAGCCTTTGTGAGCAGAAGATTACTTCAAAAACATTAAAAATCTTATGGACTCCAAACCAACTCCAAATGTTATTAAAAAATCTAAACCAAAAAATCAAAACACAACTTGCTCTGCCTCTGAAACAACTTCCATTTTTCGATGACATCACTGAGCCCTCTTGTTTAGTCCCTCCCCCAAACCACCTGTCAAGTTTTTGTCTTAGCTTAAACCATAACGTACCTCCAAAATTCCTGCCATCATTGTAGTTGTCATATCCTCCGAAGCCTCCTCCGCCTTGGTTACCGAATCCAGGACCTCCACCGTACCCTCCACGGCCCCCTCCATAGCCAGGACCCCCACCACAGTTACCCCCTGCCAAACACAAGCACAAACATCTGCTTCAGTGCTAATCATTTCAGTCTGGCCTTCAGGGGACGTGACTGATTGGTTGACTGTGATGGGTCAGCACTTCATTTGGACTTAATTTGCACCACTTCTTGGGTGCTTATTGTTTTGGATGTTGTTGTTGGTTTGTTTTTTGGACGCCTTCCTTTTTTAGCAATTGTTTGATGTCTTCTAACTTATTGGTTAGTTTGCTTTGATCAGCCGTCAGGATTTGTTATGTGAATATAAAATCTCTTGATACTTGTTCTTATTGCCGTCATCCTTTAGCTAGCATTACATTATATGATCATGCTATCATTCATTCAAGTGCTATTAAACTATTCGAACGTGATAAGACACAAAACTGGCACACCGGCCGCATTGAGTTCTCTTTTGCACTTGAACAGGCAAAAAACACAAAATTATGCCAAATGCCCATTTTATCGAGTATCCTCATAAGCACAGTCTTAAATAAGTTAAATAAAGTCTTAAATGAGTGTTAAGAGTTGTGAGGAACTGAGATGTCAGGTCTTAAAGTGACAGTAGCCTAATAAACCTGTCAATTTTAATAAAAAAAAATTAAAAATAAAAATAAAAATCACACTTCTCTTGACTGAATAACTTTTGTAGCGTTAATAAAAATTAATCTATTTTTCATTTATAATATATTTCAGTGACGTGTTTGATAACTTTTTTAAATTTCTGTATATTTCCTACCTGATCAAATATTTAAAATATACTGTTAAATGTTGTCTGCACATTAATTTGGAGATTAACTAAATTATTCAAATATAAAAATATATTAAAAACTTTCATGTTAAATGTGATTAATTAAAGATATAATATAGTATAATTTTATTTAATGCCATGTCAGCATCTGAGGGTATTTTCATGGCAAAAACTCAATTACAAAAATACAAATATCACATAAATACAATAATAAAAAAAAGCAAAGTAATAATATACAAGATTTTTTTTTTTTAATTAACCCATGATAAAAATTCTAAAACCTTTTCAATAAAATTTTTACTAAATAAGTTAATGATTAATTACAGAAAATGTGAGTTTTGTTTTATTTAAGTTACCCGTTTACAGGCTTTTTGTTTAGCTATTTTCACTTATTAAAACCCTTGCACTTTAAGCCACTAGCTTCTGCCTGCCTGTTTGTTACATGTTTTATGAAAGAGTCTGATTTTTGCTTATTGATCATGTTAGTATCATGATATTGTCCCCACCGAATCCGTTGTATCCATCTCCTCCGTAGCCACTCCGGCCTCCTCCGTACCCTCCTGTAAAAGATACGGGATTCAGTGTGTTTACCACAGCGTTATTTACACCCGAGGTGCTACAGTACAAACTGACACACAGGATCAGGTGTACAGTATCACATGTCATCTTACCTCTGCCAAAGTTGTCACCTCCGAAGTTTCCTCCTCTGCCCATGAAATTATCCCCACCTCCACCGCGATCTGAGAACGAAAAGCACATGATGATCTGAAACAGTACATTATATATTATTAACAATAATCACATGCAATGGTTTGAATATTACAACAACAATTTATTATGAAATGTAAACATGTCTATTTGAGAATCAGGAGAAGCAGTTAGATATAAAACATGCTACTTACATCTCTGATTAGAAACAGCTTGCATCTCCTGCTTTGGAAGTGCTTTTCTTACTTCACAGTTATGCGAGTTGATTGTGTGATATTTTTGTGCTGATGAAAAAGGAAAGACTATTTTTAAAAAATCAAAACAGAGATCTGTTTGCTCAGCTACTGTATAAAACCTGTAAGAACAAGTATTTCTTGACATAATATGGGAGGTAAGTTGACACAGCATGTTCACAAACTTTTATACAGTTGTGGCAAAAATAATATTTGTTTTTAACGACCCTACAAGAAAATATTTTAGATTTTTTAAAACAATTTAAATATGAGGGAAGAACAAAACACTAAACTTGGTTAAAGTATTTATCTGACAAATTTTTTTGCCAAAACAAACTTAAGCTACAGGTTTAATTTTACAATGCAAAACAACAACAAATGCATAGAAAAACAAAAAAGCTCACAGGAAAAAGCATACACTGACTACAACATAATCAGTTAGTAATATTTCATTGATTCTCTCGTTTTTTGCATGTGTTCATAATTTCTTTGTATGACAGCCTGGCCAAAAATGATGTCAAAAATAACACAATTGACTCCAAGCACAACTCTGCAATACGCTTATAAAATCTTTAATACATTGTTAATAATATCAAAGAGTGAAGATGTCAATTTTCCAAGGCCGTAAATCACTTTTGGCCACTACTGTACATGAATGAAGA
>RJVU01010503.1:571766-597492 GCA_003731715.1 Anabarilius grahami | reverse complement strand
TAAATATTTTTTTGCAAACATTTTTATATTCAAATTGAAGTACAAATATTCCATGTAATATATCAATAAATGGCACTTCATAAAAGCTGCATGCATAATAATTAAAAAAAGATGCAGTTTTAATAGTTTTAGATGGAGTCATTTACCCATAAACAATTTATCCTGTCAGTCAGTCAGTGTGTTTGACTAGCAGATGAAAGTAAAAAGGTTTAAATCTAAACTCACCAACAATTTTATCCACAGTATCATGATCATCGAAGGTGACGAAGCAGAATCCTCTCTTTTTCCCAGTCGAACGCTCCTCCATTATGTCGATGGTCTCAATCTTCCCATACGGCTCGAAGTACTCCCGGATGTGATACTCATCTGTGTCTTCCTTGATTCCACCCACAAAGATCTTCTTCACTGTCAGATGGGCTCCAGGTTTATTAGAGTCCTGGATAAGGAAAGTAAATGAATTTACATCTTGATTAAAAGGTATGTTAGAGGGGTCATATGATGCTTTTTAAAGTTTTCCTTTTATGTGTCTATTTGTGTATGTATACGATCAGCAAAGTCTCCCACAAAGAGATTTATTCTATCTAACAGGGAACACCGATCCAGACATGGCTAAAACACCTCAATTGTAGTCCAGATTTTACTTCCTCAATCATCCACGTCACAATGTGAAATATTAGCATAGTGCCTCCCAAAGGCATGCGCAGAGAAAGAAGACGATGTTTCAGTAAATTGTAGTGTTGTCATCCAAAACCAGATGAATCAGAAGTTAAGATTTATTAAAGGATTAGTTCACTTTTAAATAAACTTTTCCTAATCATTTACTCACACCATGTCATCCAAGATGTCCATGTCTTTCTTTCTTCAGTCGAAAAGAAATTAAGGTTTTTGATGAAAACATTCCAGGATATTTCTCCTTATAGTGGATTTCAATGGGCACCAAACAGTTGAAGGTCAAAATTACAGTTCCAGTGTAAACGAAACAATCTGTCATTTTCGAAAAAAAATACAACCGTTTATGCTTTATAAACACAAAATATCACCTTGAACGTACTTCCCGTTTCCGCATTCTTCAAAACGCTTACGCTGTATGTCTTACGCCTTCCTTATTCTACTTACGGAAAAACTTGGCGCCAGTTTCGTTTTTTTCCGCAAGTAGAATAAGGAAGGCGTAGGACATTCAGCGTAAGCGTTTTGAAGAATGCGGAAACGGGAAGTACGTTCAAGGTGATATCTAGTGTTCATAAAGCATAAACGGTTGTATTTTTTTCGAAAATGACCGATCGTTTTGCTAGATAAGACTCTTATTCCTCGTCTGGTATCATTTAAAGCCCTTTGAAGCTGCACTGAAACTGTCATTTTGACCTTCAACCGTTTGGAGGTCATTGAAGTCCACTATAAGGAGAATAATCCTGGAATGTTTTCATCAAAAACCTTATTTTATTTTCGACTGAAGAAAGAAAGATATGAACATCTTGGATGACATGAGGGTGAGTAAATTATTATTATATAATAAAGTCCACAAGATAAAAAAAAAAAAGCAGAATTTATTAAAATAACCCCGTTCATAAGTATGTGAACCATTGGTTCTTAATACTGTGTGTGGTTACCTGGATGATCTACAACTGCTTTTTTGTTTTGTGATGGTTGTTCATGAGTCTCTTGTTTGTTCTGAGCAGTTAAACTGAACTCTGTTCTTCAGAAAAATCCTCCAGGTCTTGCAGATTCTTCTGTTTTCAAGCATTTTTTGCATATTTGAACCCTTTCCAGCAGTGACTGTATGATTTTGAGATCCGTCTTTTCACACTGAGGACAACTGAGGGACTCAAACACAACTATTAATAAAGGTTCAAACATTCACTGATGCTCCAGAAGGAAACACGATGCATTAAGAGTCAGGGGTGAAAACTTTTAAACAAGAAGTTGATGTGTAATTTTTTTTTATTTTGTTTAAAGAACATATTTTTTCATTTAGTACTGCCCTTTGGAAGCTACAAAAGATACTTGTTTCCCAGAAGACAAAAAAAGTACAATTTATTCTGTTCATCCAATTCAAAACGTTTTCACCTCCCGACTCTTAATGCGTCGTGTTTCCTTCTGGAGCATCAGTGAATGTTTGAACCTTTTGTAATAGTTGTGTTTGAGTCCATCAATTGTCCTTAGTGTGAAAAGATGAATCTCAAAATCATACAGTCACTGCTGGAAAGGGTTCAAATATGCAAAAAATGCTTGAAAACTGAAGAATCTGCAGGACCTGGAGGATTTTTCTGAAGAACAGAGTTCAGTTTAACTGCTCAGAACAAACAAGGGACTCATGAACAACCATCACAAAACACAAAAACAGTCATAGATCATCAGGTAACCACACAGTATTGAGAATCAATGGTTCACATACTTATGAATGGGGTTATTTTAATAAATTCAGCTATTTTTTTTATCTTGTGGACTTTATGTAAACATCTGTTGTGTGAAATAGTTTATTCAGGACAGTACTAAATCAATAATAACATGCAATTTTCATGATCCTTCTTATTTTGTTAAAATGATTAACATTTTTCTAGATTGTGCAAGGGAGCTCAACTGTATATTCAAAGACTACTGACCACTATGACTCAAGTCATGTTTGCAAAGTTGTTTCCGATTCATCCACATTTTCCGACTCGGGCTTGAACTGATACAGTAAAACCGACGACATTAGTATTAACTGAGTTTACAGTTGCTTTAGAAGCACTGGAAGCTGAAGCTTACGATTATAGTAAGGGGGCGTTACATTTCAGACACACGCTTGAGCTGTCTGGGCAATCACAACGCACTGTCAGCTGGCCAATCAGAGCACTCTGAGCTGTTCAGAAGAAGGTGCTTTGTAGAAATCAGCGTGTTTCAGACAGACTGGGAATAGAGGTGCTGCACTAATGTACAGTATGTGAAAAATTATGTTTTTTGAACATTTAAGCATGTTAACCTGTTCTGTTACACCCAACAATCAAAACAATGAGCTTTTAAAATAGTATTATATGGCCCCTTTAATTTCAGAGTAAATGGAGTACAAATCTGTATGGAGGTCCATTTCTACCACAGAATAAAAACAGCAACAAAAAAAAGGTAACGGTGAAATTTCTCAGAATTGCAAGTGACCATTTTCAATTCAGAATTTCTTTCTCAGAATTGTAATACTTTTTCAATTGATTTGTCCAATGAATTTGAATTGACAAAATAAAAAATAAAAAAAAGTTATCTAACTTTTGGGAGCAAGTAAAACTCAAAAAAGAAAAAATATAACGAATTGAGTTTTTTTACAGTTTCTCAGAACTGTGAGATTCTAACATACAATGCTGGTTTAATTTCTCACAATCTTGCGATTTTAAATGAACATCTTGCAATTATGAATTGAGTTAAACCTGTAACAGGGAGAGATAAAGCCTGAACTGTGAGATATAAACGAGTCACAATTCTGAGAAAAAAGTCAGAATTGCAGGATCATATCTCAAAATCACAAGAGATTAACTCTGAAGTGCAAGAAATAAAGTCGAATTGTGTTCGAAACTCACAATTCTGAGAAAGAAAGTCTGAATTGCAAGATATTAACTCGTAATTGTGAAACAAACTCATAACTGAGAGATATAAAGTCACTTCAATTACTAGTTGATTCTCCATGTCAACATCCCATGTTCAGCATTATGGTTTAGGTGGATGTAACTGTACCTCTCTGGAGACGGCCCGTTTGGGCTCAACGACTCGACCGTCCACTTTGTGTGGCCGTTCTGCCATAGCAGCGTCAACCTCCGAGACACAGGAATACGTCACAAAGCCGAAACCTCGCGAGCGTTTGTTTGCTGGATCTCTCATTACCTGCGGAAAGATGATCATTGATAATAACAGTGGTTTTATTACTGTTATAATTATTATTATTTGTATATGCATTAAGTCATACCACGGAACTGTTGGATGCTTGATTCTGATTGGCTGACAGACATTTTAAGTTGTTGATTAAGCAGGATAGAAGGTTAAAAGGTTTGTATGCAGCTACAATGTGAATATCAGCATGGCTGTGAATTTCAATAATTCAGTGGTCCATTATTAATTGATACTTATTAAAAAAAAAGAAAAGAAAAGAAAAAAAAAAAAACCTCTGTGGCAGTACCATACAAGTTACAGGAGCTATGTTTCCATCCACCTGTTTTTATGCACATTTTAGGATATTGTATAAATTAATTAAATAAAAACACTGTATGAAAATACCTAGAATATATACAGCACAGTCTAAAAGTTTGGAACCACTAAGATTTTTAATGTTTTTAAAAGAAGTTTCGTCTGCTCACCAAGGCTACATTTATTTAATAAAAAATACAGTAAAAAAACAGTAATATTGTGAAATATTACAACAAATTAAAATAACTGTGTAATATTTAAATATATTTGACAAAGTAATATATTCCTGTGATCAAAGCTGAATTTTCAGCATCGTTACTCCAGTCTTCAGTGTCACATGATCCTTCAGAAATCATTCTAATATGCTGATTTGCTGCTCAATAAACATTTATGATTATTATCAATGTTGAAAACAGTTGTGTACTTTCTTTTTCAGGATTCCTTGATGAATAGAAAGTTCAAAAGAACAGCATTTATCTGAAATACAAAGCTTCTGTAGCATTATACACTACCGTTCAAAAGTTTGGGGTCAGTAAGAATTTTTATTTTTATTTTTTTGAAAAGAAATTAAAGAAATGAATACTTTTATTCAGCAAGGATGCATTAAATCAATCAAAAGTGGCAGTAAAGACATTTATAATGTTACAAAAGATTAGATTTCAGATAAACACTGTTCTTTTGAACTTTCTATTCATCAAATAATCCTGAAAAAAAATATTGTACACAAATATTTTGTACAATTGTACACATTAAATGTTTCTTGAGCAGCAGATCAGCATATTAGAATGATTTCTGAAGGATCATGTGACACTGAAGACTGGAGTAATGATGCTGAAAATTCAGCTTTGCATCACAGGAATAAATTACTTTGTCAAATATATTCAAATAGAAAACAGTTATTTTAAATTGTAATAATATTTCACAATATTACTGTTTTTACTGTATTTTTAATTAAATAAATGTAGCCTTGGTGAGCAGACGAAACTTCTTTTAAAAACATTAAAAATCTTAGTGGTTCCAAACTTTTGGACTGTACTGTATTTAAATTCTAAAAATGTGCATAAAAAAAATGTACGTGCTCAATTCACCCTTTGCTGGGAGTTTGATTGACAGGCGATCTGACCAATCATATCTTAAATGACCAAATTTGAACTTCATCAAAAGTAACCTGCTCTGACTTGTCTGTCGACGTGTTGTCAGTGTCCACTAGCTCTGCGATGTGTGTCATTCATGATGGAGGAGAAAAGAGCCACCGTTTCTTCCCCAATTGCAGCACCTTCCATTTTTATTAGATATTTTGCGCCAGTTTCCTAGGAAGTGATGAATTTGTTCTCTTGAACACATGGGATGGAAACAGTGCTTTAAGCGAAAACGTTTCATGTGATATTCCAATTTTGCGCACATTCATTTCTCAACTTTGGATGGAAACACAGCTAGTGATAGTATGAAGCGGTATTATCCTAATTCAGTGAATGATTACCATATTCATATACCATGGTGTGGATGAGAGCTTAACCTGGTACTTTCTGAATTGTAATGGAAGAAATATGGATGGCTTTTATCTCTCTGTTTCTGCTGCAAAGTGAATACAATTAGTCAGTAAAGCACAACTGAGAAGAGTGTGATCTGATGGCCACTCACCACACAGTCTGTGAGTTTGCCCCATTGCTCAAAGTGAGCTCGTAAACTGTCCTCTGTGGTCTCAAAACTAAGTCCACCAATAAACAGCTTCCTGAGCTGCTCCGGCTCCTTACTGACTCGACCCTGTTCACATAAAACACACAGTTAAAAACATGACTTGTCTCGAACCTTTGCCTATTTAGAAATATGCGTCATTAGACAGATAAAAAGGGCCCTGTAGGTTGTATAATGCTCTAAAGCTATTAAGATAATTGTTTATAGCTGATAATGACACGCGTTCATTGATTGCACCACTCTAACCGCAGAGCTGGTCTCTCTGTGTGGGTGTTTCTGCTTGGCAGAGCATGGATTGCATCAGGCCATGCCTTTGCCAAATTAGGTGAATGAATGCTCTTTTAATATTCATTAGATTGAGTGGCGTGAGCCCACCCATCCCTCCTAATTGTCTGAAAGACTGATGTTAAAGCCAATAGAGCGCAACAGTCGGATTCCGGACGTTAAAACTCAATTTTCTCCATAAGGAAACTGATTTTGAACTAAAACTTTTAAGAAAGACCTACTGTGAGCTACGAGGTTGTTAATCGATCGTATTTGCTTCTGCTAAAGCCGCCAGCCCACATTATTTCAACTTGTTTTTTAAAAATAATCATGTTTAACAATAGAATTCCTGGTGAAAAACTACATTACCCATGATGCTGTATAGAAAAATCACACCAATCAGAGAATCCAAATAAGCAACAAGCTCCAAAATAGCTCTAAGCCCCGCCCACTCCAATGAAGCGCTGCGAACGACGTAATCGAGTCGATCTCTCTACGCTGTTAAAATACTTAAATGTTTGTATAGGCATATTTTTGCAATAAACTTAAAATAAATTGTTTTTATACATATAATCAACATTTGTAAAGGAGTAGTGTTATATTTCTCCATTGTTTTTAATTCGATCATGCTGTTCGCAATGCTTCATGGGATTGTAGTTCTTTCCCTCACTAAAGGCCATTCACAGTTTTGTCTTTTTGTCCGATTTTCAAAAACTTTTTTTTTGCTTCAAATCAAAGTTTTAGTGTTGTGATTCACCTCGTAGCTGATTGGCTTGGTTCATGGCTATTTTAAAATCCCTATATGGGGAAAATGAATGAAAAAATATATATATTCCGGAACCAGCGTCACTGAAAAAAGGGGGCGGGCACTGTTGCGCTCCACTAACGCGAAGGATAGATTTATGAATATTAATTAGAGTGCGTGATTGGCGCAACGTCAGCGTAACCTTGTTAATATTCATTAGCTAACCTACGCTATAGTAAGGTTCGTATTTCAGCCGGTGGCAGTAGGTTTCTATGATATTATTACATCTAAAGGAATAAAGTGGCTGTGTGTGAAAACGAAGTTTACAAAGATTACACGTAAATTCTTCCGAAATAAAGACTAAATTCAGGAGGAGACGGTTGGAAATAAACCAGCGGCTGAAGAGCGTCTAGAACATTCCATACGAGTTCACGCGCCATTTTAGATTTCTTTTTCGTGTTTCCTCCATATTGTTAGAGATAAGAGTAAAATTAAAACCTTAAATCCCTCTATCTGTATTTTATACTGTCGTGTTTTCAGAATAACAGGCTCGATATTTTGTTAACGCTAGTAAACAGCCCCTCCTTACCCAAAACATTAGCAGCACGTTCAAAATTGAACAATGAGTTCATGCCTTGCACGCATTTGGTGTTTAAGAGAGTAACTGTAACACTAAGAGTCTCACATGTAGTTTGAAAATAGTAGTATATACGCCTTAACAGTATGTGCTCTGCTGTCGTTCACAGACGCACGGCTGGTTCAACATGACAGCTAAATGCACCAAGCCACTGTAATAAACTGACATAAAATATGTATAATTATTCATTCTGTTGACACAAACTCCATATAATAGTGGAATATTGATAAATTGGTACCTCCATGCTGCAGTTTTTGCGCCCTTTCAGTCTGCACGCCACGCGGAGAAAAGCGCTGTAATGTCACGCTTCGGCCATTGGAGGCGCTGCCGGACACTTCCGTAGCGGTTAATAAACAAAACTGCGTGCGTCCAGCGGAAGAATATTGTAGCCGGAGCTACTTCTCTCTGTTTATGTATACGACGAGTCACGCAGGTACTGGGCTACTCCGCGCAGCGGTTGGTCTGAAATAGTCCCAATATAAACACTTATAGGCGTACCGTAGTGATTCAGGATAAGACAAAAACGCTGTTTGGAAGATGGATTCATGATATACACGCTCAGTTTTGTAAATTTTGAACAAAAAAAGTTACTTAGTGTATGTTGAACAAAGGTTAATGCTGATAGTTAATGTAAACGAATGCATTTACTAATCTTAACAAATGAGACTTTGTTGTAAAGTATTACAATTTATGTGCTAATCCCAATAAATATGTTATGCAATTTAAAAAAATAAAATACTTCCATACACTGTTGACTTTACAGAATATAATTAACATTATCTAAGGCAGTGGAGATTGATAATATGATACAGACACAAGAAGCGGTAGTGTGCACTTGGTCTTAGAATCAGAATAGTTTTAGTTAAGGTAAGTTTGCAATTATGAGGAATTTGACTTGATTTATTGGTTTGAACTACACTACTCTGAAGCCCTATATATATCTTAAAACACTTAGTCAGTTAACCCACAAATAACTATTTGAGGCCAAATGCCATTTAATACAGGTATATTGTTTGATATTTAAGACATTAACAGGCAGTTGTAAGTTTTATACAGGTGAGTTGTAAGACTCACCTGCAATTTGAGATAACAGATGAAGGTGACAAACCAGACGGCGATGCACAAAACCTGTTCTTTAGAAAACAGACTTGTTTTATTTTAAGGAAAGTGATAAATGTTGGATCATCTGTGCTTGTTGTGCTCTGTGTCACCCTGACGGTGAACGTGATTTCCCCAAACAACATGTTCCTGGATCAACATTCCAATCAAGCAGTCAGATTTGAGGGACGTTTACTGTTTATGTCAAGTTTAGGCTTACTATACTAGGTGCTTCTACATCAGTGTTATTCACCTATCATTTCCCTCTGATTTTAGGGATAAGTTATGGGTAGGTTTAAGGATAAGGATATGGTTAGGACAAAATTTTCGGACAGGAATGTTGTTCTTGGATCAACAAAATATGTTGAACATGTCTTACTTGGCAAAATCATGGTGACCGCCGACTGATGGTGGTCCAACAGACTTGAAATGAATTGATGGATGGGTGGATTGATTGATTGATTGATTGATTGATTGATTGGTTGGATGGATGGATTGGTGGGTTGGTGGATTGATCGATTGATTGATTGATTGGTGGATGGGTGATGGATGGATTGATTGGTGGATGGATGTATGGATGGATTGATTGGTCAATGGATGTATGGATGGATTGGTGGGAGGGTGGATGGATGATGGATGGATGGATTGGTTGGTTGGTTGGTTGGTTGATGGATTGATTGATTGGTGGATGGATGGATGGATGATGGATGGATGGATTGGTTGGTGGATGGATTGATTGGTGGATGGATGATGGATGGATGGGTGTATTGATTGGTTGATGGATGGATGGATGGATGGGTGTATTGATTGGTTGATGGATGGATGGATGGATGGATGGATTGGTTGGTGGATGGATTGATTGGTGGATGGATGATGGATGGATTGGTTGGTGGATGGATTGATTGGTGGATGGATGATGGATGGATGGGTGTATTGATTGGTTGATGGATGAATGGATGGATTGATTGGTTGATGAATGGATGGATGGATGGATTGGTTGGTTGATGGATGGGTGTATTGATTGGTTGATTGATGGATGGGTGTATTGATTGATTGATTGGTTGATGGATGAATGGATGGATTGATTGGTGGATGGATTGGTGTATTGATTGATTGGTTGATGAATGGATGGATGGGTTGGTTGGTTGGTTGGTTGGTGGATGGATGGATGGGTGGGTGTATTGATTGATTGGTTGATGAATGGATGGATGGATGGATGGATGGATTGGTTGATGGATGGATGGATGGATGGATTGATGGATGGATTGGTTGGTTGATGGATGGGTGTATTGATTGGTTGGTTGATTGGTTGATGGATGGATGGATGGATGGATGGATGGATGGATGGATGGATGGATGGATTGGTTGATGAATGGATGGATGGATGGATTGATGGATGGATTGGTTGGTTGATGGATGGTGTATTGATTGGTTGGTTGGTTGATTGGTTGATTGGTTGATGGATGGATGGATAGATGGATTGATGGATGGATTGGTTGGTTGATGGATGGGTGTATTGATTGGTTGGTTGATTGGTTGATGGATGGATGGATGGATGGATGGATTGGTTGATGGATGGGTGTATTGATTGATTGATTGNATGGATGAGTGGATGGATTGATTGGTTGATGAATGGATGGATGGATGGATGGATTGGTTGGTTGATGGATGGGTGTATTGATTGGTTGATTGATGGATGGGTGTATTGATTAATTGATTGGTTGATGGATGAATGGATGGATTGATTGGTGGATGGATTGGTGTATTGATTGATTGGTTGATGAATGGATGGATGGGTTGGTTGGTTGGTTGGTTGGTGGATGGATGGATGGGTGGGTGTATTGATTGATTGGTTGATGAATGGATGGATGGATGGATGGATGGATGGATGGATTGGTTGATGAATGGATGGATGGATGGATTGATGGATGGATTGGTTGGTTGATGGATGGGTGTATTGATTGGTTGGTTGATTGGTTGATGGATGGATGGATTGATGGATGGATTGGTTGGTTGATGGATGGTGTATTGATTGGTTGGTTGGTTGGTTGATTGGTTGATGGATGGATTGATGGATGGATTGGTTGGTTGATGGATGGGTGTATTGATTGGTTGGTTGATTGGTTGATGGATGGATGGATTGGTTGATGGATGGGTGTATTGATTGGTTGATTGGTTGATGGATGGATGGATGGATGGATTAGTTGATGGATGGGTGTATTGATTGGTTGATTGGTTGATGGATGGATGGATGGATGGATGGATGGATTGGTTGGTTGATGGATGGGTGTGTTGATTGGTTGATGGATGGGTGTATTGATTGATTGATTGATTGATTGATTGATTGATTGATTGGGGGCCTTCAGGTTCATTGCAAAATGAAAACAAAATGTTTTCGGCCAATCAAAGCCATCAATCTAAGTCAGTAGGTTAAATGCAATCATCTTGTTCTAGAAAGGCTGGATAGTGAACATTTTTGGAATACTTGGAATGTGATCAGTTGTACTCGTGTCAATTTCCTGTTTGTAAAAAGGCATCACGTACAAATTAAAAAAGAAAACAGTACAGTTTATCTCAACTTCTGTTTGGACACTGTCTTATCTTGTTGATGACAACATAACTGCACTATAATTGAGGTGATGCAACATAAACACCTGCAAAATTGCTGTTGTGACTGTAAACAGGTCCAGTGTCATTGTGTGGATGTGTTTGTGTACCAACACTGTGACTCATAACATGGGTTTGAAAAATTACTGTAAATACAGTGAAAACAAAGAATTCCTTATATACCGAACTCTCACTCATTTCATTTCATCATCCAACTGGTCTCGAGGTGATTTTATGTTTTCTTCGAGTTCACTAAGAGTTCTATTCATAACATTAATTACACAACTATCCACTAAATCCACTAATGTTTCACAACCACAAAGTGTCACAATACTCCTTGTTTCCATTTTGATCTATTTTATATCATTTTAAAAATATAAAAAAACTCATCTTGTGAAAGGTTGTGCCTGATAGCTTTCTTTAAGATAAATGCCACTTAGTTTGATATATGATATCGGACTTCTCTTGAAAGCAATATCTCTGTACATATTCACACTATTCCATTGTGTTTATGAGGAAATAGTGTGTAATGTGATGCAGTAATTACTCTTAGAAATGAGAAAGTGAGAGCCTACATTCATATGCAATTATCCATAATCACTCAGATATTTCCATGACATCATCCCCCAATCAGAGAATCAGTTTGCGGCTTTTGTGAGGAGATTAATTCATAAAGCCGTAAGGGATCTGTGCTCACAGAACACAGGAAAGATGCAGTCAGACTGGTTTACACAGAGGTTAATTGGGAGAAAGACATTAAAATAGAGTACAGTGCGCCACCTGCTGGCCATCCATGCGCCTCAAATCACATCAGCCTATGACGAACGAATATGACAAAAGTCATTAATAAAATTAACATGTAAGCAGCATCTTACTTGTAATAGTTGAATAAATCGACGTAAATGGCCTTGGCCAATAGCTATCTGGCATAGCGTGAATGCAGGGGTGTATGATGATGATTTATAGCAGTTTTATGAGATGGTTATAATGTGTATCATCATTACCACAATGTGACAGATGAAATACTAGCATAATAAAACAGCCACTCTCACTTCCAATATTAGAGCACTTTTATTTATTGGCAGATGTCTGCTTCAGATTTATTAGAGCAGCATAGGCCTATTTTGTTATAGTTAAAAGAAGAGACGAAAGGAAGGTTTTCTCTCTCTTTATCTCTCTTCAGTGAAACTCTGGTCTGGGTAAACGCATGTTAGTTCCAGCTCATTTGTTTCTTAATTAAACAGCTAAAAGCTCTTGGACAGGGTGACATTATGTTCTGCTGAACGCTGCGACCTTTAATGAGTCTCTTGAATCGTTTTATCTAATGTCTGTGGGTGATAATCTGATTTATTCTGATTGTAAACAGTCCATTAAAGTGTCAGTGTCACTCAAGCCGAGAGAAATGCAGCGTGTCTGACACAGTAAGGTCTCCGGTTCTCCAGGAATAACAGCTGTATCCCGTTGTGAACACATAAAGCCAAACCTCTAGACTTCTCGCACAAAGCTTTGTGCTTGGACACACGGTTTATCAGAAGGCAACAGTCTGTCAAGACGTTCACTATATGTTTCAAATCACGTAGGCCTACTATACTGTTATATATACACCGATCAGGCATAACATTATGAGCACCTTCCTAATATTGTGTCGGTCCCTCTTTTGCTGCCAAAACAGCCCTGACCCGTCGAGGCATGGACTCCACTAGACCCCTGAAGGTGTGCTGTGGTATCTGACACCAAGATGTTAGCAGCAGATCCTTTAAGTCCTGTAAGTTGCGAGGTGGAGCCTCCATGGATCGGACTTGTTTGTTCAGCACATCCCACAGATGCTCGATTGGATTGAGATCTGGGGAATTTGGAGGCCAAGTCAACACCTCAAACTCGTTGTTGTGCTCCTCAAACCATTCCTGAACCATTTTTGCTTTGTGTCAGGAGCATTATCCTGCTGAAAGAGGCCACAGCCACCAGGGAATATTGTTTCAATAAAAGGGTGTACATGGTCTCAACAATGCTCAGGTAGGTGGTACGTGTCAAAGTAACATCCACATGGATGGAAGGACCCAAGGTTTCCCAGCAGAACATTGCCCAAAGCATCACACTGCCTCCGCCGGCTTGCCTTCTTCCCATAGTGCATCCTGGTGTCATGTGTTCCCCAGGTAAGCGACGCACATGCACCCGGCCATCCACGTGATGTAAAAGAAAACGTGATTCATCAGACCACCTTCTTCCATTGCTCCGTGGTCCAGTTCTGATGCTCACGTGTCCACTGTTGGTGCTTTCGGCGGTGGACAGGGGTCAGCATGGGCACCCCGACTGGTCTGCAGCTATGCAGCTCCATACGCAACAAACTGTGATGCACTGTGTATTCTGACACCTTTCTATCAGAACCAGCATTAACGTCTTAAGCAATTTGAGCTACAGTAGCTCGTCTGTTGGATCGGACCACACGGGCCAGCCTTCGCTCCCCACGTGCATCAATGAGCCTCGGCCGCCCATGACCCTGTCGCCGGTTCACCACTGTTCCTTCCTTGGAACACTTTTGATAGATACTGACCACTGCAGACCGGGAACACCCCACAAGAGCTGCAGTTTTGGAGATGATCTGACCCAGTCGTCTAGCCATCACAATTTGGTCCTTGTCAAACTAGCTCAAATCCTTACGCTTGCCCATTTTTATCCTGCTTCTAACACATCAGCTTTGAGGACAAAATGTTCACTTGCTGCCTAATATATCCCACCCCAAGCCAGAGGCACACTAAAAGATGTATAAAATCTTATAAGATTTTCAAAATATAATAATATCAGAAGGGTCACTTCAATGCCATTCACAAATCCTCTCCTGTGGCCTCATGGGATATTAAAGTGTCCATCAAATGCACACTTCAGAATCTCACCGGAAGTAGTAGGTCATTCGGGGGCTTTTCGCCTGTTTTATGAATACTATGAATTCAGACACTACTCAGCTCACATACTATATTTTTTGCATACTATATAGTATGGAAGTAGGCATATTCAGACGCTGTTTGCATCCATGTAGAACTCGTAATTACAACTCGGACTCATACGACCTGACCACTGCAATGTCATGTGGAAATAGTCAATATGTCAGTGGCTTCAGCATTGAAAATAGTTAAGCAGTCACTTCATAATGTTTTTATTTTAATAATTCATATAATTTACTATTTTCAATGTGAGAATAATCTGAAAATAAACGAAAGACAAACAATACAGTTTCATGTAGCTAGCACAGAGTTGAATAACTATTTAATAACGGAAGTTGCGCTAGTCTTTTCTTCCCTGTTGTGGCGTATATCAGAGTGAAACGGCTTCTGGAACAAGAACAAATGTAGGGCGGGGCTTGATTTTGTTCATGGGGAATTGATTGGATGGTTGTGGTTTGCTATTGGTGGATCTCATGTGAGTGACAGGTTGCCCCGCCCTCGTCATCAGAGAAGAGATGCTGCAAGAGGGAAGGGAAGATATTCTGATTCAAGATTATGAGGCACATGAATTTTAAAAATACGGATAAATCATTTATAATAAATACTGCAATATTCCATGATCTGAAGAACCTCATCAAGAACTTTTTCATCTCCAGAAAGGACAAACCAGACATAATGTGACCCTCTGGCACTTTATTACTGTTATTCTTTAGCTGTTATGTTCTTTTGCCTCTCCCTTTACTCCTGAGTGTGTCGTGACGTTGATCGATTGGGTCTTTTGAGATCTCCCCACACACACACACACTGGCGACTCTGTCTGTGGGCTGCTCAAATAGGGAAGGTGTGTGTTGTTCAGTATCTGAGCTGTGCAGATGTAGTATGATTGATGTCTTCAGTGTGACTTCTTGCTGGCACACTTTGTCAGATCTTCCACTCAGCTGTTGATCATACACCTTTCTGTTAGAGTTTAGAGCTGACAGTCGCCTGACAATGGATGTATCAAATCCCACGCGTACACATACACACACACACACACACACACCATCATAAGGCTGACTGCCTTATAGCCTCATCACATGCTTCAGGTCTCAAAGGCGCTGATCTGCTGACTGAATGTGTTTTGTAACTGGTGAAATAAGTGCCTGAACGAGGACCCTGTAAACTGAGAGAGGGGCTTTAACAATCATTTCACAGTTGCAGCCATTCAGTATAGATGATTCGCTTTTCATAACATTTATGCTGAAATAATCACAATAAATCCACATCCTGCAGGTGTATTTTTGCAATCCGAATACATCTAGGAAAAATTCGATAAATGAAAAGGCATAAAAACACTGACAGGGTTCAAATGAATGATTACAGGCCTGACCTGCCATCTCATGACGTCTCTCACGGCTCAGACAGACAGTGCGTGATCTTCTCTGGGTTTTAGGACAGCACTTAAGGCAATAATTAACCAAAGTTTTATATCCTCTTAAAAATAAATGAATTATGTAACGCCGGCTCTGTGTGGCAGCAGCTGCGGTCAGCAAGTCTTCTAAATAAATCTCCGGACTCTTTTTCCAGGGAGGAGGATGCGTCTGATGATGGACTGAACACTTCCCGCCGCAGACCTGAAAACCCATGCAGTGAACGTCTTCATTTTTTTATTTTGGCACATTATCACAACCTGTTTTAGAGAAAAATTGCTGATTCTCAGCAAATGCATTCTTCAGTCATTCTCCAGTATAAAATAAAAAATAGCAAGAGTGACAGGAGAGTTAAACAGCTTTCCTTGTTTTTCAATGAAGCAACTGAAACCATCAGCATTTAATTGCCTGTTCTAGTTCACCCGTATTTTTCAAAAGTTGGGGGTCAGTATGTTTTTCCCCCAAAGAAATTACGTTTTATTCAGCAAGCATATATTAAATTCATCTGTGCTTTTCAATGTTTTGTTCATCAAAGAATCATAAAAAATGTCGCATAATTTCCACAAAAACATACAACAGCACAAATATTTTCAACGAGCATCAAATCATCATATTAGAATGATTTCTGAAGGATCACGTGACACTGAAGACTGGAGTAATGATGCTGAAAATTCAGCTTTGATCACAGGAATAAATTATATTTTAATATATATTCACATAGAAAACAGCTATTTTTAACAACAGATATTTTCACAATATACTGTATATATACACTCTAAAAAATGCTGGGTTAAAAACAACCCAAGTTGGGTTGAAAATGGACAAACCCAGCGATTGGGTTGTTTTAACCCAGCGGCTGGGTTAAATGTTTGCCCAACCTGCTGGGTAGTTTTATTTAACCCAAATATTGTTTAAAAATTACTGTATTTCTTGCTTAAAATGAACCCAAAATATGTTGGAAATTAACATTTATTAATATGTTTAATAAACAAACATTTATTAATACTTTTTTTGAATAATATTTAAACAATAAACATTTATTAAATTGCTTATTAATAAATGCTCATCTTTTTGATTATTATTGTTGCCTCTAGTAATTATGAGTCTGATTTTTAATTTACATTTACATTTATGCATTTGGCAGACGCTTTTATCCGAAGCGACTTACATTGCATTATACTATACATTTGTATCTGAGTATGTGCAATCCCTAGGATCGAACCCATGACCTTGGCATTGCATAGTGCCATGCTCTAACCACTGAGCTACAGGAAAGCCTAAATTTCCAACCTATTTTGGGTTCATTTTAAGCCAGACATATAGCAATTTGTAAACAATTGTTGGGTTAAATAAAACTTCCCAGCAGGTTGGGCAAACATTTAACCCAACTGCTGGGTCAAAACAACCCAATCGCTGGGTTTGTCCATTTTCAACCCAACTTGGGTTGTTTTTAACCCAGCATTTTTTAGAGTGTATATATATATATGTATATGTGTGTGTGTGTGTGTAAACATTAAATAGTAATGCAGTATATTTAAAAAAAAGGTTGACATTCATTTAGTAGATTAAAAAACCTACATCTAGCCACCACCATTAGAAGCCTGAATTTTCTTGTGTTTGCACCAAAACCCATACAGTCATCTCTGAATCAACAATTACCCAAATTGTGTGCTGTCCTGCATTGATCTGAGTATATGTTATAGTGCATAAATGAAGAGAGGCTTATAGCAAAAAGGCAGAGAAAGAGTCACCAGCACAAAAGATCTCTTTCCACCGAACAGATAAACTCTCATTATGACCTGTAGGCCGAACAATTTAACTGAAAAAAACTGCGCCTTTGGTCTTGATTGAGCATAGTGTGCAACAATGATCCAAAAAGAAGTTGTTTAGGTTCACAATGATTCTTGCCCTCCACTGCTGCAGAAAGAAGTTCAGAAGAGCTCGTTATAAGCGCTGTCTGAAGATGTAAACCGGCCTATACGAACTTTATGTTTGTAGCAAGAAATTGAATAATATGTTTAAAAGTATCCTTCAATATTTTGAAAATCTACTAAAATGTCTCTGTATGGATATGTAACTACATTGTAGCTATAGTTCCATTAAATTCAGCAAGGAGTGATTCGGAAAACCTTCCCTAAACGTAATAGTTAATAGTTTATCTCAGAGGCCCGTGCATCAAACGCCATGACTTTATATTGCATAAGGTAGGTTAAATCAACAGGCCTAAAGGAGGTAAATTGCAACACCTCTGGTGCTTGTATAAGTTTTTCCAACATTCTAAAATAATTAATTACAAATCATGTTAAAAGTTATTGCAACACGAAGAACAACTGAATGAAAATCTAAGATAATATTGCATATAGATTACTGATGATTTACCTCACATCCTTTCATTTTTGCGCATGCATCCGCAGTGTGTTGCATTTTTAAAACAGCCCGTAGATGGCGCTCTTATCCACCAAATGCTCCATGCATCATGAGGAATCATTGAGCATTTATTTATGACACAACAAAAATGCATCAGCTGTCAGTGAATCATCTTATTCATTCACTTTCCCTGTTATTTAAGATAACAGTTTCCACTTCCAACTTTACTCTAAACTCAATATCCTAAGCCCATTAAAAATCTCAAGATCAGCAATATTGGTGTCAGACTGTGTGATAACACAACGTCACGTGGTCCATTGACACAAAAATAAAGATCTTATTTAAAAAAGTGTAGGCCTATTATTATAGATACACCTTATGAATAATTGATAATAATCTAATAACAGCCTAATGTTTCTTGTCAATTCTTTTCTTTAAGAATTGTACATTATGAAAAATAGGCTACATATTTCAGTGATTTTTTTGCGGATCCAGAAAACAGCGTCATATTGACCCTTAATCCGCCATCTTTCCACAATGTTTCAGGTTATAGCGCGACTTGTTTTCAGACCACACAATCTCGAGTCGTCTCCTCACAGCTCATTAGCACAGTGAATGATAAGCATTTGGAGGAGTGATCACAATGCCGCTTGACCCGGCAGACCCCTGATCAAAGGGCCGCTGTGTCGGGCGGGTGAACCGCATGTGTTCGAAATCGCCGCCTATTCATTCCACATGTGTGTAGTGCCCTAGGTAGCGTTCACTGCTGACGTCATCGGGCGGGCGGGCGCGCGCTGGAGCTGAGAGTTGACCTTGCCCCGGGAAATGACTGCGGAGGTTCCGCGCTGATCGGGGGGAAGCCCGACCGGCCCACACGGACATACGCAAGTGGAAACCAGAAGGAAACGGAGAATTGCAGAGAAGGGAACCAAAGAGCCAATATAAGTAGCGTTTACCACCCTCTCTCACGAGAGCAGAGAGTCAGGAGCCTGAATCGGTCTGGGCCAGAATCCCTCTCCCAGGAATTGAGGAAAAGCACAATCCCGCGCATCTGTTTCCTCAGACAGCACATAGAGGAAGCTGGACGTAAATCACACCCAACAAAAATAGAATCAGGACTGTTATTCAGAATGATCTTGGAGGCTTGGGCTTATTTTTTCCATGCCTGGCACAAGTTTTTATTGGCATACCTTCAACAGGCATACCTATGCTTTCTGAAATAAATAACGAGGCTGGATGTCACTCTTCAGATATATTTATATATATATTTAAATGTGTATGTAGGCTATATATATATATATATATTTATAGGCCTATATTCTTTATTGTCAACAACAGCAAAACTATTTAACTTTATTGCACAAAAAAGGTCAATTTCCTCCATGGCTGGACACTACGGGGTAAGTTGTCACAATAATACACTTTTTTTTTGACAAGAATACCTTTTTGATAAGTAAAGTAGGTAAATAAATAAATGCCATCTCCCACAACGTATTTAAATGATTAAATATAGTTTTAATGGCTTTTCAGCAAAGTTCAGGCTAAATGAAGAAATTATTAAACAAAACAATTCCTCACAATGGACAACATATCAATTTCTAAAGAGAAACTGTAAAGGCATAAAATTACAACGTGCTCCAATCTGACATTCCCAATGTCCGGATATGTCAGAAATGATCTTGAGAACACAGTATTCCGTCATCAATGACTCTAATGTATGTCATTGTGGTTTTATTGTGTTCACATGCTATTACAAAAACATTATGATATTGGAATTTGAATCATCTTAATATATGAGAGTTTTGTGTTTGAAACCAACATATATTACATGCGTTCAGCTCCTAAATATAGGTCTTGTGTCGACTTTCCTGAGTGACTATAGCTTCAGTCTTTCCTAAATTATCTCAAACCGGCTTTTGCAAATCATGTTATTCAATATTTGTTTGTTTATTTTTCCTATTCAATGAGATGAAACTACAGCACAGCGAGAGAAGCCTGTCGCGTAATCTGTCGAAAACTAATGCTTGGCTGCAACAAAATTCATATTAGCCTATAATCTATTGATATAAATAAAATGTGAATTATGCGTTGAAATATGTCCAGTGCCATCTGGCTAAACAGTGGGTATTAAATCACACATCTGAATAGCTTGGAGAGTTTATGGAAATTTAAACGGCAGCACGATCTTGGTCCCAGAATCTCATAAACAGCTCTGCATGCTGTTTCTCCAAGGCCAAGATCCCACAGCGATGAGCTCCACACGAATCCTTCAGCTGCTGGTGTTAATCGCAGTGTGGAGAGTGTTTAGTATGAAGGAACTAAACACTGGACTTCTTGCTCACACATGAGTTCAGTTCCAAAACCCAGTGAGCTGCCTTGTCTATGGTATCTGCTTCAAAAGAGCCACCACAACCGAAATGGCACCTCATAAGTGACTGATTTGCTGTACAGGCAGTAACTCCTCAAGGCCCGTAAATAGCTTTCCTGACTACACAAAAGAGACTCAAGAGACACAGTTAATTCCAGTAAAGTTTGATGTTGGCACCTTGTTAAGCTAACATGTGATACTTCATTTAAAAGCACAAAAAAATATATAGCACACACTTTTTAATTAGCGTGAACTATTTTCATGATTTAAAATGCAACTCTATTTAGTCTACATTCTGTCTGCCATCTTGGATAAAAAATTCACATATCCCTTCACAATGCATTCTTGTATTGCCATGGATTGTTGTGCTCCTCAAACCATTCCTGAACCATTTTTGCTTTGCTTTCCTGCTGAAAGAGGACACAGCCACCAGGGAATACCGTTTCCATGAAAGGCTGTACATGGTCTGCAACAATGCTCAGGTAGGTGGTACGTGTCAAAGTTACATCCACATGGATGCAGGACCCAAGGTTTCCCAGCAGAACATTGTCCAAAGCATCACACTGCCTCTGCCTGCTTGCCTTCTTCCCATAGTGCATCCTGGTGCCATGTGTTCCCCAGGTAAGCGACGCACACGCACCCGGCCATCCACGTGATGTAAAAGAAAACGTGATTCATCAGACCACCTTCTTCCATTGCTCCGTGGTCCAGTTCTGATGCTCAAGTTGGCGCTTTCGGCGGTGGACAGGGGTCAGCATGGACACCCTGACTGGTCTGCGGCTATGCAGCTCCATACGCAACAAACTGTGAAGCACTGTGTATTCTGACACCTTTCTATCAGAACCAGCATTAAAGGGTTAGTTCACCCAAAAATGAAAATTCGGTCATTTATTACTCACCCTCATGTCGTTCCACACCCGTAAGACCTTCGTTAATCTTCAGAACACAAATTAAGATATTTTAGTTGAAATCCGATGGCTCAGTGAGGCCTACATAGGGAGCACTGACATTTCCTCTCTCAAGATCCATTAATGTACTAAAAACATATTTAAATCAGTTAATGGGAGTACAGTGGTTCAATATTAATATTATAATGTGATGAGAATATTTTTGGTGTGCCAAAAAAACTAAATAACGACTTATATAGTGATGGCCGATTTCAAAACACTTCTTCAGGAAGCTTCGGAGCATAAATGAATAAGTGTATCGAATCATGATTCGGATCGCGTGTCAAACAGCCAACGGCTGAAATCACGTGACTTTGGCGCTCCGAATCATGATTCGATACCATGATTCATAACGCTCCGAAGCTTCATGAAGCAGTGCTTTGAAATCGGCCATCACTATATAAGTCGTTATTTTGTTTTTTTTGGCGCACCANTCAGCATGGACACCCTGACTGGTCTGCGGCTATGCAGCTCCATACGCAACAAACTGTGATGCACTGTGTATTCTGACACCTTTCTATCAGAACCAGCATTAAAGGGTTAGTTCACCCAAAAATGAAAATTCAGTCATTTATTACTCACCCTCATGCCGTTCCACACCCGTAAGACCTTCGTTAATCTTCAGAACACAAATTAAGATATTTTAGTTGAAATCCGATGGCTCAGTGAGGCCTACATAGGGAGCAATGTCATTTCCTCTCTCAAGATCCATTAATGTACTAAAAACATATTTAAATCAGTTCATGTGAGTACAGTGGTTCAATATTAATATTATAATGTGATGAGAATATTTTTGGTGTGCCAAAAAAACAAAATAACGACTTATTTAGTGATGGCCGATTTCAAAACACTTCTTCAGGAAGCTTCGGAGCATAAATGAATAAGTGTATCGAATCAGTGTTCTGAAGATTAACGGCATGAGGGTGAGTAATAAATGACAGAATTTTCATTTTTGGGTGAACTAACCCTTTAACTTCTTGAGCAGTTTGAGCTACAGTAGCTCGTCTGTTGGATCGGACCAAAGGGGCCAGCCTTCGCTCCCCAACTGCATCAATGAGTCTTGGCCGCCCATGACCCTGTCGCCGGTTCTCCACTGTTCCTTCCTTGGAGCACTTTTGATAGATACTGACCACTGCAGACCAGGAACACCCCACATCCTTTTCCCAATCGTGAAAGGATTTGGTCATGGCTGCCCCAGATAGTTGCCCGGAGGTGTTGCAAACATGGCCACCAAATGAAATGATTGTTTTGAAAAGGGACTTTTGCCAAAATGAGGCATCATGCTTGTCAGGCTATAAAAACACAAAAACAATAGCCTTATAGATTCACTGTCAAGAGGAATGACATAATTCATAATGCAAACCAAGTTGATTTTATACACTCTGTTGTGGTTTTGGAGTGTATTGACGCCTTGAAGCCTTCTCAGTGACGGTGGCAGATAATGAGCTCGCGCCACGGGCCGTGAACACAGAGACGCACAACAGCAGAAGCTCTTCCCATCAGAGCTCTGGGACTCATAAATGCTACAGGCCTCTCGCAGACTGACGAAGACGTGATTAATAACTGGAGAAGAAAATGTTGCACAAACAGAAATGTCTAAAAATGATAATTTAGTCATAGCTAGAGGGTCGTCCTTTTTAAAGGCAGGCCGCACACAGTTTGTTGTTGAAGATAGCGGCGTGTGGAGATGGAGCGGCACTATTGATGTTTGTGAAGGGGACATCAATACTGCACTGTAATAAAGCTCTGTTGACTGCAGGGAGCCTCAGTCGCGTCTCCTCGCCCCCGGTCCGCACACGCACCCTTCCATCGCGCTCCTCGTCCCTGCTCTCAGATGTGATTACCTTGCTTGGCTATTCATTTAGGAAGTCATTGTCAAGCAAAATCATCTCTGACTGTAATAAGCGAGCAGGGTTGTGTGTGTTAATCTCCGGGGTGTTATGGGTCATTCTTTCATGCAAAACTATGTCCCCATAGTATGTGTTCATGGAAAAAACACTCAATCTTAACAAAAAGAAATCATATTAGTTTGTTTTCTTTCATCAAAATTCAGCAAATTTGGGGTGGATTGTAATTTCATTACTATTTTTGCCATGTTCCCTGGTGCACTATGGCTTCTAAAGTGGAAATACTAATTTAGGCCTCTTAAGAAATATCCCGTGTTTCTTCCTCACCCCTCTAATGCCAAATATACAACAGCTGCATACACCTACCCTCTAAAAATGCTGAGATAAAAACGACCCAAGTTGGGTTAAAATGGACAAACCCAGCGATTGGTTTGTTTTAACTCAGCAGTTGGGTTAAATGTTGAATTCTACTGAATAATGAATTCTGGGGTACGGGAGGCCGCGAAGGGTCCATCTGTTGTATTCTTCATTGCTTGCGAAATGAAGGCTGCGTTTGTAGGAGCCTTTAAATTTGGACAGCCTTTGTGGCGCCACAGTGACACAATTGACCTTCGAATACAGCCTTTGAAGGATGCAGCCTCTGAATTAGGACACAGCAATGGTCTCTCCAAATTCAAGGTTAATCCAAATTCATTGACATTAGGACGAAGTTACGATCAAAGTTAAATTCCTTCAAGTGCCGCACAGATCTCAAAAAGTGCATTTCAATCGCCCCCTGGTGGCTGGCTGCAGTATAGGTCTTAAACCCCCCTCCATGTAATCTAATGAGACGCGAGCCAAACTAAAAAAAGTACACTTCGTAGCCTATAATTTTTTTCCGAAGATAGTTTCTGTCACTTTAGGTAGTTCTTATCAAGCTGACGTATGTTCAAGTGCTCGTTTTTACAATAAGTTGGGTTTTAGTTAGTTATTTGATGCTATAAAAATGGGGTGTAACGTCATGATTGACAGCCGTGCTTGCGAATGAGCCTACAGGGTTGGGAGTCTGGGCGGGACCTTGATCCTGGGGCTCCAACGACCTTTTCTGGGATATTTTGGCTTAATTTTTCTACAGTGGAAGGAAGTGGAGACATGTCGTCCATCTTTTTTAGACTATGCTTTCAACTAACATAATGATGACATAGTTTTGTAGGTCAATCCGTAAGTTTGACATCACCCTGGTTCCCATGGTAAGGATTTTCCCACTGGAATTTGGATTACTGTGAAAAATGAGCTCTGTGACCAACAAAAGTTTACGTTCATCATGATAATCTTCAAAAATGAACACAACTTTTATGAATTTTGAAGCCTAAATACAATCAGCAGAAGTAAAAAGCTCAACGTAAGCTACCAACGAACAGTCACATGACTTCAACGTCACCAACATTAAGCGTCCGACAACTCTTTCAGTCTTTATTGAAAAACATTTTCCCTCAAAGTTTGAGTTAGAATAGTTTGCAAGACTGCAATTATGAACACAACGAGGATTGGACTAGTGAGTAGATGAGTTTACCTGTTCAGCTGATGACATTTAATGTCCCCGACAACCTCTGTAGTCCCGCCTTTTTCAAAACAAGTAAAAAATGTGCTAAAATGCCAATTTGTTTCCGGGTTTTTCGGGTCATCCCTGCAGCACTCTGTGACATCATCCTCCAGGAAATTACATAATTTCAGTGGGAAAGCAGTATCACTAAAATATTAGATCATTAAGTAAGTATTAATAGATTTTATGAGTTCTACCCTGTTTGATAAATTTGAAGAATTTGATCAAATGTGTACTGTTATTTCTTGCAGCACAATTGCAACACAAACATATTCATTTTGTGAATGTTACAGAGTTCAGAGGCACTGCTAATAGGAAGGACTCCTATAAAAGCTGGCAGAGTCAGACTGAGGCTCCCCAGGCTCAGCCTGAAATTACCTGATCCCACCTCACTCCCTTAATACCTGTACAAGCACAACAAACGAGCAGGAAAGTGCTGTCCTGACAGATTGTAGCTGTTGAACCAGGAGCGCAGCGTACTGGAGACGTGTCGCGGCGAGGAGAGGAGAGCTGGGCAGGTGTTTCCTGCGTCCCCAGGGAGAAAGCAACTACACCTGCCGGCTGCAGGCCATGTGATGGATCGATGGAAGAGGAACTGACTCAGCGCTTTAGCTCTGCACAGGACCTGATTGAAACACTCCGTCATCACACAAACAATAACAGACATTCATCTTTTAGCGTCGGCAGGGGAGGCTGCAGCCTCGTGCCTGTGCAGGACTGATGAGGGCAGTAAAGGGAAGGAGACGGGTTGGTTTAGGAAATGGCTCTGTGGACCCACCGTGTCACGCGGCGCAAACAGCCTCTTCAGCAAAGCAGCTTCTTTATAAAGCAGAAACACCTGCCTCCTCTCCGATTCCTAAAATCCACACATTACACAAGCCGTTTAACACCATCCCTCAGACACTTACTGAGTCACCATGTTTCACCCAAACAAACTTCATTAGTCATCCGCATCACATTCAGAAAGATCATCTCTCCAGCAAGTCTGTGACATCTAGTTCGAAACCCTGTTTGAATTATTGAGTATTCAACTCTTTTTTGTTTCATAATTGTGTTTAAATTTGTCTGAAAACCC
>RJVU01010503.1:524247-571735 GCA_003731715.1 Anabarilius grahami | reverse complement strand
TATATATATATATATATATATATTACATAATATATGTTAGAGATGCACCGATATATCGGCCTATAATCGGTATCAGCCGATAAAAGCAAATTTTTATGCTATCGGCCGATAGTTATATCCTATATATCTCCGATATATCCTGTCAATCAAAAGAGGGCAGGAAAATGCACTGAATTTGGGCTTTGTGTAAAGAAAATGCTAAGAAACCAGTTTGTTGTTCAGTATTACATTCAGAAAGTTAAGAAATATTAATTTAACCTTCAGAATTTAGTTAATGTGTGTTATAATATTAATTTGAGTAATGTGTTTGTTTATACCTGATTCCAGTTACTCTGAAACAAGTTGATGAAATGTTATTAATTATAATGAAATTATCATTAATTTAAAAGAAGGGATGTCAGCATGCCCTGCTATTGGGGCATGTTGTCACAAAAGGTAAACATGTGTTCGATTAAGCTTTTTTATTTTCCAAAAACGCTTTTATAACCAATAATTTAAGCTATGTGTCAATACAAATATTGAATTTCAAAAATACCGAAAATATATTAAGATAAATGTCAAATTCACTCGTGTGACAACTTGCCCTTCGTCTTCAGTAGATATTCACTCTATGTGGGTCTAAGAGACTGCATGCCACGAGAGTTTTAAATGATAATAGAATGCGATAATATGAATTCATTAGGGATTAATTATAATCCTGCAAGGTGATAGCGATCAAAATGGCGTGTGTTTTGTGGAAGTGCAGTTCCTGCGGTAATCGGTAGAGGGCAGCGTGATCACACCGGCTCCACAGAGCACGGGTGGCCGGAGCATACATGAAGAGAGAGTGCATCTCTACCGTTCGAGAAGTTTACCATTGCACATGAAATTAAGAATCAATTTTTCATTCATGAAAGTCTTATTGTACCTCAGAGGTTCGCCTGCAATAGTAGACACGAGGAAATACACATCGGTTTGAACGGAGTCGTCGTGTCTGACAGTAACAGATGGACTCCAATATTACGCTCAAAAACCTTTGAGGCTTATTGAAAACGGGAAGCTAATCTTATCTAAAAGTAACACGCTTTGAAGGCGTTATGAAAAGCTGCTTTGTGTGTGCATCGCCGCCGCCCCACATACTCATAAATCTTCAGGTGAAATAATTGTTTACAGTTGAAATTAATGTAACACGCATTCCTCAGCAGCTAATAAATTAGAGAGGCTCTCATTAGCATCTGAATTGATTTCCCCCCTAATTCTCATCCAGCACACAACACATGTGGCTGGGGCGCGCTCAACTTTCTCTGCCTTTCTTTCTGGATTCCCAAGAAAGAAGAAGTGCAGGTTAAAAAAGAAAAGAAAAAAAGAAACAAAAGCCAATTGGTATGCAAAAAAAAAGAGTGTCCCTGGCTATTTATTCTTTTTTTTTTAAGACCTTGTTTGTGTACATTATAATTTATAGCTTCAGTTGCTGCTTCTGGTTTGCTGTAATATATGCACTCGGCATGTGGAGTAATTCAGGAGTTCTGGTGCAGGGAATTCTGATAGTTCACCCACAAATTCATATTCTGTCAACATTTACTCACTTTCAAATCATACAATGCATACAGTCAGAGGATCAACAGTGCTATAAAAGCAGTACTTTTCTGATCGGACACATGCATATGACTGAAGCTGATCCGCAGGACTGGATCGGTATCGGTGTGGTTCTCGTTATGAATAGGTGAAAGTTCACCTCCATACTGTATAGAAAAGAGCAGCTTGATATGTTGAGTTTAAAATTATGCAAAATAATATGTTTAGAATGCATGAACCTGACTACATAACAGTTTAAATGTCTTTTAATGGTCACATGTTGGTGTTGTTAGTGCCATACACTCTAAAGTCTGTAAAAATGCAGGCATTTTCTGTATTGATTTTTCACTGGTATTTCATGCATTGCATTGTTTTATCTTTTATGGTTGAAGAAAATGTCCCTAAATCTTATCAGATAATGTGCTGGCAGAAAAATAGTATCTCCAGCACAGACATTGAGGAGGACATACACCCTCTAATATTCATGTTTTTCTATGAACAGTTCCTATATGGTTCCCCATCTGTGGCCTTGGATAGTGGAGTTGATTTCAACCATGATGAACCTGTTTGTAGGATTATAGACCAGTTCTTGAAGAAGCAGAGGGTTGTGTGTGTGTGTGTGTGTGTGCATGTTTTTGTGACATATCAGGACACAAATGTGTATAATGACATGGGTATGACATAGGTATTACAAGAAGAGGGTGACTTATGAGGACATTACCCATGTCCCCACTTTTCAAAAGGCTTATAAATCACACAGAATGAGTTTTTGTGAGAAAGTAAAAGTGTGCACAGTTTCCTGTGATGGTTAGGTTTAGGGGTAGGGGTAGTGTAGGGGGATAGAAAATACAGTTTGTACAGTATAAAAACCATTACGCCTATGGAATGTCCCCACAATTCACAAAAATGAACATGTGTGTGTGTGTGTGTGTGACTGGGTTGGTAGTGCTCTCTTATCTTGTCCTGTGCTGCTTATCTGTTCAGTGTACAGCAGCAGGTCTGCTCAGATCCCAGAGCCCAAACCTCCAACCAGGAACAAGAGAGAAAGTCAAACACTCAAACACAATCACTTAGTTGTCTAAATGAGGACATAGACGTCTAGGCTTTTCAAAAAACACCTAACATTTGAATTACTTATTAAAAATGAACCCACACTCTAACACTGCTGCTGTATTGTCCCCAAAAACTAGACAATATTTAGAGCACGCAGTAATACATTAAAGTGTTAGTTCACCCAAAAATGAAAATTCTGTAATTAATTACTCACCCTCATGTCGTTCCACACCCGTAAGACCTTCGTTCATCTTCGGAACACAAATTAAGATATTTTTGTTGAAATCCGATAGCTCAGTGAGGCCTGCATAGACAGCAATGACATTTCCTCTCTCAAGATCCATAAAGGTACTAAAAACATATTTAAATCAGTTCATGTGAGTACAGTGGTTCAATATTAATATTATAAAGTGACGAGAATATTTTTGGTGCGCCAAAAAAACTAAATAACGACTTATATAGTGATGGCTGAATTCAAAACACTGCTTCACTGCTTCAGGAAGCTTCGGAGCACAATGAATCAGCGTGTCGAATCAGCGGTTCGGAGCGCCAAAGTCACATGATTTCAGCAGTTTGGCGGTTTGAATGTCGGCCATCACTATGTAAGTCGTTATTTAGTTTTTTTGGCGCACCTAAAATATTCTCGTCGCTTTATAATGCTAATATTGAACCACTGTACTGTTTCTGTTTTCTTAACACATGTAAGTAGACTTTTAAAAAATGCACATTGTTATAATGTGAAATAAAAAGTTTTAATTGAAAAAGTTTTAATTTACTTTTGTCATGCTTTAAAGAAGTACACTTAGTTTGATGTGTTGACACATACTGATTTAGCTTGTTATGTGATATTATGTTTAAAGTTATTTTAAAGGGCACCTATTATGCAAAATCCACTTTCACATGGTGTTTGGACATAAATATGTGTTGGCAGTGTGAGCACAACCACCCTACAATGATGAAAATCCACCTACTCCTTTTTTTAATCCCTATTAAACCAAAGTAATTTCATTAGACATGTGTTTTGACATCATGGCAGTGTGACATCACACTTCTCAGGCCCCGCCCACAGCCACTGACTGACAGTCCTGCATTACCATAGTTTCCGCCCTCAGTGAGTTCGACGCTGTCCGCCATTTTCTCTGCGATCGAGTAGCTTTACCAACAATGACTCGTAAGCAATCCCAGTGTTCTGTTGTTGGATGTAAGAGTGAACATAAGAGTCTTCATTTTCTCCCAGCGTCTGAGCCACTGGGGATTAGTTTCATTTTTTTGAAGGTAATGCACTCCAAAATATACCTAAATTTGTTAATGTCTGCGCAGATCATTTCACTCCAGACTGCTTTGTGAACGAAGGGAAATACAAGGAAGGCTTCGCTAAAAAGTTGGTACTCAAGGATGGATCTGTACAACCGTTCATGTTCCAGCTTCACCTTCAGAAGAAGTCAGTGTCACACTGTTTATTTTTTATGATTTTTGAGCAAATCGCCATTTCAGTCGATGTGCCTGTTAGCCAGTTCCACAACAAATGCGGCTAAAGCTATTGTTGTGTTAGAGATCATATGTCTGTCGTCTATTTTAAACCTTGTTTATATACTGTATAACCACATGTTTGTAAAGAACAGTGTAAAAGGTGATTTGTCTTGAAAACTGTTGTAACTTCTTCCTGAGTCTCTCCATCGGTGTCGGCTCCGGTTTGAACAATGTAAGGCTGAACACCGTTACTGACAATCCTCATTTTGGCTGCGTGAGATTCTCCAGCTTTGTTGTTGTTGAGCAACCGAAGCGCGAGCTGTTAAAGCTCCGCCCTCTTCTGGAAAGGGGGCGGGAGCAGCAGCTCATTTGCATTTAAAGGGACACACACAAAACGGCGTGTTTTTGCTCACACCCAAATAGGGGCAAATTTGACAAGCTATAATAAATGATCTGTGGGGTATTTTGAGCTGAAACTTCATTCTGGGGACACCAGAGACTTATATTAGTACATCTTGTAAAAAGGGGCATTATAGGTGCCCTTTAAATAAATTTCAGCTTCATCATTACAAATGTGTAATTACAAATACATGACATACAAATTTCAATAGAAATGACATTAACATACATTCTAGTTTACCATAAATGCTTCATTATAAAATCATATTTACCCATGTTTACATACATATTTATGTTATTGCCATTGTTTTGTCTCAAGATGTACACCAGTAATGTTTTTTTTTCTAGGGCACGTTTATAAAAGCTACTTAAATGTCCTAAATGTCCCAGGCCTAATCCTGGCTTAATCTAAGCCCTGTCTGTGAAACCGGACTGAAGAAGTCCTACTTAAATCACTCTAATGGCATTTAATATAAATTTAAAATATAATACATTTGCATTTCATTTAACATGCAATAAAATGCCAGAAAACAGTAAATACATTCAGTATTATTTTAAAGTGACATACATGTTACATGTACTAACTATAGTAATAACAGTAAATTATGCATAATTACAACTAACCCTAACCTTAACTCTATAGTAAGTACATGTAATTAATATTACTCAGTGCTCATTTGTGTAATTACACTATAACATTACCTTAAAATAAAGTGTATAATAATTTATTTCCATAATAAGTACTCATACTTAAAAGTATGCTAAAGTGTATCATTTACTCACCCTCATGTCAGTTGTAAACCTGTATGACTTTCTTTCTTCTGTGGAACACAAAAGAAGATATTTTGAAGAATGTTTAAATGTTTTTTTCCCCCACAAGAAAAAGAAAGTCATGAATTAAAATTTTTGGGTGGACTGTCCCTTTCATTTTTACATTTGGTCCTTTTAATCTTGAATATTGGATCACATTCTTGCCACACACAGTTAAAACACCAAAAACACTAACGCAGGCACACACACACAAATCGCCGTGGACCCGTAAAATCCTCTAATTCTACACTAAACACCAGCAAACAGCTCCACATTAACCTCTGATCCTCTATCACTGCAGTAATAGTGTGTGTGGGTGTGTTTCCGCGGCCGAGGCCGTGATGACAGATTTACAGGATGCTGTGGACGGTATTGGTCAGCAGTTCGCTGTATTGAGGATGCATGTGACACATATGACTCCCGCGGTGTCGCAGAGTGATGACATCCTCTTTTTAATGAGCATTGTTAGCGTAGCATGAGCAGAGCCGCGGCGAATCATAAATCAGCCGCTCAGACCGCAGCTCTCACACAAGAAGGATTCCCTAATGAACAGCCGCTCTGCTCTTTCATGAAAGATCTTTGAAACCACACAGACCCTCAGCAGTCCTGCAGACACACTCCAGACCGCCGTACCACGCTTGTTCCATCCTGGAGCCCACTGGTCTGGGAAAAGACATGCGCTTGAACGCAACGCTGAACATGCTCGCGGGACTCTGAAGTTCTGAAGCTGCTTGTCTGAGTTGAGATTTGTTGAGTGTCAGTGGTTAAATGTGAATGCTGTGTGTGTGTGACATGCTTTATATCAGTTTTGCTTCAGGACCAAGATATTTTATTGGACTTCAAGTGTCAACAAACACAGTAGCAAGTTGATAATCATGCAAGATTGTGTACCACAATGTATTAATAAAATGTTGAATCCGCAATCCAGTCAGAATACTTTGTAAAAAAAATGTAATGTTGGTTTAACTTACTTTTTTAAGTTTCCTGGTTGCCTTAAAATTTTGAGTTCATTGAAATAAAAAATTTGAGTTAATACAATGAAGGTAATTATGTATATAATATTATGTTATCTGAACCACATCAATTATCTAAGTTGATTTGACAAAAGAAAAAATATTGTGATAAATCATGAAAATGAAAAAACGTTTTGCAATATTTCTGAAAAATACCACTTAAATCAGCCTACGGTGGTTTTCTGACATTTAATTGCAAGTTAATTGCAATTAAATAGTTTACATTTATATTAAATGCAATTACCTGAACTTTAGAGTGGTTTTTTACTCACTTAAGTCAGAATTAAGTACGTCTTTGTATGCAATTTCATAATTGTGTTATTTTTGAAATATGGTTACTGCCGAATGTACTGACAAGCATTTATGGTAAACTAAAATATACTTAAATTTTTACTGAAGTTGCAACTAAATGTAATATTGAAAAACACACTACAGTTAAAATTATAAACAACTACTTTACATGTGCTTTAGTGTGTTAGTCACATATCAAAATAAGTGTTATAAAGGATTATAAGTGATTATTAAAGTGAAACTGTTCATTTTACATCATTAAAAAGTGCACTTTGTACTTAAGTGTGTTAAGAAAAAGTCAAGAAAGAGTCTCTTTAAGTACACCTAAGTGGCCTTTTATTTCATTAATATATTATTTGCAAGTACAGTTTTTTTTATTTATTTTTTTTATAAATATATACGATTTGAAGTACACAAGTTAACATTCAATACAAGTAAGTGCACTTCTTTTTCACAAGGGTTGATCAGACTGACCAGTGAACCACCTTATGCTGGTTTAAGATGTTTTTCTGAGATCCACGGTTTTGGAAAACTGATTCTGTAACCAACTGAGTGGTTATATTCTCTCTCCCTCAATGACATGCACTTATATGTATATGCAAATGGTCGAGTCCTCACAGAAACACAAAAGAGCACTGTGGTGTAGTGGCTCTGTAGACTGTATATGCATCTTCTCTCACTCTCTCTCTCTCTCTCTCTCTCTTCTGAATGGAGTACCTGGCATTTGTCCTGAGCTGTAATGTAATTGTGTTTTACTGCAGAGTGCAGTGTAATTGCTGACTAGTCTGTTAACCTTTTAAATCAGCACACAGCTGTGCTGCTGGAGAGAAGACTGATAACACTAGGGAGAGCGAGAGAGAGAGGAAAAAACAGAGCATGCCATGCACATAGAGTTGTCATATAGTATCATTTGTATTCTTTCTTAGTTGCACAGAAAGTCTTCAATCCCCTTAATGTCTGTTTAAATGAATAAAAATGTAGTACACCTAAAAATGAAAATGTTGTCATCATTTACTCACCTATGTTGTTGCAAACCCATCTGACTTTCTTCTGTATGTGAAAAGAGAAGTTCTGTAGAACGTTCATACTGCTCTTTTCCATTCAAAGAAAGTGTACACTCTAAAAAATGCTGGGTTAAAAACAACCCAAAATAGGTTGGAAATTAAAAATCAGACACATAATTACTAGAGGCAACAATAATAATCAAAAGATAAACATTTATTAATAAGCAATTTAATAAATGTTTATTGTTTCATTGTTATTCATTAAACATATTAATAAATGTTAATTTCCAACCTATTTTGGGTAAATCTTAAGCAAGAATAGTCATTTTTAAACAATAGTTGAGTTAAATAAAACTACCCAGCAGGTTGGGCAAACATTTAACCCAATCGCTGGGTCAAAACAACCCAGTTGCTGAGTTTGTCCATATTTAACCCAACTTGGGTTGCTTTTAACCCAACATTTTTTAGAGTGTACACTCAATGCGTTCATAAAACCTCCAAAATGACCCACAACCCCTTAATCTGTTCTTTCAGAGAAGTTTCACTGTCAACAAACAACAGTGAGTTGAAACAGTCAGTAATTCCATAAAAAAATAAAATTACAAACAGGGACATGATGAATTAAGTAATCAAATGTAATAAAAATAAAATAATACATTGATTCTTATTAAAGTTACTAAAGTTATTCAGTGAAGAGCAGGGAATGATTCTCTCCTTTTCTTTTCTTGTTTGATTAAATGACACAGAGAGCAGCAGATTTATTAGGCTGCTGTCACTTTAAGACCAAACAATGCACAGACCGATACTGATAAGCATTCAATTATTTTACCAACGGTTTATGTTCAATTAAGACATAACTGACTGCGTTAAACTCATCAAGACAGGCATTTTGACATTTTTTTGTCCGTTTAAGTGCTCGTTATAAGGCCAAAGTAGCCTATACTTGTCTGTTTCGCTCCATCTCGGATCACGCACAAAGAAAGCCGCCTGGGGAACAGCGTCTCTTTCGCAGCTCAATAAACTTTTTTTTTCTTCTTTTTTTTAATAGTATCGAGCATGTCCAGCAGGAGACTGTATATTACGACAGTCATGTTACATGATTTGACTGATGTTATGTAGGAAGGAAAAGGAAAGGAACAGATCAGATTTGTCGAGGAATTGTAAACTGGAAAAAAGGATTTGTTGAGGAATTGTAAATCAGCTTGATTCAATCAGCAATAATGGATTATTCCATCAACAATTCTGTTGGAAATTCTTACAATTGTCAGCTTTCTTATGAGAGTCATTTGGTTTGATGATTGCTCCACATGGTCAGAACGGCTGGGAATATGAGGCCACTTCACAGAATGAGGCACTTACATGACGATTATTCCTCCTTACAGTCCGCTGAACAAATTAAAGTAGAGTTTCGTGACAAAGAAATAAGCCCTCCACAGCAGTAATGGCCAGTCGGTGAACAAATCATTCTTTGGAAATGTTTCTTTTAAATAATTCAGTCAGACTGATTCACAAAGTGTATGTAATAACTTTGATGGGATCTAAGGTGAGGTGAAAAACAGCTCAACATATGAGTGACTCATATGAATATATGCAATTTAGATAACATTACATTATTGATACTCAAAGGAAGCAGTTTGATGAAATTAAATTTTCTTGTTGAAGTAGGTTCAGTATCCCATAATGCACAGTTCTGAGCTGGTGTGACAAAGACAACAAATGTTTAGAAGAGAAAAGACAAAATTAATGCATTTAAACTCAATGTACTATAGTTTGATATTATATTATATTATATTACAGTGGCCAATTTTAGCAAATTCTAAATTACTGTAGTCTATTGACAGCCTTATTTTTATGTGTTTCTATTATTTTCTCAACCTAGTTCATGCAGTGTAATACTGGCATTGGTTTAATTCTCTTCTCTCTCTCTCTTTCTCTCTCTCTCTCTCTCTCTCTCTCTCTCTGTATCATGAAATGTGTGATGCAGCTTTATAAAGTCCTTGGCTGACACTAATCACACATGTGTGTTTATTGTACTTCTCTCTCAATACACTGGCAGAGATTTTAGAGGCGCTCAGCACCCCGTCACATTCTGAACAACTAAATCACATTCATTTTAATGATAACACCCACCAGTGACGATTAGGCTCCTGTGGATTGCTGTGCTGAACCGTTCTCTGTCAGTGTGTGTGAGAAGAAGGCCAGAGAATGAGTCTGTGTGTGTAATTCAGTAATCAGAGTTGCAGCTGCTGCTGTTTCTCTCTGCTTAACCTTGACAAGTCAGTGTGATCCAGCCGCAATTTGCTTATCTTACTCCACACCAGCTCCACAGAGCTCTCAGCGGGGCCCAAGGGCCGTGCCATTAACATCACTTACAAATACATCACTCTCTCACACACACACAGAGTTACACACCGCACCTTACAGATTCTGCAACATTCTATTACAGCCGCTACGTCATTTAGATTCATTTATCATTTGAATGAATGTCACTGTGAATTCAACAGATTAAACAACAAATAAAAAATAATTTAAGTAATCAATTCTTAATGCTTTTACTGGTCCTTATAATAAAACTTATAGTTCCATGTTTAATTCTTATTGAATGAGTCAGATTTGAAGTCATTGGAAATAGCTGATATACTGTATAACCATAAACCGATAAACTGTGTCTGTGCATAATTGTATGCACTTGATGCTTTGGCAATCAAACAGCCTAATGTTAGGCCAACAGCTATATACATAATTGCGTACTGTCTGAGTAGGTAATACATTTGATGAAGAATGAACTTTGTGACCATTAAAAAAGTATGTTCTATAAGTACAGAATATGTGTATTGTAGTAGGAATGAAATCTGGATGTACTACATCCCCCATGTTGTCATTGTCATGTGACCTACATCAATTGTGTAAAAAGTGCACTTTCTAATAATTCAAAGTAAAGATTTTACTTCAAAGAACATTGTAAAACATTTGAATGACTTTACATTTACATTTAAAGTTAATATATTTTAAATATAACAAAAATGCCATTTTAAATAAAAAAATAATTGACTAAATATTTTAGTCAATGCAAACAAATACAGAAGTGCGCTGCAAACCACAAACTACAACAGAAATGTATCAAGTGGACCCCAACAAGTGACAAACCTGGCTGGGACATACTTATTCTTTAATTTCTACTCATCAGTGGTGTTGTCGATGACCTGAAAGGTGAGTTTTTTGTTTATTTTAAAATCTGGATCATATGTGCGTTGTGAGTACTTGCAGCGCATTTCTGCATTTGGTTGCATTGTGAGCATTTGCAGCGAATTTCTGTATTTGGTTGTGTTGTGAGTGTTTGTAGTGCTTTTTTGTATTTGGTTATGTTGTGAGTATTTGCAACTCGTTTCTGTATTTGGTTGCGTTGTGAATATTTGCAACTTGTTTCTGTATTTGGTTGTGTTGTGAGTATTTGTAGCTTGTTTCTGTATTTGGTTACATTGTGAGTATTTGCAGCGTGTTTCTGTATTTGGTTGTGTTGTGAGTATTTGTAGCTTGTTTCTGTATTTGGTTGTGTTGTGAGTATTTGTAGCTTGTTTCTGTATTTGGTTGTGTTGTGAGTGTTTGTAGTGCTTTTTTGTATTTGGTTGTGTTGTGAGTATTTGTAGCTTGTTTCTGTATTTGGTTGCGTTGTGAGTGTTTGCAGTGCTTTTTTGTATTTGGTTGTGTTGTGAGTATTTGTAGATTGTTTCTGTATTTGGTTGCGTTGTGAGTGTTTGCAGTGCGTTTCTGTGTTTGGTTGCTTTCTGAATATTTGCAACTCGTTTCTGTATTTGGTTGTGTTGTGAATATTTGCAACTTGTTTCTGTATTTGGTTGTGTTGTGAGTATTTGCAGTGCGTTTCTGTATTTGGTTGTGTTGTGAGTTTTTGTAGCTTGTTTCTGTATTTGGTTGCATTGTGAGTGTTTGCAGTGCTTTTTTGTATTTGGTTGTGTTGTATTTGTAGCTTGTTTCTGTATTTGGTTGCATTGTGAGTGTTTGCAGTGTTTTTTTGTATTTGGTTGTGTTGTGAGTATTTGTAGCTTGTTTCTGTATTTGGTTACATTGTGAGTATTTGCAGCGTGTTTCTGTATTTGGTTGTGTTGTGAACTTTTGCAGCACATTTCTGTATTTGGTTGCTTTCTGAATATTTGCAACTCGTTTCTGTATTTGGTTGTGTTGTGAGTATTTGCAGTGCGTTTCTGTATTTGGTTGCGTTGTGAGTGTTTGCAGTGCTTTTTTGTATTTGGTTGTGTTGTGAGTATTTGTAGCTTGTTTCTGTATTTGGTTACATTGTGAGTATTTGCAGTGTGTTTCTGTATTTGGTTGTGTTGTGAACTTTTGCAGCACATTTCTGTATTTGGTTGTGTTGTGAGTATTTGCAGTGTGTTTCTGTATTTGGTTGCTTTCTGAATATTTGCAACTCGTTTCTGTATTTGGTTGTGTTGTGAGTATTTGCAGTGCGTTTCTGTATTCAGTTGCATTGTGAGCATTTGCAACTTGTTTCTGTATTGGTTGTGTAGTGAACTTTTGCAGCACATTTCTGTATTTTGTTGCATTGTGAATATTTGCATCACATGTGCTGTCAAACTGTTTTCTTCAGCGTTGAGCTCTCTCGACCACTGTATTTTTCCCATTAAGTGTCTTTAACTACTATGTATTAACATTTAAATTTATAATTTGATGCAATGCACTAATTGTGTACATGCATGTTTTTTTTGCATTGCACTTTATAATTATAAAAATACATGCATGTATTTACAGCTGTAATTAATTTCTGTAATTACATCTTTAAAGACACTGTTGACCTTCTCTTACCCCTTAAAGGATTAGTTCACTTTCAAAAAAAACTTCCCGATAATTTACTCACCCCCATGTCATCCATAATTTCCATGTCCTTCTTTCTTCAGTCGAAAAGAAATTAAGGTTTTTGATGAAAACATTACAGGATTATTCTCCTTGTAGTGGAATTCAATGGCCTCCAAATGGTTGAAGGTCAAAATTACAGTTTCAGTGCAGCTTCAAAGGGCTTTAAATGATACCAGATGAGGAATACTCATCTGGTATCAAAACCGCACTTTCGTATTCTTCTACAGCGTAAGCTTTTTGAAGAATACGAAAATGCGGTGTTGGCGGAAGCACTTGGAAGGCGATCATTTGTTTATATAAAACATATACATTTATATTTTTTTTCAAAAATGACCGCTAGATAAGACCTCAAATTCCTTGTCTGGTATCGTTTAAAGCCCTTTGAAGTTGCACTGAAACTATAATTTTGACCTTCAACCATCTGGAGTCCATTGAAATGCACTATAAGGAGAATAATCCTGGAATGTTTTCATCAAAAACCTTCATTTCTTTTCGACTGAAGAAAGAAAGACATGAACATCTTGGATGACATGGGGTGAGTAAATTATCAGGAAAATTTTATTTGAAAGTGAACTAATCCTTTAACCCACCCTTAAACCAACCCATCCCACCAAACTATTACCCATATCCACCTTAATAGCAGCACAAGTGTTTTACAAAACAACATCAACTCATCGTACGTAATGGAAGTAAATAGTAGTTAAAAATACCTTAAAAAAGTGTGAAAAGTATTTTCCCATAATAAGTTGAAGCCTTGTTTCATTAATACAGTGTATACTTTTTTTATTTTATTAAAAGAATGGAAGTGAACTGTGACAATATGCCCCATAGTGTTATTTCAAGCTAGCTATTTTATCATTAACATTCTAAGTGCTGGTGTGTTTTGGTGGCTGGTTCATCAATACAGCCATCATCATCATCATCATCATCTCCCATGCCTTCTGTGTCCATGACAACAGGGCCCTGCTCCCAACTTGTAGAGGGGCCCAAACTCAAACCCTCACTCGGCTCACCCCGAACGCACCGCGATGGAGCTAATACACATGAGGACACCTCTAATGAGCTCCGGGTGCGAGCGCACTCGCGTGTGTAGCATTTAGCTGACGTGCTTGCCATGGATGCGCCAAGTGTGAGGTCCTGTGTGTATGTTTGTGTGTGTTTCATGTTGTGTTTAGGAGGTGAGAGTGGGGCGTGCCTCTGTCAGAGGGGCCAAAGGTGAGATGATTTAGAGGCTTGGGAGGAAGTTCATTTCTCTTGATCACCGAGTGCAACCTGCAGCCTTAATGGCGGCTGTAATTAATTCTGCTGATGCTAATCACCAGGGCTGGTCCTCACAATTATCAGCCAGCCACAGATGGGGCGCGGTGCAGACATGAAAAATTAGGAAAATGAATCTGTAATGGGGTGGCAGATCTAATCTACATCAGAAAAAACAAAGTTAGGAAGAGCGAAGAGCCGCCGGAGATCGGGCGAAAACCCACCGCACAAGACAAGCCCCTGACAGAGCTGAAAAATGTGAGTGTGTCCAAGGTGTTTGGTAATTGCTGGGCCATTGGATTCCTCCATTGTTTCATTTATCACGGGGAGACGGGAAGGGGGTGAGGGGGTGTTTGTGTCCACCGTCGTATGCCGGAGAGTCACTAGAAGGTTAATCAGGTCCTGGTGCTGTGCTGTGTGGCCTTCATAATCAACTCGGCCGAACGAGAGAGCCTTGATGAAGCAAAAGAGATTGTCGGTTTTGGCACTTACATATGCTTAATATTACACACACACGCGTGGTCATTGACATGATCGGCGCAGTCACGCACACACGCGCACGCAATCCAATGAGAACGGCCGGTCGGAGGACAGACCCTCCCGGAGGACATTTCCCCTGCCAACGTCAAACAGCATTACGCCAAATACAACTGATTAATTGAAATAGTGGAGGGGCAATTTTTCATGCTGTGGCCTCAGTCGAGCGGTTGGGGCTCATCCTCGTTGCCGTTTGCAGGGCTTTAATTACTCGTCTACCCGTTCTGCTTTCAATAAGTGAAGCCGTGGCGCAGCTCCCTAAGAAATTCAGAGGGTTAAAACACACAATCACTCATCATCGCCGCTCAGAGATCCGGGATAGACTCAGCTCTCGGCCTGCAGTGATGCGGTTTAAGTGTATTATGGATGAGGTTTGTAATTACTTGTGCTATATTTTCAACTTCCAATAACCACATGCAATCAAGTAAAGGGGAAGAGGTTATTTCATCATCAAATAAGGCAAGCAGCCAGATTGATTTCGTGCACGGACACAGACAGATGCTGTAGAGTAATCATATACACTCGCAGGGAAATCAGCGAAGGCTTTGAAAGAACCTGTTTGGATCGACTCACTTGTTGTTTTTAAGCTACCTTCACACTAGAGCATTTGGTATGGACTTCAGTTGGTTTCCTATCACAGACTGGTGCATTTGGTTGGTATGAACTCAACTACATTCAAAAAGTATTTTGGGACAAAGAGAACAAGGTTTAGCTAGCCCCTGTTGGTAGATGTCACATCTACAGGTGTGGGGACAAAAAGCATCTTTTGACAATATATTCTGACAACACAAATCCCAACTATATTGTCATGTTAGTAGATGACATTTTACTAGAGTCCAGGTTTTTGAAGAGCTTTTAAAAGTGTGAAAACTTATGATGGACCAGGGGTTCTCAACTCACTTTCCTGCAGAGTTTGGCTCCAACTTTGATCAAACTCACGTGCCTGTAGCTTTCTACTAATCCTGAAGACCTTGATTAGGATATTCAGGTGTGTTTGATTAGGGTTGGAACTAAACTCTGCAGGAAAGTGGATCTCGAGGGCCAGAGTTGAGAAGCCCTGTGATAGACGCTAGCAAAGTCTGATCTTCTAGCCCAGGGATGGGCGACTTCGGTCCTAAAGGGCCACTGTCCGGCAGAGTTTAGCTCTAACCATGATAAAACTCACCTGTCTGCAGATTTCTAGTAATCCTAAGACGTTGATTAGCTTGTTCAGGTGTGTTTGATTAGGGTTGGAGCTAAACTCTGCAGGACAGTGGCCCTCCAGGACCGAAGTTGCCCATGCCTGTTCTAGCCCAATGGTTTTCAATCCTGGTCCTGGGGACCCAACACTCTGGACATTTTGTATGTCTCCCATATTTACCAGACCTGATTCAGATCATCTGCTCATTAGGGGAGAGCTCCATCAGAGATGTGCTGCATCCCAATTCACCTACTTATACTATGCCCTAAAAGAATTACTGTTTTTGTGAAGAAAAAGTACATACTTTTGAGTGTGTAGCAGAAGAGCTTTAGGACAAACTACTTCATCATAATTGCGTCTTTAACGGTCAGCTCTGTCGCTTAGTTACATGCATCCTGTCACCGTTTAAACTGCCCTGTCAATCATCTTGTCACATTTGAACTCCACATTCAATTTAATTTAATTTCCTACCATTTTGGAGAGAAATGTAGTTGCACATTGATCTGCTAGTGGTTTGTCTTTCATGCGGAGAACTCTCCTCATGTTTGTATAATGATGCATTTAAAGGTTAAAGAACAAACTTATCATTGCAAAAGTTGCAAAATGCTGTTGCAGATGAAATATAATGTAACATTGAACAAATATATTTTCGTCAGGTTAGATGGTGATTATTAATCACTCAAACCTCTTTATCTAAACCTCTCTACTTAACTGTCGGACTCGGACACCCATCATATTTGTAGTTTTTTAACACATTTTACTCCTGTTTGTAGTTCTAATCGAATCCTCGTCCAACTGGCAATGGGTTGCGGCCAATATTAGCCCAGTGGCCTAATGGAGTGTGCATCGATTCTAGCTGGAAAATAAAGACTATCTGGGTATCTTTAGAATACTCATTTCAACATATTACAATTTTGGACAAACTAATTCTAATTTCGAGGATATTTAGGACGGAAAGTATGCAAATTGGGATGCAGCATCAGTCTTATTATTGGGAGTTTCGAGGGTCTGTGCCTCTACTATTGGAAAATGCATAACAGCTAATTTGGATCACGTGTACCTTGATAACCAACCACATTATAGCCTTGACGTCATTGAATTTCGTTCAGAGTTGTGCAACAGTCAATCACTGTTTGTGGATACCACAGAAATTGAGAAATGCCGTAAACTGAATCATACCTGTCGTGCAATTACAGGTGCTGGTCAAATAATTAGAATATCATCAAAAAGTTGATTTATTTCACTAATTCCATTCAAAAAGTGAGACTTGTATATTACATTCCTTCATTACACACAGACTGATATATTTCAAATGTTTATTTCTTATAATTTTGATGATTATAACTGACAACTAAGGAAAATCCCAAATTCAATATCTCAGAAAATTAGAATATTGTGAAAGGGTTCAATATTGAAGACACCTGGTGCCACACTCTAATCAGCTAATTAACTCAAAACACCTGCAAAGGCCTTTAAATGGTCTCTCAGTCTAGTTCTGTAGGCTACACAATCATGGGGAAGACTGCTGACTTGACAGTTGTCCAAAAGATGACAATTGACACCTTGCACAAGGAAGGCAAGACATAAAAGGTCATTGCAAAAGAGGCTGGCTGTTCACAGAGCTCTGTGTCCAAGCACATTAATAGAGAGGCGAAGGGAAGGAAAAGATGTGGTAGAAAAAAGTGTACAAGCAATAGGGATAACCGCACCCTGGAGAGGATTGTGAAACAAAACCCATTCAAAAATGTGGGGGAGATTCACAAAGAGTGGACTGCAGCTGGAGTCAGTGCTTCAAGAACCACTACGCACAGACGTATGCAAGACATGGGTTTCAGCTGTCGCATTCCTTGTGTCAAGCCACTCTTGAACAACAGACAGCGTCAGAAGCGTCTCGCCTGGGCTAAAGACAAAAAGGACTGGACTGCTGCTGAGTGGTCCAAAGTTATGTTCTCTGATGAAAGTAAATTTTGCATTTCCTTTGGAAATCAGGGTCCCAGAGTCTGGAGGAAGAGAGGAGAGGCACACAATCCACGTTGCTTGAGGTCCAGTGTAAAGTTTCCACAGTCAGTGATGGTTTGGGGTGCCATGTCATCTGCTGGTGTTGGTCCACTGTGTTTTCTGAGGTCCAAGGTCAACACAGCCATATACGAGCACTTCATGCTTCCTGCTACTGACCAACTTTATGGAGATGCAGATTTCATTTTCCAACGGGACTTGGCACCTGCACATAGTGCCAAAGCTACCAGTACCTGGTTTAAGGACCATGGTATCCCTGTTCTTAATTGGCCAGCAAACTCGCCTGACCTTAACCCCATAGAAAATCTATGGGGTATTGTGAAGAGGAAGATGCGATATGCCAGACCCAACAATGCAGAAGAGCTGAAGGCCACTGTCAGAGCATCCTGGGCTCTCATAACACCTGAGCAGTGCCACAGACTGATCGACTCCATGCCACGCCGCATTGCTGCAGTAATTCAGGCAAAAGGAGCCCCAACTAAGTATTGAGTGCTGTACATGCTAATACTTTTCAGTTGGCCAAGATTTCTAAAAATCCTTTCTTTGTATTGGTCTTAAGCAATATTCTAATTTTCTGAGATACTGAATTTGGGATTTTCCTTAGTTGTCAGTTATAATCATCAAAATTAATAGAAATAAACATTTGAAATATATCAGTCTGTGTGTAATGAATGAATATAATATACAAGTTTCACTTTTTGAATGGAATTAGTGAAATAAATCAACTTTTTGATGATATTCTAATTATATGACCAGCACCTGTATCTGTGACTTCTCTTATAAAACAGCATTTTTTTGGTGTAAACTCTAAAAATAGATCAATCCAAAACTAATGTTTAAGAGCAAACTTGTTGAAGATTAGCCGATGGGCTGTCGATTCATTAAAAGATTTCCTCACAAAAGTGGTTTATTCAACAGCCTAGCAACAGCCATTGAGATGAATGGGGATGCCATTGGCTAGCTCTCTCCAGGTACTACAGACCTCTTTGGACTGAGGTACGGTTCATGTGGACTCCGGTGTGGTTCAAAGTTGGTATGAAAATAATGAAGCCAAACTTGTGCAACTGCAACTGTTGACACATTTAGGACGAGCAAAGAGCAGCTGACTGGAGAGCAGACAAAAAAAACAAGAAACTCTTGGTTCTGGCATTAAGGGTGCTGTCACACTGGCAGTTTAGTAAGAAACAGAGCACGGTTTGCATGAAAAATTGGTAATGTGAAAGCTGTCATGCAGACTGAGGAGTGCATCTTGGCACTGAGACTAACTGGAGGTGATCTGAGTTTGGTTGGACTGGAACTGTGGCGCAATTTGCTTGAATATGAAAGCAAATTAGACTCTGTGCACACTTGTTCAGGAAGTAAAGTAACGTAAGCACATGTTTTAGTTGATGACGATGCCATTAGTTTAACGAAACACATGTAGGTGACAGTGGTGATGACTACCTTGGATACGAGCAGGAGCAGGAGTGAGCTTGCAGTGACATCATAAAGAGTGAGTGCAAACAGAATGGCTTGCAGTCAGGTGTCTCTTCAGTTGAGTCTGAATGCAATCATCAGAAAGCAACCTTCATGTGGTGTATACAGTAGACCAGGGGTGCCCAATCCTGCAGAGTACAGATCCAACCCTGATCCAACTGTTTGTAATTATCAAGTGCTCCTGAAGGTCTTAATTAGCTGGTTCAGGTGTGCTGGGTCAGGGTTGAGAGGACTGGGTCCTCCTGCCTTAGATCCAAGTGTCGTTCATATATTGACCCATGTTGTGTTTTCTATCGTGTGTGCTGCGCACGTTTATGGTGGTGTAAGATGAACACGAATGCACTGGGGTTCGATACAATGAAGTAAATCTGAGTCCAGACCAACACTGCCAGGGCCTCCAGGATTAATGGCACTCTGATTCGGACCCCATGCAGCAAACATGCCTAGTCTGAAAACCCCCCAAGATGGGTCTGGTTCTCACATTCCTGATTCAGACCCTGTAATGAAACTGAGATTTTGAAACATAATGAAACATTGCATTACATTACCCTTATTAATTTTTATCAGACAATTTATCCAAAGTGACTTACAAATGAGCAACATGGGGCACCGCACACACTGAAGACCATTCATGCTGTTGCATTCTGGATCATTTATAGAGGTTTGATTGGAAGTCCAGCCAGAAAAGTATTGTAATTGTCCAGTCTAGAAATGAGAAGGATGAGAAGTTGTGCTGCATGCTCAGTTAGGAAGGGCCTAATCTTCCTGCTGTTGTGTAATGCAAACCTGAATGTCCATGCCATTGCAATGTGGTCAGCTGGTCATCAAAAACAGTAAACAAAGTAAACCAAGATTTCTGGCTGATTGGGTTAGGGTCATTGTTGGATCGTGACATTGTGCTGTACGTTTGGAGTGGCTGGGAAGACGAGAAGCTATGTTTTCGCTATAAGCCACTATTTCCATAAACACCACATGGTGATAGTTACAAAATGAATAAATACTCTTGTGCAGAATAATTAAAGATTGGCGATGTGACTGTGCTTTGTGTACTAATAAAGATTTGATGAGTTGAATAATCAGCAGTCGCTTGGCGAGATGCCCACTTGGGGAACAGAGCCAATCAATGACTCTACCTTGATTACTCTGCTTAAGACTAAGGTTTTCCAGTAGTCATCAGAGGTCAATGGCTCACCGCCCGATAACGACACTCAGGGGACGCTGGCCCAACTATGGGTGAGAATCAACGCTTTATAACAAATGGGCTAAGGGTGAACTCTCATTGTTCTCATTGCCCTGGCAACACAGTCACATGACCTCAGCCCAGGTGTTCCAACATTAAGGGTTTTACAGCGTAGAGATCCACCACATGGTGGGATTTCACTGCATCTCCAATGTCTCAGTCTCTACTAGTACATGAAGATCAAAATATAATCTGTTAGTGTTTTATTTTAAACAATAGTAAACAAAATATAAAGACTATAAATGCGTTGCAATAGAAAATTCGGCAACACCTTAGTTTAGGGTCCAATTCTCAGTATTAACTAGGATATTGGCAGTTTTTTTTCTAGTTCTTATAAAACAAATATTAATACCTTATTCTGCATGACCATATTCTACATCCCTTAATCCTACCCAATACTTAAACTTAACAACTACCTTACTAACTATTAATAAGCAGTAATTAGGAGTTTATTGAGGCAAAAGTCGTAGTTAATATTTAATAGTGAGAATTGCAAAAACTAAAGAGTGACCAAAAGTTCAAAAGAACAGCCTTTATTTAAAATAGAAATCTTTTGTAATGTTATACATGTTTTTACTCAATGTTCAATCAATGTAATGTTTCAATCAATGTAATGCATCCTTGCTGATTAAAAGTAATAATAGGTATATCATTTACAAAAATATATCTTTTAAAAATAAAGGAACAAGGAATACAAAAACATGAATCCAGTGCTATGCTATATATTAAATTATTATGACATCATTACCAAACCACCACAGTCATTTTTGTAAGGGGTTGTTCACTAGAATTTAGTAGCCTATATATGGTTTTGGAAAAATATGAACCTATATAAGGTTCATTTCATTTCATTTCATTTTATTTCATTTCTAGATTCAACTTCATTTTCAGCTCCAAATATAAAACTTTATACGCATGATTAATCCAAATGTCTCATTTAGGGTAAATTTCACCTCATGGACATCATTAGATTCACACATTCATAATCTCAGGAGATTATATGCTAATGTCTTTCACTGTTTTCTGAAGAAAATTGCCCAGCGGTCATTAGTCTGACAGTGGGGCTATAAAATGTTTCTTTGCCATTGATCGTTTCTCCTCTTCTCCTCCTGACTGTCCATATTTGCATTTTTATTGAAGTGAGAGAGCAGTGGAGCGAGCAAGGGAGACGGTGAAGACCTGTGCAAAGAGGAGAAACCTGCTACTGTACGTTTAGTGGGAGTTAATTGAATGTATTCAGATGTGATGGATAGAATAGCTCTACTCTCTCCCGGTACATTCACTGTGACACTTCAGAATCTATCTCTATCTGCTCTGTCTGTCCCTACATCCTCCCACTCCCTTTAAATTAAAACCGCTCGGGCCTTTGTGAGGAGACACTGAAGAGGAATCAGGGAGCACATTTATTACTCCCGATCATTACCCCATGGAAACAGGGCATCAGCACCTTGTCGACCATTAGGATTAATCTGAGCTGTGTTCTTATACTCTGACAAGAGTCACTCATGAGGGACCTTGTACAGTCCTGCTCTGAACTGACCTCTTCCTCTTTATAGTTGATCTGAGACACCGTTTCTGTTATTGAATTACAAACACAAGATTCTGATGGTTTGTGTGAGTATGACTCTACAATAATAGGAACACACTGGAACAAAAAGCAGTACAGAAAAGCACGTTATGGGTCAGTGACAACCGACAAACACAGAAATCACAGAGCTATAAGAGTCCGTTTACATGACATGGTTTTTAACTAAAAACAGAAAACTGTTTGTGTTTTGGTCGTTCATTTACATGACAATGGAGTTTTGGGGGCCTGAAAATGCAAGCTTTTGACAATGTTGTTGTCTGTACACGGAAAATTAAATGAAAACAGTTTTTAGTACATTGTTGTTGTGTAAACATACCCTAAATACAACTAACAGGGACATAATCAGTTACCAAGCCAAACAGAAGCCGAACAGAGTGGAGAAACTGGAACGAAAGAAAACAGAACAGAATGTCAGAATAAAAGTCTGCATAACAAAACGTAATCATCAGGTGGTGTGCCAAAAAAACAAAACAACAACAATAACAAAAACCCAAACAACAACAACAACAAAAAAACTTAAAGGAGTAATTTCCTGAAATGAGAAAAGGGGGAAAAAAAGAAAGAAAGAAAGATGATTACAGCTAGTTAAAGTTAAAATAAAACTAAATAAATAAAAAGCTACAGAAAAGGAAAGAAACAACATTACAATAGAATCAATGTCACGGTTATGGACTCTTATTTTGATATTCTGTTCTGTTTCCTTTATTTCATGTTTAGTTTTGGTTATGTTCCTTTTTGTTCCTGTGATTAATCATCATCAGCTGTATCTTATTCAGTTCCTGATTATCCCCTTTATATATACTTCCTTGTTCAGTTTAGTCCTTTCAGAATAACAGACCCTCTGCCCAAAGCCTTCATGGCCGTTCCCGACCAGCTTTCTGGATGCTTCGGTCCTGTCTGGAAATCTTCCTCCTCCAATGTTCCCAACTTCCTGGCTTCATTTCCTCCGCTGGTTACGTCTAGTCCCCTGGATCTGTCGGCTCCACTGGTGTCATCCCGCTCCTCAGCTCTGCCCCCGCTGCTAATCCTGTGTGGCTCATCGGATTCACCTCGGGCTTCCCGATCACCAGCTCAGCATGAGGATGTGCATTCACCAGCTCCAACTCAAGCCTCCAGGCCCATGTCTCTACTTCAGATTCACTGTGGTCCGTCAGCCCTAGGAATCTTCCGGGATCCCTCATCCCTCCAGCTCAGCCTCAGTCAGTTGTCGCTCTGCCTCTGCCACGGTCTTCCAGGTCTCCAGCTGCGCTTCAACCCTCCACCCTTTCGGCTCCACAATGCTTCTCCTTCCCTCCGGCCTCCCCGTTGTCCTCACTTCCTCCGTCATCGCCACAGTCTGCAGATCCCCCGTCTTCGCCTTGGTTCCGCGAGCCAGAAGCTCCACTTTGGGCTTCCGGGCCGTGGATGCCACCCTGGTTCATCGGCCTCTCTGCTCTGCAAGATACTCCATGAACCCTGGGTTCCGCCTCCATCAGTCAGTCTTCGGGTTTCACCTGGACATTCAGCCAAAGCTACACCCTGACTCCTCTTGCCGTCGACTCCACTGTGGTGTCTCTCCCCACTGAATCCTCTTCATCCTTGTCAATCACCAGCTCCGCAACATCCTCCAAAGCCCCCTCCCTCCACACTCAAACTATCTGTTATGGCGTGATGACTTGCCTTCCTGGAGGGGGGAGTATTGTTACGGTTTTCAGGGTGATCGCCAGCAGATATCACCATGTAGCCCAAGACTGGTTGCCCACTGAAGCTAAGCAGGGTTGAGCCTGGTCAGTACCTGGATGGGAGACCACCTGGTAAAACTAGGTTGCTGCTGTAAGAGGTGTTAGTGAGGCCAGCAGGGGGTGCTCACCCTGTGGTCTGTGTGGGTCCTAGTGCCCCAGTATAGTGATGGGGACACTATACTGTCAAAAGACACCGTCCTTCGGATGATAAACCGAGGTCCTGATTCTCTGTGGTCATAAAAAATACCAGGATGTCCTTTGAAAAAGAGTAGGGGTGTAACCCCGACATCCTGGCCAAATTTACCCATTGGCCTTACCCATTATCAATCTGTCTCCTCTCCGCCAATAAGCTGGTGTGTGGTGGGCATTCTGGTGCAATATGGCTGCCGTCGCATCATCCAAGTGGATGCTGCACATTGGTTTTGGTTAAGGAGATTCCCCCTGTAATATGTAAAGCTTTTTGAGTACCCAAGCGCTATATAGATGTAACAAATTATCATTATTATTAAATTATATTATGGACTCTTGTTTTGATATTCTGTTCTGTTTCCTATAGTTCATGTTTTCCTGCTCTGTTTAGTTTCAGTTATATTCGTATTTGTTCCTATGATTAATTATCACCAGCTGTATCTTATTTAGTTCCTGATCATCCCCTGCATATACGCTCCCTGTTCAGTTTAGTCCTTTGTCGATTTTTGTTTGTGTTTAACGTGGTGGTTATTCTCCTGAGTTTGCCAGTGTATGAAGACAGTGTCAGTGTATTAATTTCTAATCATCTCCTTTGTCGAGCACATCATAATTACAGCAACTGAATGTTACACAACAAACTTGAAATACTTGTACAAAAAACAAAACAAACAAAATCAGTGAGCAGCCTATATATCTTGTTATGTAACAATGTGTGCTTAAGGTTAGTGACTGATCTCGTTACACATAATCATCTTACATCTGTATGTGCTGGTAATAAAACACAAATCGCAGGTGGAAGCATACCATTCTGAATTGAGTTAATGTCTGCCATTTGCACAGGCTCATCTCATTTGGTTTGAAACTATTTGCCATTTGTTGATGTTGCCCAGAGGCATCACTAATTTACATGTGAGTTAAATATTTAGTTCTTAATATGCTAAATACACACACATGTAAAATCCATAAATATCAAATCCAAATGTTTAAATCCAACAAATAACAATGTGATTACATTGCTCCTCATACAATGATATCGCTTGTGCGACCTCAAAGGTGCATGGGTAAGAAATGCTCAGTGAAGCCACTTTTGAGACTGTAGCTTGCAAAACTACTTAACTGTTAAAGTAGTTAATTGCATTCAACACCTACACTCTTTTGAAAGCATAAAGGAACTATCAAATTATATATATTTTAATCATTTTAAATATTTATTTAATCCTAAAGGTGGATTTATTAAAATAAGACAGTTATAGCTAAACAAGCACAGTGTAGCTAAATCTGGCAAAACTGGGCCGTTTATTGTAGCACACTACTGAGTGCCACATTGTAGTAGCCTATTGCTCCAGCATCATAGTGTGAAGCATCTCTAAGTTGCCGTGTAAGAATAATTGGATTTGTTACTTCATTACTGTAATAAATGAGTGTTACTGAGTCTCCTTCCTTTATTGATAACCTGATCTTCTCAAAGAGACTCTCAGCCTCCCGAGAAACAACTACACCTCTCAAATTTCACTAGTGCCCCTTCAGAGAAACTGACTCTTAAAGCTGAGGTAGTGAAACTTGTTTTTCACATGAGTGTCTTGATTCTCTTTTCAAGAAGGATACTGCCAGTCAATCTGACATTTCCAGTATCTTGTAATGTACAACAATATAGAAACATCTCTCGGATCTCTTGTCCTTTAAATGAGCATATTATCTGAGCCAGAGGAGCATTAATTATCTTCTTTCCTCATTGGATCAGGTCCAGATTCGGCCTGAAGGTGAAAATGGTCATATTGTCTCTTGAAGATGAGTTCGGACTTAAACTTTCAGCTTCCCTCCACTTCCCACGAAAAACCACTCTCCTGCAGATTAGTTATGCAAAACAGGCCAATGTGATTGGCCTTGATCTAAAAGTGTTACTAATTAAAAATCAATCTGAGGGCCATTAGCACGCATAGTCATGTGCCAAGGTTGTGTTTTCCAGTACAGGTACTGTAATGAGTTCAGAGTGACGTCAGGCAAAGCAAGAGCGAATAGATCCCAGATAATCACTCAAGCTCAACTTTACAGCTGATAGTTTGTGTAAACCTGCTGAATTTGTAGTCTGCCTCAATTGATCCTCTTGCCCTGAACTGGATAGAGCAACGAAATGAATGTGACTTTTCATTGGGTGCGAGCGGGTCCATAGATAACTATTAGAGGCATATTTGGAGCTCCATAGATAACTATTAAGAGGCCTATTTGTTGGCCTGGATGTGCGGGCAACTGAGGGGCCACAGGAGCAGGAAGGCATTAGTCTGCTTTAAGCTGAGTGTTGCTGGATACAGAGGTGATAAATGTTGGTGAACTCTCAGTTGCACCAAGGGAATAGCTGCATACAGACACACACTCTGGAACTTATTAAACTCACACAGGCATATTTCACACCGGTTCCGGAAAAATCAGCCCAATTACAGAGGTGTTACTGGAGCCGAAACCCAGCCTGCGCTGTAGGGGAGCTTGCAGCGCCACTCGCCTTTAACAGAGTCCATCTGACGGGGGACTGGAGTGTGTCTGTATGAGAATGAGTGGCTCAAACAGTAGTGAGCTGCTCCTGAAGGCTGTTAAGATGCCTTATAAAACCCATAATTTTGGGCAAAATCTAAAGCAGCATCTTTATGTATGTATATATATATATATATTATTTATTATTATTATATATTATTATTAGATTTATTTATTATATTCCGCTGCTGCAGAAAATGAAGAGAAATGTTTGATCGTGTTAACCTGTCACCTCATACTAAATGAGTTGTATTTATTGGCAAGCTTTACTACTATTCTTCATTAACAGTACATGATGACTGCAAAGTAAATTCAACTATAAAATATAGCTGTAAGCAGCAATTAACGGGGTTTAAGTGCTTTAAGGCCTTTAAGCACATGTGTAAAAATGTATAATGTTTTAAATAGAAAGCCTGTAACCATCTCGATCATAGATGGGAAAAAAAAAAAAAATTACAGCCATTGCAGGCAATTTACCATAGGAAATTTATGGTTTATAATGGCTTTTAACAGTTTTCGAGGTTGAGCCAAAAACCTAGGCCTAGTTCAACAAAGTTTTTGAAATAATCTCCAATATTTAACAAATGATTCGATGGACAGAGGCGGACCTAGAGGCAAAGTTACTCATAATGAGTGTGGTATGAAAGTCATGGGCATGTGCAAAAAATCTTGCGATATACAATCCCTTTTGCACGTGAAAAACGTGAAGGCCCCATGGCCATTTTCTTTCGAATTTCTCACAGGCCTCCAGGGCCGTGAGTCAAACAGGCCCAGCGAGTTTCGTTCGGATTGACCTTGTCTGATAGTTGCTCAAATTTCATTGGCCGCCGCTAGTCACGTTTTTTGAGATACACGAATGTCCTCAAAGGCAGTCATGGCACCTTGGACAAAGATACTGCATGCCAATTTTCAAGTCAATCAGACTGTTTTGTAGTTATAGCCATATATACGTTTTTGTCCATGTTATAGCAACACCAAGTGGTAAGTTGGCGCGTCCTTTTTCACACGACCACAGAATGAGCTCTTACATAGGTGTGCTGATTTTGGTGAAAAAATTTCTTCCGTTCACGAGTTATAGCCATTTTAGTAAAAGTGGCTCCACCCACTTTGAACATTTTGGCGGCCCTTAGAGACAGTGAATCGAAATTTGAATTTTTTTTTTTGATAAATTATTGACAATAAGACTCCAGAGTATCTTGCTGCACTGGTTTGGTTTCGATCGGGCCAAAAACCATGCACTTGGGGCCCTATCATACACCCGTGTTTTTTGCTAGTTTCAGCCTAACACAGTTATCATTTTGACGTCCTGCACCATGTTGTTTAAGTAGCAAATACATTTGCTCCCATTTGTGTGCCCATGGGCTTGCTGGTCTGAAAACGAGGTGTGTTCAGGAGCATTGTCGGCGCGTTGCTATTTTGAGGCAACTGAAAGAGACTGCACAATTGACCAACTGAAACCTGCTCTAAAGTCAGTGACGCAATATTTTGTTTATTTTTTTTGTTATTTAAAGAGCACGTTAGTAATATGCTCCTATAGGTGCATGTACACTTTGCTTATTGCACAGACACAGGGACGTGCAGCAGCACACAAACATGCCAAATATTAAAAATAAAAGGAACAATTGTAAAATGTAAAAGATTATTATTGTGTGCAAAAAGATAAAAATGGTTTAGTGGAATCTGGTTTTTCCTGTAGATGATCTGTTCGCATGCTTTAACCTCACGCACGAGCAGATCTGTTTCTTTGCTAGAGAAGAGTTCAGTTTTTCCGCTCGCAAATTCCACCATGTAAATAGCAAATCTGTCATGGCGCGAGCGTAACTGGCTGTTAAAGGGAATGGGAGATGAGACTCTGAGTGGTTTATTGTATGTTACGCTCAAAAAACACCCATTACTCATTAAGAGAATAGGGACAACACTTTCAGACCATGTGCCGGGCGTGCCAACCATTTTTCCTGTCGTTAAACTAGCAAAAGTGGATTCCAACATGCCCTAAGTGCACCTTCGCTGTGCTCTTTAGACCATGTGCTTAGATTGTTGAAATAGGGCCCTTGAACTCCTTAACTCGGTTTAGGAATTGACCCTTCGCAGGGAGTTTGATTGACAAGCGATCTAACCAATAAGAATGCCGAATCCGCCATTTTGTCCGAAAAAGCAGTCCGGAGTTAGATGATTAACCTCGGTGGACTTAAACTTGAAAAATGGTGTGTATTGACGTCTTTCCGCGTTTGAAACAACATTCTTCTCATGTTCATTCATGTTTATTTGATGCTATAAATGAACTAGTAGGAAGAGATGATCGGTTTACGAGCCTTTTGATCTGAGGCGCTACAGCAATCTGTCACGACCATGGTCACGACACATTAAAGAGCCACAAAATGTTTTTTATTGTTTGAATTTCTTAAAACTACACAGTTTGAAAGCTGGGACTTTGTTTAATGTCATAAGTAACCTGGACTTTGTCGGACAAAGCAACAGTAACTAAGGGGGCGGGTCTTTGCGAAGGGTCAATTATGAGCGATTACGTACTTTTCACTGATGTAACACCCCCATCAAGCCAATCGGGGCGAGCCTTGCTGACGTTGTAGGCCGTGTGAGTACTAACAGCCCTGAAGGTTTCAAGTCTCCATGACTTACGATTTGGTCTTTTCGATCACTTTTAGGTGAGAACGCTGATCCTTGGAAATTTTTACAATTACAATAAATTTCAGTGCTACACGCTTGAACCCCTAATGATAAATTATTGTGTTGCAATTAGCTTTTCTCATGAAAAGTCATAAAGTTGGGACTCAATTAATTTTCCCACTGGTAATTAAGACTTTCTGGTGGTACGTACGTGTATGAATTTCATATATACACAGTCATTACAACATGACATTATCTTAAGGTGATGATACACGGGGCAAATTTTTGAGCAATGTTGCCGGGCAATTTTGCCAAACGATGTTGCTTGGGCACTTTCCCATTGAGAATGGGCAACAAAGTTCGGTCCAAAGTATCCAGATATAAATTTGTTGCCCATTCTCAATTGAAAAGTGCCCAAGCAACATCGCTTGGCAAAACTGCCCGGCAACATTGCTCAGAAAAGTTGCCCCGTGTATCATTATCTTAGATCCCTGAACTGAATCCCTGAATCCCTGCAACTGCGACAAGCTCGGTAAAATTTTCCATCCAATCTCTTGTGAAAATGAAGTGCACTTAATTGTATTGAATTTGCACTTGTAGCGTACTTCAAATCTTAAGAGTATATTTTTTTTTTAGAAAAGATAATATTAAGTAAATAAAAGGCCACTCAAGTGCACTTAAATTAAGTACACTTTCAAGTCTATGTTACTTAATACATTAAAGTACACCTTTAAAAAGTGCACTTTGTAAAAATGTTAAAATACATTTTAAATCATATTTTAATAGTCTTTTGTCATGCTTTAAAGTACACATATTGTGATGTCTTGACTAACAAAATAAAGCACATATAAAGTACTTGATTATAATTTTAACTCTAGCGAGTTAATATATTTTAAAAGTACTCAGTTGCAACTTCATCATTAAAAATGTGTAATTATTACAAATATATTTAACAAACAAGCAATAGAAATTACGCCAAAATATAGTTTAGTTCAGTTCATTCAGCAGTACACTTTAACAATATTTCAAAGACAATATAAGTAATTATGAAATTACATATGAAGATGTACTTAAGTCCTTATACTTAAGTGTTAGTCGAGTTGTATGGCTGTTTGTGTGTGTGTGTGTGTGTGTGTGACTGCTAAGAGTTGCTGCCTATTAAATAATGTTTCAGTGATTTTATAAGGCTCCTTCGAAGACAGCTGCCTACATGGACAGCAGACGGTGACGCAGCTCAGAAGTATTTGGAACAGAGCCACTGTGTGTTCGTGTGTGTGTTTGTGTGGACCCTATGCATTCATGTACGACAGAGTGTTTCTGACAGAGAGAGTGCTGGGAATAAGGGAGAAAGATCAGTCTCGCTGGATCAGGTGTGATGCTGTATCTCAAGGAGAGCTCAATGACAGGGCTGTCGATGTATTCCCCATCTGAGAGTATTTTTAGAGCTGCCATCATGGCCCTCATGCATATTTCAATAGATCCTTTTGTATATTAGGAGCGAGCACACACAGACGAGACTGAGCGCGGGCACAACATGACTGTAAGAAATATGGGCTTGATTCTCCTATCTGACAGAGCCCTCAGCCGCTCGGCAGATACGTCCACTTTGACTTTCAATAGATAGTGGAAGAACTTCATTGATTGCATTAGAAGACAAAAACAAAGGGATGACATTGACCCCAGCAGCACAGGGGCCAGTGTCTCCATCACGCTCCAATTTGCACAGACTTCTCTCAACCTGAATTAATTAATGCACACACACACATACACACACACACACACACACTTTGTCTTTCTCTCTTTCAGTGTCGATTGCTCTCTTTGTCTCACGCTTCTTTCAGTGTTTCTTGGATGAAGTTCATGTTTAAGTGTTAAATGCTGCTGCGGTGTCCAGTGAGAGGACATAATGAATTCTGATAGGAGTCGTGGGTGGCCAGTCCTGCAGATATATCACCACTCAGCCGTACATTATCTCATATAATGCTTCAATTTCCCCCATCTGATTAAATCAAAGTTTATGAAGCTGTCACTGCGCCACTGATGATGGAGCCATAATTTAGCAGTAATGCTTGTATTTGATGGCATCAGTGCTCACACTGCCTGCCTTGGATGATTTCGGCTCCGCGTTTGAGCGTGCCGCTACTGTATCCTGTATCTGTTCTAGTTTTGTTCATTAGGTTTTTTAAGGTGCAGTGTATTTCTGCGCCATTAGCGGCACCAAAGAGAATAGAGTTTCAAGAGTGACCACCCGCTTCTTCAGCATTCTTGGTTACAGAAGCATTTTTCCCATTCAATTTCTCCATAATCTTCAATAAAGATTGGAAACCATGAGCTAAATCAACCAGATCCATTGGATTCGCTGGATTTGAAAATCGGGGGGAAAAGGCAATGATACAAGACAGTGTACTTAACATATTTTATTGTGGAATTCAGGAACATCCCATGAAGCATTGCAAAACACTTAATTTAATAAAAATGATAGTACAATTAATATAACACTACTGATTTATAGTCAGTACATACAAACACTGTATTTTTAATTCATTTCAGAATATTCATATACAAACAATTCAGTCATGGCAACTCTCGCAATAGTTTTTTTGCATGTTAATGGATATGACGTAATAGATCTGCTATGCATGCTGCACAAGTTCATTATAGCAGATCTAGACAAGTGGTGCTGGGGAGGAGGTGGGTTCAGAGGAACTCAGAGAGCCCTGCAGGACTGGTTTACGATGAACATTCAACCATTATTTTTATGGTTTTATTAACCATGTAAACGTTGAGTAGGCAAATTTATTGACAGCATATTAGTATTAGTATTAAATTAAAATGATTTGTTTGTTCTTTTGTAGTATTCTGTAATATGATATGGGTATGACATACGCCAAAAGTTTGGAGTCACAACGTTTTTGTTGTTGTTGTTGAAATAAATTAATACTTTTATTAAGCAATGATGCATTAAACTGATTGACAGTAAAGATATTTACTATATTGCAAAATATTTCTATTTTGATAAATGCTGTTATTTTGAACTTTCTGTTAATCAAAAAATGTATGAAAGTTTCCATAAAAATAAGAAGCAGCAGCAACTGTTTTTCAGCATAATCAGAAATGTTTCTTGAGCATCAAATCAGCATATTAGAATGATTTCTGAAGGATCATGTGACACTGAAGACTGGAGTAATGATGCTAAAAATTCAGCTTTGATCACAGGAATAAATTACACTTTACAATATATTCACATAGAAAACAGATGTTTTAAATTGCAAAAATATTTCAAAAAATATATTACTGTTTTACTGTATTTTTTGAACGGTTGTGTAAAGGGTTAATATTATTTTTCCTCGATTTGCTTGAGAATAGTCTGATTACTTAGAAAAGTAACAACAACACGCATCACCTCAACAGGCTGCATTAAAGAATGCTGTACAGATTCGCTGTATTCAGATCCCTAATCTTCAATATGATCAATAGCATTAGTGATATTTTCCTAGACAAAACATTTTTCTTTCTTTAAAATAAACTGCACTGAAAAATTGTACAAATTGGGCATTGGGCTTTATAATATAATAAAACTTTGATTTCTTGTTTTTAAAAGCATGAAAGTGCTTGTGTCTTTGGGACAGTGATGTCTCATGGGAACAGAGGCCTTTCTCACCACAGACAGAACAACCAAACCGACAATGCGTGTGGTCATGGAAACGCATTAACCCATTTTCTTTATTAAAGTAAGGTCATAAACGGCTTAAACATAATCTGATTTACACAGATTTTTGCCCATTACCTTGATTTTTCCCGGAATATAAACACCTTAACCTGCATTCCTTCAGGATCACTGTGATTTTGCCATGGAAGACATGTTCAACATATTTTGTTTATCCTGGAACAACACTCTTGTCCAACCCTTAAACCTAACACTACCCATAATTTATCCCTAAAATCAGAGGGAATGACAGGTGAATAACACTGATATAGAAGCACCTAATCTTAGTTGTAAGCCTAAACTTCACATAAACTGTAAAATTCCCATCAAATGTTATTGTTCCTAAGAGTGTTCTGATAACATTTTGCTATGTTCTGGTAACGTTTTATTTTTGCTCCCAGAATATTCTCTGAAAAGGTAGGATAATATTATTTAAAAAACATTCTAAAAATGTTTAGTGATAGCATTGTTAGAACATTATCCCCAAACATTCTTATAAAGTTTTTAGCTGGAAATTTCCCAGTGGGCACTGGACGTGGACTCCAATGTCACTCATACATCAAATTTAGGTCTAAAATGAAAATCAGGTTGACGTCTAAACCCAACATTTGTTTGACGTCAAGCTCCAACATCATTAAAAAGCTCCAAAAAAAAACAGCTTCACTTATTACAAACAAGGTTTATTTTATTTCTGTATAAAAGTTCTTATTGAGATAAAACAAAAAAACAGGTTTAGATGTAGATGTCTATTTGAAAGTAATAGTTTGGCTTGATGTCGCCATTGTGGTGATCAGTGTTTTCTTTAGTTGGGCAGTTTGACTCTTGCCTTTTTAATGTTAGTTTTTCTTTGGCTGCATTAACTGTTATGACAAGATCCGCAAGATAAAATGATAAGATGATGTTAGATATTAGATATTATCATCACGTGGTGGTCTGATAATCTGATTTCACTCTGTCTATACTATGGCATTAATTTCACATTATTTCTTATAGCAACTCTGTGATCCTGTGATTCAGAATGCATTGCGGCATGAAGCATGTCACCATTGTTGAGATTCATATTTTGATTCTTGATGTGTGTGGGTGTCTAAGTGGTTCAGTAGTGCACAATGTGTTTTTAAAGTTCTACAGATTATCAAATTAAAACACTCCTGGATCTCATGCTGTAGTAACACATTACTACAATCAAAGATATGAAATCAATAACATAGACTCTGGATGTGATCAGTTGATCAGACCACTACATGATTATTATATGTCTTTGTCATCAACAAGTATCCAACATCATCTGATCACATTTTCTCTTGATGTTATTTCCATAACAAATACAGTTACAGCAGCAAGAGAAAAAATAACATTTAAATGTCAAGAGTCAAACTGCACAACTAAAGCAAACACTGATCACCATAATGGTGACATCGACCCATCCCAACACGTATGCTATTATCAAGTGTTTCTGAAGATCTTAATTCCCTGGTTCAGGTGTGTTTGATTAGGTTTAGAGCTGAACTTTGCAGGAAGGTAGATCTCCAGGAACAGGATTGGGCACCCCTGCTCTAAAGCATTGAACTTTGTGTCTCCTGTACATACGCACATTATTCAGGTCAAACATGCAAGTGTCTTTAGACCTTTTTAATCATTTTTGAGTGCAATAATTGGCCTTTTTTTTTTTTAAAGTGTCTTCTAATTCGGTTGGTACTTTAATTCTGAAACACAGTTAACCTGTCTAAAATTCTGCCTTGGCAATATGAGGATCTCGGCTCCATTGGAAATCTATCAGGATCATGGATTGGCCTAAAACTTTCAAGGTGCTTTAATGAGGAGTTGGGGGTGTCGCCATGGCGATGTAGGGGCATCCAATTTCCATTATTGACTGTTGCAGACACTGTGTGTGTGTCCTGTGTGTGTGTGTAAATTGGCTCCGGTGGGGATTGTAGGCGGTTGAGATCCTCCAGCAGTAAATCGCAGCGCTGGAACATTTCCTCCTCTTTGGCGCCAGCCTTTCTCTCTCTCTCTCTCTCTCTCTCCTTTTCTATCTCACATTGTTGTGCTAATCAATAGCTAATTCTGTCTGGCGTCTCTGTGGCAATGCTAATGTGAAGTTCAGTACTTGAGTAGCTTACTGACGGTTTACACAAAACATAAACTTTAAAGAACATGAAGCACATACAAGTGAGAAATTCACACAAAAATAATCTAGGTTTGTATTTGTTATACTCATGTCTCTCTCTCCTAATCTCTCTCTCTCTCTGGAAAGACAGACAATGCTTGCTGACCTCACATAATTGGATAGATGTTACCATGGCAACTCTTCAGTTCCAGGAGGGAGTTTAATGATCGGAGCAGGGATGGGTTTTGAATTCTTGTGTATGTTTTAATGTTCGTGTATTTGACATTTTGGGGAGCATTGAGAGGCAATTTAGCAAAGAGAGGATTGGTATTATTATGGGATAGCATACTAGCATACTACTCTTACTATTGCTACCAAATATCCAGAACAAACAACTACGTTTGCAAAATGTGCATAGAGCTGTGTGCAATTCTGTATGCCACATTACATCCTGTTTCCATTACCTTGTGGCGTTTGAAGCTTTGATTTTGATTTCTTGAGGTTTGATATTTACAGCTATGATCACAATATTTTGACTTGTTATCTGAGAAGACAGCAAAAGTGTTATACAATTTTGGTATATGACTATGGTACCATGGCTTATGTCAAAGTATACCATCATCTGATACCATCACAGTACCATGGTACCAGCACAGTATTTTTCGGTTGTAGCTCTTTTCTTCTCTTGAGGCACTGGAGGAACATTTTCATAGTTCCAATAACTTGGCTGAAGTCCCGCTTTTTGGTGTGTTCGCACTGCAGGAACCAGGAATGATTTTAATTATAGGAACACCTTTCGGGGAAACTGAATTAGCTCCTACTTCACTCTAAAAAAATGCTGGGTTAAAAATAAACCAAATTGTGTTAAAAATGGACAAACCCAGTGGTTGGGTTAAATGTTTGCCCAACCTGCTGGGTAGTTTTATTTAATTCAACTATTGTTTAGAAATTACTATATTGCTTGCTTAAAATGAACCCCAAAAATGTTAGGTTAGGTTAGGTTATTAAACATTTATTAATATGTTTAATAAATAATAATTAAATAATAAACATTTATTAAATTGCTTATTAATAAATGTTCACCTTTTAATTATTACTGTTGCCTCTAGTAATTATGTGGTTGATTTTTAATTTCCAACCTATTTTGGGTTCATTTTAAGCCAGACATATAGTAATTTTTACAATAGTTGAGTTAGTTGAGTTAACTACCCAGCACGTTGGGCAAATATTTAACCCAACCACTGGGTCAAAACAACCCAAACACCAAGTTTGTCCATATTTAACCCAACTTGGGTTGTTTTTACCCCAGTATTTTTTTAGAGTGTAGGGTGTACCCCAGCACAATAGGAACTACGAGTGATGTAAGTGTATGTTGATTGGCCTGAATGCATGCAAAACACTGGCACCCGCCATTTGTAAAAAGCCGTTTAAACACACAGATTATAGCCTATATATTTACTCCACAAACATGGAAAACAGCGATAGTGGGGACCGACACAAATCTATGAATATAGAGTGACTACGGGCCAGAAACTCCCTTTGTGTAAATCAAATAGATAGAACTCCTTTATACCTGCTGCAAACATGTTTTTAAACAACTTATAATGAAATGTTTTATTTTGTGTGTGTTGTGTTGTTGTATGTGTATGTACACTGCTGTCAACATAAAAAAATGCCTTTCAAGAACAATAAAATAAAGTAAAGGTGGACTGATGCCAAAGTCCAGGCACATCTCAACCTTTACACTAAGGAGGAAATACATTTTTTTTGTACTGTTTACTTTCTTAGTTTAAGAATTCTATCCAATAATGTATTAGATTGGACTTTTAACCTGTTAGCATTACACTCTATCGCTCATGGTACACATACCATTCAAAAGAGACCTTAGGAATGCTAAGGGGTTAAACAGATTGTAAACTAATGAAGATGAAGAATGGGAGCACTGGGTGCTCAGGCTGTGGTGTTAGCAACACTTTCAAAATAAAAGTCCCACACAACAACCAGAGCACAGGACGTAAGTGATGGTTTACGTCACTTCAGAGTTCATACTGGCGGTGCAAATGCAACCAGGAAAATGGCCCTAGGGGACAATTTTGTCCTCAGGGGACCTTCCTCAGTGGTGTGGCAGGGTGTGGCAGCAGCCATACCTTGGCTGCCTGGTCAGATCAATGCAAGTAATATATTTTAATAATGACCAATCAGAGGTGATCAAGTTACAAGTAGTGAGAATCCGCTCAGTTTCTCTCAAAATGCTGAATGAGTTTTAATTTAGCACAAGTTTACTAGTTTTGCACACGCACAAATCCTCTCATTATAATAAACAAAGCGGAGATACGATGTTAAAAAAAAGAGATTCATTGTGCAGTTTTGACAGATTCATTGATTAAAACGGGAGTTTTCACACTCAATGAGTTTGCGCAGAACTTACTGACAGCTTCAGTGATTAGGAAGAGCTCTTTATTTCATTCGCAATTTGAAGAAAAGTTTTTGTTTTTCATGAGACTTTGTGACTTTTCCTACATACTTCAGTACAAAATAGACAAAAACAGATTTTTAAATGTTATGATAGTGATTATTCTGCTGGCTATAGTGGTAATTTAATGCCTTTTTAGATTTCAAAATGAAAGTTTTTTGTTTTTCTGCAAGTGTTAGTTTCCCTACATTGTGAAACTTCAGACCGTTGAGCTTTGAAGTGCTGGAAAAAGTTGTGGCACTGTCACGTCAAGGGAGTAAGATTGGATGGCGTCATCAGAGTCTGATACCTTGGCTTTTGGTGAATTGATGCCCCTGACCGTCCCAGTGGCTAATTCCCATAACTACCGGGTGTGAAAGCCCCTTTGGTCTGATGTCCTTCCCTCCCTGTTCAATGATCGATATCCACACCAGGATACATAATATCCTAGATTGGACAAGAATCTCTCTAAATCAATATTCTTTATTGTTTCAGTTTCTGCCACGGCGACAGCAGTTTAATTTAAGACATTAGCATATTAAGAGGTGTTTCAAATGAATAATTACACTCCAAGATATATGCTCCCAGGTTCTAATGTCCAATTACAGAATAAAATAAAAACACAGAACTTGCAATTAGTTTAATTGGATTGCAGTATTACGGAGGACTAAAACAAAGAGAGCAACAGTGTGATTTATGGTGTCACAATTAAATTACTTCACTTATAAAGATGTCATGTTCACCGCCAGAGGCCTGTGAATCTCTCTCCAGCTTGAATCATATATTACTACACATTCAGCAAGAATCATCTTAAATAAACAGCTTTTCTACATTTCTCTTGACTCCTTCCACCATTTTATTAGAAAATGTTGTCACAGTGCATTCTGGGATTGCCTTCCCTTGAGGAAAAAAAGTACATTTCAGCATACCTTTAAAAGACTACTTATTACGGGAATAATACACTTTAAAAATATTATACGGTAACATTAATTATATGGTCCAATTTGCATCTAAAACTAACTCTCATTAGATCATTAGTAGATCTTTAGTAGACTGTCTGCTTAATATCTGCTAACACTTTATTTTGATGCTCCCCAACAGACATTTTATGTCAACTTATTCTACTAACCTTAACCTAACAGTTTGCTAAGAGTCTACTAATACTCTAACTCTAACAGTTGGCATGTAGTTGCAGTTACAAGTTATATGTCTAATGTGGACCATCGAAATTCAGTGTAACTGAATCTACTTAAAGGGTTATTTCAAACAAAAATGAAAATACTGTCATTTATTACTCACCCTCATGCCGTTCCACACCCGTAAGACCTTCGTTAATCTTTGGAACACAAATTATGATATTTTTGTTGAAATCCGATGGCTCCGTGAGGCCTACATAGGGAGCAATGACACTTCCTCTCTCAATATCCATTAATGTACTAAAAACATATTTAAATCAGTTCATGTGAGTACAGTGGTTCAATATTAATATTATAAAGCGACAAGAATATTTTTGGTGTGCCAAAAAAACAAAATAACGACTTATATAGTGATGGCCTATTTCAAAACACTGCTTCAGGAAGCTTCGGAGCGTTATGATTCTTTTGTGTCGAATCATGATTCGGATCACGTGTCAAACTGCCAAACTGCTGAAATCATGTGACTTTAGCGCTCCGAACCGCTGAGTGTTTTGAAATCGGCCATCACTATATAAGTCGTTATTTAGTTTTTTTTGGCGGACCAAAAATATTCTCGTCACTTTATAATATTAATATTGAACCACTGTACTCACATGAACTGATTTAAATATGTTTTTAGTACATTAATGTATCTTGAGAGAGGAAATGTCATTGCTGGCTATGTAGGCCTCATGGAGCCATTGGATTTCAACAAAAATATCTTAATTTGTGTTCCGAAGATTAACGAAGGTTTTACGGGTGTGGAACGACATGAGGGTGAGTAATAAATGACAGTATTTTCATTTTTGGGTGAACTAACCCTTTAAGTGTGAAACGAATGTAATATTTTCAGACTGTTACATGCAAATCAATGAAAATGTAGTTTAAATTTATATTGAATGAAATTAGCTGAACTTTGACCCCCTTAAGTAGAATTTAAGTACATCTTTATAAGTAATTTCATAATTATTTATATTCTATTTTACGTATGCTTAAAGTGCACTGCCAAATATACTGACAAGCATTTATGGTAAACTAAAATATACTTTAATGTCATTTCAATTGAAAATTGTATTTAAATATATTTGTAATCACACATTTGTAAAGATATAGTTGCAGTTTAGTACATTTAAAATGTATTAACTTTAAATGTTATATTGAACTACTACAGTTAAAATTATAATCAAGTACATGTGCTTTAGTATGTCAGTCAACACATCAAAATAAGTGTACTTTTAAGGTTGAAGTACACTACAAGTGCACATTCAATACCAATTAAGCACATTTCTTTTTCACAAGGGTTATCCACAAAGTATACATGTGATGCTTTCTTATTTTAGTATCTAACAAGGCAGCGTAACTTTGCTGTCTACTTCTTGGATGGAGTTGAAATTGTTAGTCGTGTGCCCAGTGAAGTCAAAGTTTGGCTGGCTAGCTTTAGCAGTTCGTCCCTGCAGGAAGATGCTGTAACTACACCATTATGTGGGCATAATGAGGTCTTCAGCTGTTGCTGGCATCTCATGCTATTAAAAACGTTTATATGGCCCTGCCTCACCAGATCAATAGTGCTAACTGGACACACGCCAGTTAATGCTAACAGAAAACTCTGTCTAGGTGGGCAGATCACCACCAGGGTTTGGAGCAGCTGACTCTCTTAGAGAAGCCTTGTCTCGACTTTCATCTGGTAATGTGATTCAAATGTGTTTTCCTGGTGTTTAGTTGAACGGTGACAAGGTAGGTCAAACTCCAAACTCAAACACATGCAAGACCAATCACAGAATGAATTAGTTTGTCCTTGACTGCGCTAGACAAACAATATGCAAAACAAAATTCAATCCTATGAAAAAGTAATTTTAAGTGACCTCAGAAACATGTCATTGTAATGGATTGTTCTATGCGGATTGGCTCTTGATATCGTCACATTCCTACAAACGGAAACGTAAAGATGCAAATCGTTTCCATTCATTGAAATGCATTGTATTCAAGCCCAGCAATCTGAGAATAAAACATGATTCATCTGATTGTTGTAATGGTATTGTACCAATTTTTTTTTGTGATGAGAAAGATGACAGCAGTAGGCTTCATTATGTTCGAGATATTTTCATTTCTTCATCTACTAATACTATTATGAGAGAGCATTATAACTTTCATTATTAAAAACAACAAACTCAGTAACCTGACTCGTCTTTGATCGTGTAATGAATCAAAAGCCAGTCTCAAACTCATCACACACTCTGGAAAGCCATTATTATGTATGCAGAGAAGATTACATTAATATACTGATATTACAATGCTTTCGCACCTTAGATCTCTTTACATTGTCTTTCTCAACATGACGCATTACACACACACATAGAATTTATGATAGATAAATAGATAGATAGACTATAATACACTATTTCAGCAGCTGTTATAAGTATCAAAGCTGTTTCAATTGTGTTCACCCTCAATGCTCCGGTGTGTGTGTGTGTGTGTACAGTTGTGTCGGCTGTCTGGCACTGATGTATGACTGTGTGTGAGTCTCGTCAGGGCAGGATCAGGTTATGTCAGAGTTGGCGCGGTGCGTTTACTCTCTGAGATGCTGGGCGCCCCTTGCATTTACTCCTGTTGCCAATCATCTGCTATCTGAGCCTGCATCCATTCGGAATGGAGGAAGGTCAACCGGTGTGATTGTGTTAGCAAAGACAAACTCAGCTTCACTGCATGACTTCTGGTGGCTACAGTGGCCGAAAACTGGGTTAGGTTAGATATACACACATAATCTCATCAAAATAAACAGGGCAAGGAAAAGGAAGGGACCAAATAATCAACCTCTTCATGCGACCCTAAGAGAACGCAGCATGTTTCCCACAGCGATCCAACTCAAGCTTCTGCTGCAGGTGCAATACATCAATACATCTGAGACAATTAGCTGAGGATACATGTCGAGAACTGAGACTAAACCTCAATTTGTAGTCAAAACATCAATGCAGCTACAAATATCCATGAGGTTAGTACATGGGATCATGCATTTTTGTAGGTCTAAACCCAGAAACGAATCGTCCTGAAGTCAATGTTTTTGGTTAAATGCCTGAAATAAGGTCTGTGGTCCACAAAAGCTCGAGATATTTTCACATGCCATTTTCACATGGCATAAAACACATCAGCAACACCGTGTTTTTTTAAAAAGCTTTTACTGTTATTTTTAAAAGCTTTTACTTGTCTTGAAAAAGGCGGTTGTCTAAAAAATTGTCTAAATGGGACTGCAGAGGTTGTCGGGGACAGTAAACATCCTCAGCTGAACAGGTAAACTCATCTATTCACTAGTCCTCTTTCACTGCATCGTTGTGTTCATCATAATTAATTATATTCTAATTATTCCACGGAGCCAGCGCTATTCAGAGGCAAATTCAGTCAATACATGCAGACATAGTTTCAATCGTGTATTTATTGTCTTGAAAAGTGTTTATCTGGAAGTTAAAGCCATGGTGAGCTCTAGAAGACATACAGTTAGTTCCTGGTTCTCTTCTTCTTTATATGGATTTGTGGACTAAAGGTGTACAGAGCGCCCTCCGGCTACAAGTATGAATTAAAAACACCATTCCTGAAATGTCCTCTTCTTCTTTAGAATAATTTGTGGACTAAAAGGTGTACAGAGCGCCCTCCGGCTGCAAGTATGAACTGAAAACACAGTATCCAGCACTCATAGTGATGAAAATAAATAAATATAGAATAAATATTATTCCTCTGTATAGAAATTTGACATAAACATAAGAATCATCAACATTTCTCCAAATGTGCATGCTTTTAAGCTAAAAGCCTATATGAAATGCCATAGAGGTAACATAATTGTTCAGACACTTTGCATCACAGAAATACATTATATTTTAAAGAATATAATAGAATACCATTATTTTAAATTGAGCTGAGACATGATTACAGAGGGTTTTTTTCACAGCCTACCTGACTGAAAGAGCTCATTAATATGCAAGTCATTTCAGCTCATTACAATTCAAATCTTTTGTCTTCTCAGGTGAGAATGAGCCATTATTCACGATCATTCACGCCTCCATGCATACTGTGTTCCTTGGCAAAAAGTGTCTTACAAAAACTAAATCAATATATTGTTTTATATGAAGGAGTAGGCAGCATAATTTTTACATAATTCTGAAGCAAAAACTCTAGTCTACAACCTCCAATACACAGAGGTCTTATGAACACAGATTTAATATACTTTTTTTGGCCTTATTTCAGTGACTTAAGTTTTTAGTTTTTTCAATAACCACGCATAAACATTATTCCTTCAAAAATACAAACATGTACATACATGTTCCTCACATATTATGGTAGCCTAGTTTGTGCTGAATACAGTGTAATGACACTTGTGCCATTTATATGTTTATGAACAACTGAAAAAAGCACAAATGTCAGGGCATGTCAAAACTTCTCCAGGGCCCCAAAAATCCTTAGACCCCAGAGGGTTAATGTCATTTCTATTGAAAATTGCATTTAAATATATTTGTAATCACACATTTGTAAAGATATAGTTGCAGTTTAGTACATTTAAAATGTATTAACTTTAAAGGTTATATCGAACTACTACAGTTAAAATTACAATCAAGTACATGTGCTTTAGTATGTCAGTCAACACCTAAAAATAAGTGAACTTCTTTAAAGCAAGACAAAAGATTACTTAAACATAAAATGAACTTTAAAGTAAAAGTTTTTATTTGACATTATTACAAAGTGCACTTACTACTTAATTGTGTTAAGAAACAGTTATTAAGTGTACTATCTTTAAGTACACTTTAGTGGCTTATATTTCATTAATATCAGCAAGAAATTTTATGAAAATATACTTTTAAGGTTGAAGTACACTACAAGTGCACATTCAATACCGATTAAGCACACTTATTTTTCACAAGGGTTATCCACAAAGTATAAATGCGATGCTTTCTTATTTTAGTGTCCAACAAGGCAGCGTAACTTTGCTGTCTACTGCTTGGATGGAGTTGAAGTTAGTCGTGTGCCCAGTGAAGTCAGTTAAGCATCATTGTGTTTATAATCACGCTCTTGCAAACTATTCTAACTCAAAATGTCCAACTTGTAGGTTTTAAATAAAGATTTAGAGTTGCTGGAAGCTTAATGGTGGTGAAGCTGAAGTCATGTATTTCGTTTATATAGGCTACATGTAGCTTTTTACTTCTAGTTTACTTCAAAAACATAAAAGTTGTCAAAAGTACTGACTTCGATACCAAGTCTGTACTGAAACAGCTCGTGAACGCAATGGCCAATCAGAGGTGTTTACGAATCTGCTCAACAGCTCTCAAAGCATCACATTTTTTAATTTTCAGTACCAAAAGTCAGTACTTTTGACAACACTATTGTGTTCATATGTGAAGATTGTGATGAACAAAACATGTAAGAATTGTTGGTCACAGAGATTATTTTCTGTAATAATCCAAAAGCCAATGGAAAAATACTATGCATTTCTGTCGAGGTGAGCAGGGTGATAAAAACTTGATGGTCAACAGATTGACCTACAAAAATACATAATCACTGCAGCACTCTATAACACATATCAAATATTGATGGGGACAGAAAAAAGAGAGTTCTGAATCAGTGTCTTCAACAAACAAGTACACAAATATCAGTGCATTGGCTCACACACTGAAAGCATGATTCCAGGTGAAAAAAGCCTCGCTTAAAGTTAGCCAATCAGGGGTGTGTTTCCCAAAAGCATCGTTAGCCAACTATGGTAAGTTCCCTCATTATCAGCATAGATAAGACAGGGTTTCCATGTTTGACCTTTGGTTAGAAGCAGAGTTTCTCGTTTTTATGACATGTGGCCTTAATAATCCTTATCTTGAGCAAAATAAGCAAGCTCACAATAAGTACAATGTAAATCTTTTATTTTGATTATGTACAAATGTCATTTGCATATTTTAGTTTGTCCAGAGATTTAAAGTGCAGTTTTTGAAGAGTGTGCATGTGCGTACGTGCTCTGGTACATAAGAACGATCAAGCCTATGATTGAATCTGGAAATAAAGCTAAATAATAATCAGATGCCATGTCCGTAATATATATAAATAAATCTGGCATTAATTCGATCTCAAGTGGATTCATTAAAGAAATTTGTTACTCTACCACCTGCGTGACATCATTAACCAACATGCTTGAACAACAAATTTGCGACAATATGATTTCGGGAAACAGTCCAGGGGTGCGTTTCCTGTACAACGCCGTAACTCACTGCTTAACTACCATAGTACGATGCATCGCTGAACAAACCAAATAGCTAGTCACAACTGTTTTGTCGTATTGTCGCAAATTTTTCGTTCAACCACGTTGGTTAATGATGTCATGCAGATTAGTGGTAACTTCTTTTAATGAATCTGTTTGAGGTCAAATTAATTCCAGATTTTTTGCTATAAATTACGGCGATGGCATCTGAGGACTAATTCTCATTTTTCTCAGTTATTTTGCTGATATAATAATTTCCAGATTCAACCATAGTCTTGTTCTTACATACTAGAGCACGTACGCACAAAAACGGTGCTTTAAATCTCTTGACAAACTAAAAGACACACTGTAAAAAATTATTTTCATGATTTATCACAACATTTTTTTTTTGTCAAATCAACTTAGATAATTAATGTGGTTCAGATAACATAATGTTTTGAGTTTCTGTTGATTAAACCAATCACCTTCATTGTATTAACTCAAATATTTAATTTCAACGAGCTCAAAATTTTAAGGCAACCAGGTAACTTTTTTAAGTTAAACCAACAACTCTTTTTTACAGTGCATAAATGACATTTGTATATATTTGAAATAAAAGACATAGATTGTGCTTAGTGTCAGCTTGCTTATTTTGCTCAAGATAACGATTTATTAAGTCCACATGTCATAAAAACAAGAAACTATGCTTCTAACCAGGTCGAGAGCTGTCGAAAACTTTTAAAGTTAGTTGGCTAATGATGCTTTCAGGAAACTCACCCTTGACTAGCTAGTTGATTTCTACAATGATGCATCGTACTATGGTAGTGAAGCAGTGCAACCCAGATTAGAGATTGGTGGATTGAGAAATACATTCCAGTTTTCTGTGCAATATCAGATGGTTGACAAACAGATTTCAGGCATTTACAAGCTTGTTCAAAGTATGTTTGGTGCCTTAGGTTGGATGCTTGTGAAGCACATGGCAAAACATGACATTAATTTCCCTAATTATTATCTCTCATTTGCAATAAGATCTCTAACACAAAGTTTCTGCGGAAGAATAACTGAGGACTTCCACCATATAATAAAATCCTCTAGACTAACACTGAACAATGTGATTTTTCTCCTGTTCTCATATCTGAGACTGGTACCTCAACGTGACCGGCTTGTCTCAGCTGTGTGTGTGTGTGTGTGTTGTGCCACTGCAGCAGGAAGCAGGGCTGCTCTAGATGCCTGCATCGTCATGTGACACATTCCCATTGAAGCAGTGCTGTGTTGTGAGGCCTGTTATTTTTACCCGGCGTGCACCTGGACGGGCCCCAGACCTGCTCCAGCCTGCCTTCCCTCCACTGCGCAGAACCCTCAGGTGTTTCTTTAAACCCTGTCATCTTCATTCTCTCTGCCTCTCATGGCCTTTCCCTCGATGCACAATCGCAGCAGCTGCAGACGCCTTTAATTGGTGAGTTTGGGGGAGTTCGGAGCGTCTGATGGCTGTGTATTATCTCTCTTTCTTCTACTATCGGCCCCTAAAAAATCATTTGTAAACTCCCGGGTGTAATTACTGAGAGCCATGATTAATTGTCCCATAAAATTAGCCTTGGTCTCGCTTTCATTTTTACTGCGTGGAATTTTAATTAATGTTAACTCTCTCTACCCCCTCCTCTGGTACCCCGACTCTATCTAGCTCTCTCTTTTCTTAAGCACATCTTTTGAATATTCAACGTCGAAGTGAAAAATAGCCAGAGGCTAAAGCAGTGCATTAGCATGTCAGGGCCCTCAAATCACCAAAAATACAGATCTGGAATTAAAAGATGCGCTTTGGGTCATAAATAACCTCTCAGAGGTCAGCGGACAAAAGTAAGCAGCTACTTATGCAAATACCATCTCCTGTGGAGGCCGAGAGGAATGGGGAAATATGCTAAGGAGAGACCCGGCTTCTGTTGACACGTCGAACGCTTGTCCTGCTTGGATGCACCTGTTTATTTAACCCGTCTGATAAATCGTATTCTGCATAGTGTCATAGCCTAATGTGCACATCGCAATGTCACCTTGAGTGAAGCGTCTTCCCAAAAGAATACATTTGTGTAATAATATGGTAATTCACACTTAGCTCTGAATCTGATTAATATTTTAATCTTACAGTAAGCATACAGCGGATCCCACTGCAGCCACTCCCTTTGTGTTATTTGGAGAAAATAAGATAAGTTTAGTGACTGAATAAATTTAATTGGCTTTTTATGCTAGATGTGGCAGTACTGTATGTAATAGAACAGAATTTAGTGAAAGTATTATTTTTTCAAATATATTGGATTTGGGGTCATTTTTTTAATATAAAAAATAAAGGCTGAATTTATTTGATCCAAAATACAGAAAAAGCAGAAATATTGTGAAATATTCTTACAATTTAAAATAACTGTTTTTTTTAAATAGATTTTTTAATGTAATTTATTTCTGTGAGTAATTGAATTGTTCTGAATTTTCAACATTTCTTCTTATTATTAATACTGAAAACAGTTTTGCTGCTTAATGTTTTTGAAAATGTAATTATTCAGGATTCTTTGATGAATAGAAAGTTCAGAAGAAAATATTTATTTGAAACATTTTGTAACATCATAAATGTCAATATTGTCAATAAAATTTAATTAATGCATCCTTGCTGAATTAAATTATTAATTTCTTTTACTGTAAACCCTAATGCTCAAAATAATTAATTGGTTTGAGTAGGACAAACTTAAATTAAACATATTTGTTCAGTCAAACTAACTTTTTTGAGTATTTAGCACTTTCTTTTTCTTTCAGTTTCACAGAACTGATATATTTTAAGTAAACTGAACCGTTTCATTGTTTTGAGTTTTATGAACTTATTTCTTTTAATTTAGACAATTGAGATAGCATGAAATTTTTAAGTTAAATGCATGAATTAGTTTACTCGAACATTTAAATTTAAGAACAATTAAACTGTTTAGTACAAAATAAAAATCTGCCAGTTCTGCTTACTGAAACACCAGGG
>RJVU01010503.1:499556-515189 GCA_003731715.1 Anabarilius grahami | reverse complement strand
ATCCGATATTACATTTAAAGGAAATATATTTTAAATGTACTCAGTTGTAACTTCATTACAAATGTGTTATTACAAATATATTTAAATAAATGTCATTATAGTATATTTTAGTTTATCATAAATGCTTGTCAGTACATTCAGCAATAACTTTAACCAAATTTCACAGACAATAGAAGTAATTATGAAATTACATATAAATATGAACTGTAGTTCTACTTAAGTGGGTCAAAATGGTTCAGCTAATGGCATTTATATGGCATTCAGCAAATGGCATTATTATATTTAATATAATATAATAATTTAAACTATAATACATTTTCATTTAATTGCAACTAACATGCAATTAAGTGTTAGGAAACATTACATCACACTTAAGTATATTCTTTTAAAGTATATTATTACATAATAAGTACTCTTTTTAAAAGTTAATATTAAAAGCAAATATGTTTGGTTACTTGTCATTTAAAATAAACATTTTCAAGCAAAACAAAAGGTTTTACGAGACAGAATATGACACCTGTGTGAACATGAGGGGATCTGACTTTTTACATCCACTAAAATCTTTGCCGGATGATTAAAAGTCTCTCAGCAAATATGTTAAAAACAGTGTGAAAAGTAGTAAAAAGTTCCTGCGGCGTTTAAGCCCAGAAACAGATACATGTTTTGATATTTTGTTATTTAATGGCATTCAGACATTTTGTAAGTGCAACTGAATTGTCCAAATACTGTTTGGGGATAGTGTAAATCAATCAATCAATCTGTCAACTGAAGTAAATCTAAACCTAGACTCAATGCAGAGTCGACAGTTAATCACTACTAATCTCCTAAAGCACAATATGACAACAGGGGAGACATCGTATCCGGTCGGAAGTGTAGAAGTAAGCACTATTATGGCTCTGAATGTCAGTGTGGCATTAGCTGTGTGTGTGTGTGTGTGTGCTGAGCGAGCAGAGAGAGTCGTATGTTCAGTGATCTGCAGGCTTGTAAATCAGCATCTTTGCTCCCCAGTGATAAAATGCACCAATCAGAGCCTGGACCTGATCCACTCGGACACGCCCACTTAACAGTTACCCCTCCCCCAATGACACTGCTCACCCTGCAGAGAGCCTCCACACACACACACACACACAACAACAACAACACACACATCTGCAACCCATTAACACACTTATAATGAACTGACTCACACGAGGGTCCTGGGACCTGATCATTGCTTCACACAAACACATAATGTACTACCATACTGTATTCCTGCAGTACGTATATGTAGGGTATACTGTGCACAGTGTGTGAATATTTAAATAGAATAGCCTGATGACTTTTTAGCCAAAATGTGCAATATGCAACCCCTTGTGAAAAAGAAGTACACTATATCAGCATATTTTTTTTAAAACAGGAGTGCTTATTACAGAAATAATTCTTTAAAAGAATACACTTAGGCAGAGGTTATATTTACACTAAGTAAAAAAACACATTATTTACAATGCAATTAGCCGAATTTTAGAGTGTTTTTTAACCCTCTTAAGTAGGACATCTTTATATGTATTTCCATAATTACTTCTATTATCTTTGAAATATAGTTAAAGTGTCCTGCTGAATGTACTAACAAGCATTTATGGCAAACTAAAATATACTTTAATGTAATTTCTATTGAAACTTGTATTTAAATATATTTGTAATTACACATTTGTAACAATGAAGTTACTATTTAATGATACATAAACTTTGAATGTCATATAAACAACTTACTTGAAATTCTAATCACATACTCCTTAGTCTACTTAGTCAATACCAATATATAAAATAAGTGTACTTTGTTCCTCATTCTTACAAAAAAATAAAATGCAAACTAACAGTTGTTTTTACTAATGCAAGCATATAATATAGCATAATTTAAATGCTTATTGTTTCATAATACTTTCCTGAAGCTATTTTAAAAATAGTAGATAATAAGTATGCTGCAGATTGTTCCATTCTGAAAAGTCACTCACTCTTATTTCCAACAATTATTCCCATCCAGCGTCCTCATGCCCAACACCTAGGATGAATCTGCTCCGAAACTCAAGCACGCCATCCTTCTCTTTCTTTCTCTTCTCCTTTTATCTATGTCTTTCTCTCGCTCGCTCTCTGTTTGTTCAGCGTTGTAAAGTTTGTGGCACACAGCGCTCAGTCTGAGTGTCAGGCAGATAATGAGCTCCATAAAGCCATCAGACAGGTGGAATTAATGTCTGCTGTTACTCTCCCGGCCCCCTCTAAGTAGTTGGAAGAATTATAAGAAATGCTTTTCTCCCACATTGATCAGGGGGAACCACAGAAATATTAGTGTGTTAAAAACCTGGTAAATGCCTGCAGTAACTCTCTCTCCCTCTGTCTTTGGGTCTTGGCCAAGTTCTGCTTGCTTTATGAGGCCTGTCAGGTAAAATTCTCCAGGAATAATGTCTGCTACTGAAATCCGCTTCATGACTAACACTTCAATTCATAAAATATGAGATGTAATGAGATTGAAGTGAAAATACATGTGCGTGTGTCTAAGTTTGGAATAGCACTGTATTTAGTATGTATACTGTGTGCACAATATGCTCTTTTTCTATTATGAATTTTCTATACTTTTTCTATCACTAATTTTCTATATGAATGGAATTCTCAGATAACCTACACTGTAAAAATAAATAAATAAATGAATAAAATAATGACATTTATTGTAAAAACCAAACCCAGCTGCGGTGGTTGCCAGGACTTTACAGTAAAAAATACAGTAGCAACATTTTAAATTATACAGATGAAATGAAATTGACAATAAAAAATGAATATTTCCCATTAAGTGAACAAAAATGTTAATATACCGAATTACTAAAATCTTTTTACTGTTAAAATATACTAACCACCTTTAAAGTCACAGGTAGTAAAGAGATTGTTGATATAAATACTAATATAGAAGGTGTCATACACACAAATGCAAAACACATCATGGTAACACACTAAAATAACATACAGTAAGATGTAATATAAACCCCTGATACAACTGATAAGAAAAACTAAGAAGAAAACTAGATATTTCGTTGAAAAACCATCAAATGTGATCTGCCACATTATGATTTTGCACTGTACTGTAAAAATCATCAATCATTTTGCACTGTGATTTTACTGTAAAATTACACAAAATATCTCATTAGATCTGTTTGGTCATTGACAAATGAGGTTTTTAAAAGTGTAAAAAAACATAATGGAGATTTAATTAATTTTGAAGTTTTATTAAGTGTTAACAATGAGATTATGTGGATTTTATAATCAATTATCACTGCTTTTGTCATTTTTTACAAGATGAACAAAATTTGGCACCAAAAAAGTAATTCGGTTTTACCAAAATTTCGGTTTTACCGAATTACACTTTTGGTTATATACCAAATGACGATATTTTCAAACAATAACAGGCTGATATCTAGCTAGCTAATGAAAGGACAATCAAACATTTTATATTTAGTACAAGTTTTTAAAATATTACAACATGTTTTATAGCGGTTGTACCGAATGACCTGATGTTTCGGGACATGCGTATGAGCGAGTGAAAACATGAATTTTTCAAATAGTTAAGAGAGAGTTAGTTACTTTGCTTCATGATCATGTGGTCCTTTGCAGGTGTCTGAATGATGTCACATCCTGTCACATGATACTGACCGCATGACTTGAACCAAAATGATCCCTTTATATCGGTTACTCCGAATGACATTAGTGAAATTCATTTTTCTGGACATTCTTTCTCATAACAAAGCAACGACTTCTACACATAATTTTAATACCATTTTGCACTATGTTGATATATGATGTTATAAAATCATGCCAGAATAAAAAATATATACATTTATTACATTTTAAGATATTTTAATCACAAATGAAATGGCTGTATTTGCCTTTGGACGGTTAAACCGAATGACCTTTTGACAAATCTTTAAAATACCTTTATATGTGCAAAGTATAATTAAAACCTTTTGAATTCAGTAAAAGAGATCTAGTTGTAGTACCTTACGTACTTTGGATGTCATATCTTTTTTAATGTTTTTTATCATTATTTAGGCCCATCACATCATTGACCCTGTTACAGTTTCTCACTGCACAGAGTAAGGAAACTTAATTGTTAACCAATTAACAGGTTTTTACCATGTTTTTTTTTCTGTTTAAATTACCCGTTCCTCAAAATGTGCAGTATGCAACCAGAACACACTTTCTGAAACACTGTATCCCACAATTCAATGCATCCAACATCAATTTCAAGAACGCTGATTAAACTGAAAATCACATTATAGTGTGAAAAGTTTTTTTTAAGTACTCTGTGAAACAATATACACTACACTATATAGTATGCAGTATGTTAGTAGCATTACTTTCATTCTGACCAGACCCATTTACAGAAATGTGGGCATTTCATACACTCATAGTTGTAAATAAATGGGCATCACGATTGCAGCGTTTTATTAGCTTAACATTACCATAAATATGAAGTCCAAATTTGAATCAAAATTCAAATCTGATTTTGCTGGGTTCAAATAGTCGGTGTCTCCGAGCGGCTTCCTTTTGACAAATGAACGCGACAGACAGTGGATAATAATTTGACAGGTGACAAATGTGTGCTTGTGATAGCATCTGAAAGCCGGGCTACCTGAAATATGACTTATTCTATTAAAATAATTCACCAAGGATATTGAATGTTATATTAAGGACCTTAACAATTTGATAAGAGCAGCTTCCATAAACTCTCTGTAGTTTGAGGGGCCGCCGGAGAGAAATACGGCGAGTTTTAGGTTATTTGCTACGTCTTTTGCTGAACTGTTGTCAGTTGTTCGTGATGATCCGATATGCTTTCAGCACAAATATTATACAGTCAGTATTCATTTTGAAGAGAGTCTTCACATCTGCCAGATATTCACAGCCTTAAGCTGATGTTTTAATAACAGAACGCTTTGATAATACTCCAAGCTATTTGATACAGCTCAGCTAAGAATAACAAACTGTTTTATTCTGACACTAATCGCAAGAATTACATCTGATACAACTGGAGCAAATCCAGAAAAAACAAACCAAAGTAAAACACACTCTTGGGCATGTGTGTAGCAGCAGACTGAAGTCATTGACCTCTGTCCTCTCCTCACACGCAGGGCTCTTTGCGTGTGTAATGTGTACGTGTTCCTCTGCTCTAATGCTGTGGTATGTTGTGCTTCCCGTGTTTAATCAAGGCTGTGTATTTGCTGTGGCCCGTTGTTTAGAATGAGAGGCGTCCTGTTTGTATGGACTGTATGCTGATGTGGCGAGATAATTCAAGATTACCGAGAGATATTGCTGCAGGCAATTAATCCATCATAAAGAACGCATTCAACCCTGTATGTTACTCAAGAAAAAAATGATTAAACAAATATTTTTTGATACACTCACCAGCCACTTTATTAGGTACACCTTGCTAGTACCAGGTTGAACCCATTTTGTCTTCAGAACTGACTTAGATCTTCATGGCATTGATTCGACAAGGTGCTGGAAATATTCCTCAGAGATTTTGCTCCATATTGTCATGACAGCATCACGCAGTTGCTGCAGATTTGTCCATAATGTGAATCTCCCGTTCCACCACATCCCAAAAGTGCTCTAATGGATTGAGATCTGGAGACTGTGGAGTCAGTGTTAATTTTGACAGCAAATTTTGATTTAGTTTTAGTCATAGTCTTTTGACTAAAATGCTTTAGTCTATACAGTAGATTTATTCAACTTAAATCTAATGGGATTAGTTAAATTCTAATGCATTAATTTTTTGAAATTTCCAAACCCATATACTTCTGGAGAAAACCTCTATTAACCTGTTAATATAAATGATATTAAAATTTGAACATGGAATACAGACAGATTTAACTGCTGTGACATATAACATTATCTTAAAATGAAATAAAACCACTTCTCCTAAAGAAGAACACGTTTTTCTTTTCAGTGAATGATATGCATTCTTTATAGCAACTTGCATACAACATTATTCTTTCAAGCAGACATATTTATTTGTATAAATTAAATATAACTAATTCTTATTAAAGGTGCAATATGTAAGAATTTTGCAGTAAAATATCCAAAAACTACTAGGTCAGTGTTATATATTTTGTTCACTTGAGTACTTACAATATCCCAAATGTTTGCAACTATTTGTAAATCGTGAGAAAATTGCAATTTTAACCAAGGCTCCGGGACGTGTGAGGAGTTGCCTGTCAAGCGTCATACCCGCGTTACCCTCGGTTTCCGGTTATATTTTGTAGAAACCATGGAAACACCAAAGACGCTTTAATATATTACATGTTTTAATAGACAAGGGAACAACTGTTTTGATATATTTATAGACAGAATACTAATTTTTGTTATATAGCTCAACACGTTTAGTCTTATTCTTTAAATCTAATTTTCTTGATTTTTTGCGAGTACCATGCTTTACCATGCCTCAGAGAAAAACACTGTTTTGTGAAGTAGCTAACATAGCATAATCAGATGCAGCTTTATTTTTAGTAACAGTAATACAGAATTTTCTCCATCATACAATACGTTTTAAAATTAATTGCATGCCATTTATCAACACAAGCCATCCAGCATTTAATATGATATTCTAAAATCGATCTATCTTACTGCAGTGTGTCTCAAACAAGTGTCTCACAGCAGCCGCAGAGCGAACGCTCAGAGTAACGTTATAACATCATTTTCAACACTCTCAAATGTATCTAAAATGATAAACAGAGCTGCGTTTCCTCATACTCATGACCGGAAAAGCAGAAGTCCCGCTGCTCGTGAGGCGTGTGTTTGAGCAATTGCTCCAGCGGCCTCGTTCAGCTCCCACGACACTCGGTCCTGCTCTGCTTCATACTACAGTAACGTTAATAATTGCATCCGTGAACATGATTTCTGCCCGAGTCCTATCCCAGTTCCGTTGAGGTGAAGACCACATGTCCCAAGATTCCGCACTCAAACTTGGCGTCATCAAGCTACGCCTTTGTTTTGAATAGGCCTCTAGCGACCTCTAGCGGACAGAAAATTCGACATATTGCACCTTTAAAGCTATTAAAGAGCAGTGAGTGATTTTCTCTGTCTCTTGTTGTTTGATTAATATTAAGGGCACAGACGGCAGCAGGTTTATTAGGCTGCTGTCACTTTAAGACCGAATGCACGGATCCAATACGCTGATGGACATCCGATATTCTCTGTTTATGTTTTCTCTCCAAAAATTTTGACGTAATGTTGTGTGTATTTGTCCGTTCAGGCACGAAAAGACATGAAAGAGAGCTCAATTCAGTACTTGTGTGCTGTCTGAGAGGCGGCTTTCTGTGTACGCAGCTGAAGGCTGCGTACATCATCAAGGCACAGTGGATGAAGTTTGTTTTTCCGGGGCAGTAACGGAGTTGCACACGTATGTTTGTTTGTTTCTGGGAATTTGGTGATGAATACTTTGTAAACAAGTCCCAGTTCGGCGCTGGATTTGCGGATTTACGTTTTTGTTCCCTTTTTATTTATAATGATGCCACAGCTTGCAGACGATCTCTACACAAAAGCTGCGCGCGCTCGTGACTCTTTAGCTCCGCCCACAGCACTGACGGCAGACACGGCTCTGGGAGCTCGGCTTTTTTCTCGGAAAGACTCTGTACAGCGTATCTATCTTTTATAAATATGTAAGGTAAAGACTTTTCGGAGATACGAAGGATGCAATATTACTCTATATGTACTCAAGATTAACATGAGATTGGCAAAAACTGTGTGTGATTCCCGCCCTTTCAATCATCACTCCCTAACATTTTCATCTAGTTTTTATTCATTGACGAAAGTGTCAATAGATTTTCATCATTTTTTTTATCATTCAAAGCTGGTTTTTATTTAGTTATCGTCTCGTTTTCGTCTGTGAAAAAATGTTGTACAAAATTAACTGCTGTGGAGGCTGTTTGAGTATGTATCATGAACTCATTGACATGTTCAAGAAACCAGTTTAAGATTATTTGAGCTTTAAGACGGCGCGTTATCCTGCTGGAAGTCTCCATCAGAAGATGGACACACTGTGATCATAAAGGGATGGATATGGTCAGCAACAATACTCAGGTAGGCTGTGGTGTTTAAACAATGCTCAATTGGTACTAAAGGGCTCAAAGTTTGCCAAGAAAATATATAACACACCATTACAGCAGCAGCAGTCTGAACCGTTGATACAAGGCAGGATGATCCATGCTTTCATGTTGTTTACGACAAATTCTGACCCTACCATCTGAATGTCGTAGCAGAAATCTTCTATTATCCAGTTTTAGTGACCCGTGTGAATTGTAGCCTCAGTTTGTGGTTCTCAGCTGACAGGAGTGTCACCGGTGTGTATTCTGCTGCTGTAGATCATCTGCTTCAAGGTTGGATGTGTTCAGAGATGCTCTTCTGCAGACCTCTGTTGAGACGAGTGTTTATTTGAGTTACTTTTGTCTTTCTATCAGTCTGTGCTTAAAAATCCCAGTAGATCAGCCCATCTGGCACCAACAACCACGTTCAAAGTCACTTAAATCACCTTTCTTCCCCATTCTGATGCTCACTTTGAACTTCAGCAGATTGGATGATTAGACATTTGCATTATCGAACACCTAATAAAATGGCCTGTGAGTGAAGAGGAAAAATGCATTTTATTCCTATTTCAATTAAAGTTTATTTGTATAGCACTTTTCACAATACATATTGTTTTAAAGCAGCTTTACAGAAATTATTATTGCAAAGATTAATGTGATATACAGCTACAATACTGTATATGTTATGCTTAGATATGCATTCAGTGGTGAATTTACCATTTTATTTATTACAGAATGCTAATAATATAAATACAGCCTTCCGTCACCTCTTTGTCTCACACTTTTCTCTCAAACACATTCATAAAACTGTAGTAATAATCACAGAGGAGCAAGGGGAAATCCTTGTACACAAACCCAACGATAACGTGTGAAGAGCAGCTATGTGTTCGACTTTAACTTTGAGGTGATTGGGGCTGGAGATGTGCCAGGGCCTTATGGGATGCAGCACATGATTTATGTGTGATGTAAAGCTGCTCGGGGCTGGAATGATTTGCTTGTTTTGATTGGCTGCAGCTGGGATTTCCAGCCATCTGAAACATATATCGATACGAGAGCGCTCTCTCTCTCTCACCCTGTTGCTCTATGGTTCATGTTTTCTGCACATGTCAGAAGTGTGTGAATGTGCGAATTATTCTGTTTTCAATAAACAGTTGTATGTGATGAGTCTGCATTTCTCTAACTGTTTGCAAATGTAAACAAGATACAATAAAAGCACTACAAGATGAAGACAACAACAAAAAAATGTTGATTACTATCATGTTTTCCAAATTCTAATGAGCTCCTCTGCGCTACCTTGGTGTTTGGTCATTGATTTACCACTCTGGGATTTATGTAAGCAAAGAAACTAGAAGACCAAACCCATAATTTACAAGATAAAACCAACAGCCTTATTTGCATAAGATACCTCTCCTGCGAAAACACACACACATGCACACACACACTGTATAATTTATGCAGATTGTATTGCTTTGTATGAAGTAACACTCCTCTCATTTTTAAGGGTCTTATTCACATGTCCAAGATCATTAACACTCACACAAGACTTTATACCGCCAGACAAATTTGACTGTAGAACAGATTTCTATGCACTGTTATTTTGACTCCTTTCAGACATAGTAAATATGTTTAAACTTTCTGCAGTCTGATCAAATAGGGAGTCAAGAAGCAGAATCCCTTGTGAAAAACAAGTAGACTTTAGCATAATTTTAAAGAGTACTTCTGACATAAATAAGATACTTTAAAAGAACACAATTAAGTGTGAACTGAATGTAATATTTTCTGACGCTTAATTGCATGTCATTTGCAATTAAATTAAATGTATTATAGTTTAAATTTATATTAAATGCAATTAGTTAAACTTTAGAGTGCTTTTTGACCCACTTAAGTAGGACTTAAATACATTTTTATATGTCATTTCATTATTACTTTGTTTTTAAAATATGGTTAAAGTTACTGCTGAATGTACTGATAAGCATTTATGAAAAACTAAAATCTACTTTAATGTCATTTCTATTGAAATGTGTGTCATGTATGTGAATTCTAGTTACACATTTATAATGATAAAGTTGCATTATAAAGCTCGGATGCATCAGGATATTTATTAATATAACTCTGATTGTTTTCATCAGAAAGAAGAAAGTCATTTACTCCCAGGATGGCTTGAAGGTGAGTAAAGCTTGGGCTAATTTTCATTTTAAAGTGAACTAATCCTTTAAGCCTAACACTTAAGTTACCTTTTATTTCATTAATATAAAATTACCTACAAGAACTGTTTGCTTAAATATATATATTTAAGATTTCAAGTTCATTGCAAATGCATGTTCAATAAATTTTTTTTTCAAAGGATCAGAAGAAGCAGAAAAAATTTTGGTTGACATTACTTCCTGTTCATTCGTCAAGTTGAGCGCAATGCATTGTGGTACGCAGCATTCTGTGCAATGTGCTCTGTTTTATACCGCACATTTGGCAAAGCAGTAGATCATCCAGATATTCCATGCGTACAGAAAATGTGCTTACTCCACACCAGGGCCATCATCTGGGGGAGAACAACTGAAACATTAGCCTTACGCAGACTCCGGGTTGAGGGGCCCACTAAGATCCTCTGTGCTGTAGACAACTCATTGGGACTGTGGAAGAGGAGTCCCACTCTTTGCTTCAGGCCCTATGATTTGTGCTGGACATGATAAACACATGCGGAATGAGTATGTAGCATGCTACACTAGCTACGCACACCAAAATAACCTGTTTATAATTGGATTGATGGCTCAGTTGGACTGAAAATCCTTCATGCAATCATCTCAATTGATCCAACTGAGCTTCTGATTCTGATCAGTTTGAAAGAGGCGGTGTTATGGAAGCTTGTTTCCACCATGGAATAAATAAATAAAAGTAATTGTGACTTTTTATCTCGCAATTCGAACTTTTTTTCTCAAAATTGCAAGATAGAACTAAAAATAAATAAAAAAGGTAGAATTGTGAGATGTAAACTCACAATAGCAATAAAAATGTGAATTACGAGATATTGACTATTCTGAGAAATAAAGTAACAATTCTGACTTTTTCCTCACAATTATGAGTTTTAGGGCTGGAATGACGTGTCAACGTAATCGATTAGGTAAATTAGTTGGTTTGCGTGGACTGCATCGATTCATGGTGCTGTTTATGTTCACAGTGATGGCGGCTCCCAGGCATAACCGTTATTCGATTATTCGGAAAAATAATCGATTGACAAAATAATTGTTAGTTCCAGCCCTAGTGAATTTATATCCCGCAGTTTTCAGAATTGCAAGATATAAACTTGCAAATGCGAGTTATAAAGTCAGAATTGTGTGATATATACTTATGCTGCAATAGTTTTTATCAGGGTTGGAGCTAAACTCTGCAGGACAGTGTCCCTCCAGGACCAAAGTAGCCCATCCCTGCAGACAGCTTAGTTGAGAACATAAGGGGCTTTCCACCGAAGGAACCCGGATTTTTCCGTGTTTGCACTGCAGGAACTAGGAACGATTTTAGTTCTTGGAACTCCTTTTGGGGGAACTAAATTAGCTCCTACTTCAGATTAAGGTCTAAACCAGCACTGTAGGAACTATCAGTGACGTAAGTGTACGTTGATTGGTCAAACGCATGTCAAACACAGACACCCGGCATTTTTAAAAAGCCATGTAAACAAATTTACTTCACGAACATGGAAAACAGCAATAACAGCATTTACATGTTGTCTGCAGCATTGTGTTCTTTTCTCCGCCTCGATGATATGTAATAGTGAAAGTTGAGATTTCGTCTCTTAGCCCCACTTTTTGCTTTTTCAGTCGTGTTAATTATGTTTACGTTCCATTTCCGTTATCATGAAACCCACGACACACAACAAACACTGCTCAGTTTACGGCATCCTCCATCCACCGGTTTTTAGCGTTTGTAAATGCAGCGCTTAAAGACGCCACTGTCAGCTGATTCAGAGTTCCTATTTCCGGTGCAAATGCAACCAGGAACATGAGGAAATAGTTCCTAGTTTACTAGTTCCTATAACTGAGTTCCTAGAACTGTTCGGTGTGAAAGCCCCTATAAACTCTGTAGTTTTGTCAGGTAATATTGCTACTGTAGCGTCTCAAACCAAGACTCGGTGTGAGATAAATAAAAGTGTAACAAGAGGAGATGGGGATTGAGAAGAACAGTGATACTACTTTGCGAAAGAGTTCTCCAATCATGTGAGCAGGTTTTTAAACAGCAGTGTTGAGCTTCAGGGCTTCAGTTTTGCCAGCCAAGGCCTTCATTAACCTAAACCTCTGAATCCTCATTATGAAGGAACAGAGCCGAGAGGCCGCGAGATGCTCGTTCTGAAAATGGTGCTTCTGTTGTCCTGCCATGGGGCACGACTAATGGCTAATGTTGATGCCATCTCTACAAATGAGCTGGCAATGACCGCCAAGGACCGCATCAGAATTCAGCCCGAATGCAGTGTGATCCAGAAGATATGCACGATCCCGTTGGCCTGTCGCTTTTTTCTCTCAGTATTGGCAGAAGTACACTAAATCAACTTCTTGCCCAAGCCCTTTTATTTATAGATTTGAATAGATGGTTTGATCGTGTTGATTTAGTTGGCGAGGTCCTCAGGCAGCTCTTGGTTTGTTCTCATCACACACTGTTGTTTCGTTTAATCTGAGAGCTGCATGGGATCAATGGAGCGGAGAAATCTAGAGTGTATCAATAACAGGAAACAGAAGAGAAGAGAATAATGAAGCGTTTCAGGGGCCTGCGGGCGGCAGACTTACTGAAAGAGAAACAGTCGTTAACACAAGGCCCACCACTGAGAGAGACAGTGTGAGTGTGGGTGTTCATAGTCAGTCAGTCAGTTGTTGCTCCTCATGAATTTGCGCATTGTTGTGTTTGAACTGTGCACATAATAAATCTGTCATACTGAATGTGTTCATCATGCACCAACATCTTTGTTTCTATTCAACTTGTCTCAATGATTATATTAAAAGTTGTTTACTTGATCTATGATACTCCCAAGACAAATTCAGATTTGTCATCACAGGAATAAATTAGATTTTAAAATATTTTAAAATAGAAAACATTTATTTTAAAATGCGCCTATTATGCTTTTTCAAATATTACCTTTCAGGTAGTGTGTAATGTTGCTGTTTGTGAAGGTAAAAGTTCTGCAAAGTTTCAAAGATCAAAGTGGTCGATGTTTTTGTCTCCCAAAAGAAAGAATCAATTTTGAACTGCCTAAACGAGTCGTCAGTCTCTCTTCCTGTTACAAACCGATGTAACAATGTAATACATTTGCATAATGCCAGTCGATGGTCTTCATTGGCTGCTAGTGAACTTTGACCCTCAAACACTGTAGTTGTATCTGAGATTACTGTTCGTATCATTGTGTGTCAAGAGCTGAGGAAGATCCGGTGCTGAAATTCAGATATGGTAACTGGTGTTTTGTTTATGACATGAGCTGTAAGCAGTCGACCAATCACAACAGACTGGGTAATCTGACCAATCAGAGCAGAGCAAGTTTTCAGAAAGGAGGGGTTTAGAGAGACTTGAACCTTTGAATGAACTGAAAAGAGAAATGAGGTGACGTGCAGTGTATGTTATAAGAAAATAATGACCTTGAATGCATGTAAACCTATTGTAGGAGACCTCAAAACTAAATTATGAACCTTTAATAGCATAACAGGGACACTATAAATTGTAATAATAGTCACAATATCACAGTTTTTACCGTATTTTTGATCAAATTAATGCAACCTTGGTGTGCAGAAGAGAAAAAAAAAATATTCAAAAATGTTGCCAACCCCAAACTTTTGAACAGTTGTTTACCTTTATATCAATTTGTGTTGTTTCCACATTTGACCTCTGTTGTTTTTAATGGTATTTTCCAACTTCTTCTTTGAGTATTTGTTACACTGGGGGGAAGAAAAGGTGTAAGAACTGTTTTCACAGAAATTGCTAGTAAATTTCAAAATAATAATAATAATAAAAAAAACACATTACACACATATTAAACATGAAATTTTGAAGTACAAAGACTGAAATAGTATGCTATTGAAAATCATACTCTAATCTTTTATTTACAACTTCAATTTACAAAACTTTATTTTATAATAATAAAAAATGAAAATAATATTTTTTACAATGTAAAAGCAAAGGCCCTATAAGTGTTGGACCCACCAAATGCACATGTGTAGACGTCAAATTAAGACATTCACATGCATGCAGTAAGTTAATGTGTGCTGCACAAACTCTTCTGATGACGAAATTTCTGGAATTTGGAAGCACATTTCACCTTAAGTATGATCAATAGTAATGGTGATTTTGCCTTAGCAAGTACCACAAATTAAATCGTTATAGTCTACTCAAGCACACAATCGCACAAACTCTCATACAGTGCCTTGCCTTTGTCTGTGACACTGAGCTTAAAGGCCATCTATCAGTACTCACTCAGTGTGCATGTGACAGATTACAGTCACTCACATGAAAGGAAATTAGCTTGTCCTTATGAGGAGCAAATGAGGAAGACCAGGACACACACATCAAAGCACACCACAGGATCAAATCAGACAAATGGACTTCATCTGCGCTGAGCTAAAAGAGGCTCCGTTTGTGACTTTTCAGTCTGTCCTGTTTGGGTTTTGTTGCCCTAAAGTTACATGTATACAGAGTGATTACTACAAGTTACACCACCAGAAATGTTTTACATTTACATTTAATCAGCTGTCAAACACTTATTCAAAGCGACTAATGAGGACGATCACAAGTAGTTTTATCAGCAATACTGTTTCCAGGTAGCCTGAGTGCCAGCCCGAACCCCGCCCACAACATTTTTTGGACGGGAAGTTCGGTCTGGACTCGATCCATTGTGGAGTAATTATGCTCGGCTCCCAGAAGGCCGAGCCAATCAACTTGCCAGGGCGGGCTTTAATCGATGATGGACAGGCTATCTGCGGTTACGTAACCACCCACGTCATCAAAGAGCGCTTGGGTTGAATTGGTTTTCACCAACGATGACTGCAGCTGGAGAAGTAAGATGTTTAGATTCCGCTATCACGTCTGTAATAAAAGAAATCGACAGCGCATTAATTTTAAAAGACGAACAAAGATCGTTTACACCCATTACTTTCCTACTTCTTCCAGTTCCAGCGTGCGTGCGTGCGTGCAGTTGAACTCTGTTGACAACTATGCGTCGCTCAACATACGTCACTTACTGCGTTGCTCTGATTGGTTGTAGGTCTATCCAATTGAGTGCAGAGTTTTTTTTTTTTACTGGTTCGGTTAAGACACGCCCCATAATTCAAGTGCAATGGAGCAGTATCAGACTCACATTCTGCCTAGAATATGAGTATGACGAAGTCAGGCTAGTTTCCAGGGTAAATCAGAGTCAGAAAGAAGCATGTCGAAAAGGAAAAGTATCTTGGATGATGCAGTACAGAAACAAAACACATCCTTCAAATAATAATATAAAATCATGTAAAGCATAAAAAAAAACATAAAATCAGAAAATAGATAAAAAATACCCTATAAAATCTATTAT
>RJVU01010503.1:480370-499429 GCA_003731715.1 Anabarilius grahami | reverse complement strand
ATAATTCTCTAGCGTTTTTCATATTTTATGAGCATTTAATTACAATTATTCCTTAAAATACTTTACTGTGATTTTCTTTGACTTAGTTTATTTTGAAATGTTCTGTGATGAACAGATTTAAATCCCACACATGCCATTAATATAAAAATCATACAACAGCCGCAGGCATTAAAAACATGTTGATAATTTATATTTGCTGTTGGGATTTTTCTGAAGCCTCTCTTAGTGAGTATAAAAGCAGCCTGTAGCGGTGGAGGCAGATATTTGTGTGAGCCCATAATTAAACTTGCTTTTGCTGTTGATGTTAAGTGTTAAATTTGCTTATAAGCGAATCTTACAGTAATTAAAACTCTAGATTCATGAATCATCAAGGTTGAAAACAGTCCTCAGAGCATTACCTGCATCTGCTTCCTCTCTTTACTCTGAATATGTGAGATGCTTTACCTTTAAATGATTTAGTGTAGAAGCGTATATTTTGTAGTAAATGTAGTATATGCATCTTCAGAGATCAAGTATAGGATTGGCTGAAATCCTCCGGACAACTGAACAAAGGACACTGCAAATAAATGATAGTGACTGTGTGTGTGAGAGAGAGAGACCCATCCCCATCAGAGTCCCTCAGCAGGTTCTTCTCAAACACATGACATCTATCAGCGCATGACATCATTCTCCTCTACAGCGAGCTCAATACCCATGTGTGCAGATCACACTGAAGAGCTGAGCCAACACATTTCTCAGCCTATATAGAACACAGATGCTGATTCTCATTTTCACCATTACACTGTGTATTCACATCACTACATAAACCACTAAAGTACATGATCATCCACATGTATATAATAGTTATACATACATTACTATATCAGTCCCAGCATCTAAATGACAACATATTAAACCAGATTTTTACAGTTTCTAAAAGAAATGTGAGTAGTGTTTTCTCATGTAAAACACACCACCACAATAGAGCGCTGCAGTGATGATGTATTTTCTAAGCAAACCCATAAGCATCACCTTGACAAAAACACAATAGGATTTTTCCATTGGATTTAGGATATTTGCAGAAAATAATCTCTGTGACCAACTAAAATTTATGATCCTTACACGTTTGGTTCATCATGATAATATATTCAAAAGAACACAAGTCATACATTTTAAAGCCTAAATACAATCACCAGAAGTAAAAAGCTAAACGTCGGCTATGACATGGCCGTATGACATTATTAACCTTGTGAAATCTCAGTCTTTATTTTCCCTAAAAAGTTTGGGATAGAATAGCTTGCTATAGCGTGATTATAAACACAATGAGCACGGCCTAAAATTAACACTTGCCAAGCAATAATGCGAGTAAAAATCGTCATTGGTGAGTATTTCAATCGCCAGCTGGCCGGTAATATTCATGAATCCTAACAATGCAATGTTGTGAGAACATGAACATGAAAGACGCTCCGGACAGTTGATGGGGTAGTTCTGCATCGTCACGACAGTTTACACCTTGCCAATTTAAATATTTGAGCACAAGAAGATGCGAAAGGGAACTCAATTCATTACTCATTTTCTGTGCGCAAAACATCCAGAAAGGCCCGTCGATGAGCTCTCTTTCACGTCTTCATGCACTTGAGCAGACAAATTCACATAAAATTATCGTCTCAGCAAATATTCGGTTTTGGCCTAAGTGAATGTAAACAGCCGAGAAAGAAAATGCATGTGTAACAGTATCAGTATATTGGATCCATGCATTATGTCTTAAAGTGACAGCAGCCTAATATTCCTGCTATTGTCTGTGTTTTTAATCAAACAAGACAAAGAAAAAAAAACTCAACTTTTCTAACTTTATTAATGATTAATCTATATTTAATTTATACAGTGAAGACTATAAGACTATATTTTACCTTTGATTATTTAATTTCTATACCTGAAAACTACGGTTAGACCGACCTGAAAAACTTGTAAAGCACTGTTTATTTCACTTGTGTTCTACTGTATTTATTTGTGCTATTGCTTGTAATTTGATTATTTGCCCTTATTATTATTATTCATTTTATTTTTGTACTGTTTAATAATGTTTTAAATGTATAGGCCTTAACTAGTAGTTTTAGCTGTGGTATCGAAATTGGAATAGAGTATTGTGAATTTTCACTGGTATCTCAAAAGTTGGTGTCATTACTTCATGGTTTCATGGCCGGTAAAAATATTTATGGCCCATACATTTTCTGAAGTCACCGGTCACTGGCAGGTGCAGCAAAAAGTTAGTTTTAGGCCCTGACAATGAACCCTAAAGTATACTTCACTTTTTACGCGTACGTGAGTGAAGCGAATTTCATCATCAGAAGAGTATGTGCGTACTGTACGCGCATCGCCGGATTATTGTAACTCCACGTACTCTAAGAGGGGTAGCCTATAAATACACAGGGAACTAAGGCCCTGTTTACACTAGTGCGTTTTCATTTTAAAACGCATAACTTTTGCTATAGCTACACCTGCCGTTTACAATACTCCAGTGTTTTCGACCCTCAAAAAAAGAGACTTTCGAAAATGCTGCAGAGCCTTAGTTTGAGTTTTAGTCAGAGTTTTTGGTTTGAAAATGCCGGGGTTGCGTTTCAGTGTTAACGGACAAAAACTGAGACTTTTGAAAAGGATGGCGTGGCTGGCCACGTTCGCACTGCGTATCCTTGACGACCGTGTAAAAAAATAACGGCGACTGAACTGCAATCTTTGCTGGCTATGTTGTAATTTTTAGCAGCCAGTGTGCAGTTAAACTCTGCATTGTTTTAATACTGCAGCTGCCTACATGTGCAAGAGGCATCTGTTTACACTTGTACGCACATGCCCAGTGTACATGAACGGTCATGTGACTTGCGTTTTCATTTGTGTAGTGTAGACAGAGATTGTTTCTGAAATGCTGTGGAAACCCCAGTGTAGAAGAGGATCGTTTTCATTTTAAAACGCAGTTTTAAAACAAAACACACTAGTGTAAACGGGGCCTAATGAACTCCATTAGATACTGGTGATGAACTAACGAGTTACTATGGTGACAAACAAACACAGGAAACAAAGGGAGGGTTAAGACGTAAACAGAAGAGCAAAAACTAAATAAAATGTGAAAATATATTAAGCTTTCAACCACAGACCTTATTTTAGGCATTTAACCAAAAACCCATTCAAAAACCCACTGAATTTGAGGTGATGGAACTTATTTCTGGGCTTTACGACTCTTATGATATGGGATGGTAACAAGACTTAATAATAAAACTGTTATTAATCTATCTCAAGTAAACAAAATACAATCTTTAAGAATAAACAAACAATGAAACAAATGATTTTGTGAAATTTATTAAGGAATAGTATAATTTAAAGAAATGCAACAAAGACATTGCACTTTTCATAATTTGTGAAAAGTGTCTGTAAACACAAAATTAAAATGTTTATATGTATTTAAGTCAGTTAGTGAAAGCTACTTTCAAATTCATATTTGAAAGTAAATCAAGCAATATTTGAGGTCTGTCTGGATGGATATAGACGGATGCATTATCCCATGGGCAGTCACTTTAACAAATGGATGACAATAAAAGACCATAACAGTGAAATATTCTGCACATCAGTCTTACAGTAACATCACTGTCTGGACAATATACTGACCTGCACAGTAGAGCCAGTACAGAGCACATATCAGACGGTGACTTAATAAAACACTCCATCAGAGAGAGAGAGAGTATGACAGCGCTTCATCTGGACTCAGCCCAGCTCAGGAAATGAAAGCTGATGTGTGTGTGTGTTCTTCACACTTACAGATGCAACATATATCATGATCCGCAAGCCTCCCTCTCACTCAGTGTCCCTATCTGTGTGTGTTGATGTAATGCTAGTGGTTAGAGAGCATCTGACTTAACTGAAACGCACACAGGTCTTTGACTAAATCTTTAACACCAGGACCAAATTGCCCGGTGTATCGTTTCCCCTGTGTGTCTCAGTTCTGAACACCTGTGTAATGTCATATGTAACCCCACCTGCAAATCTGTATACCCGTGCTTTTAAAAAAAAACTGTGCCATTTTTGTGCTACAGATATAATTAACAGGACTGAACCTATATTGTTTGAAAGACTCAACTCTGTTTAGTATGTAATATGTAAAAAAATCTGATTCATTCAAAGCATTAGTTTTATTTTGAACTGTTTGATTTCATTGGAATATCACCCAATTCATAAGCCCCTATTCATTACTTTTACATTTCAGTCGAGCTGTATCATAAATTTGCTGAAATTAAATTACACTGAAAAAATGGTGTAGGATTTATTTTGAAAATTTCATAATTACAAAGAGACAGCAAGTAGCACATTGAATTATACATGATTTTTTTTTTAAGTAGAAAGACTGAAACAGTATTTTCTTGTAAAATGTACTCCAATAATCTTTGTTTTATTTACAACTTCGAAAAATCTTTTTAATTTTTATTTTTTTTATACAGTGTACACATTCATGGTCAGTGTTGTGTGTGTGTGTGTTACTTTCACTTCAACCCTGTTATCCTGTGACATTTCCCTCCTTTTGAACATAATGGTTGGATCTTTCTGACATGATATTTAATGGATTTTTTTTTACCACTTATTATTATTTTTTTTTTTACGATCTTTATCAGTATCACTTCAATAGTTCAACCCTGTTACGAGAAACAATTCTTGACCCAGAGCACAGTAATATTGACTGTACACTGTAAAAAAATCCATAAAATAATGGAAAAAGTACTGGCAGCTCATTACCTGAACATTAATTTTACGGACATTTCCGTTAACCCTAAAACACAACAATTCTGTTAAATAAATACAGTACATTGTGCCCTATTTTTACGGATTTTTTTAAAGAGTGTAACTAATGTTGGCAGGATACTTTCTAGTTAAGATCTTATTAGCCATTTTTGCACTGAACTTCAACCCTGTAACGTTCAAACCTGTAACAATTTGAAGGTAAAAGCATCAGCACAAAACATGTTAAAAATGTCATATTATTCTTTAATTATAATGTGTGATTTATTATATTGCATTAGTGTGTAGTCACCATGTCCAAGAAGCAGTTTTTTCCACCCTGGATCTAAACCGGTTGGTAAGGGGTGGGACATTTTCGTAACACACTCGAAGAGGTTGACCAATTACAACACATTGATCCAGCCGGCCAATCACAGCACATTGTGCTTTTTGAAGGAAGGGCTTCATAGAGACAAGAGGCTTGTTCGACTTCATGCGGCGTCGCAAAGCTCGTCTGCAACCTGACAAAAGCAATGCATTCTGGTTAGTAAATTTTTCAGACTTTGATCGGCGCTGCAGACACGTTATGATCACATATGCAAATCAAGACCAGCCGCCTAGGTCAGGTGCTGCAGTTGCTCAAAAACATCTCAAAAAACCTTGATGATGACACACTTTATTCTCATTGGTCAGATTCTGTGATGACAAGGATGACGTGTGTTTTTTCTTAGATATGTTCTTGTATTTAACCAATCTTGATATTGAATATCTGATATTCAAAACATGGGAATTTCAATCGCATCCACTTCTTCGGCAACAATCAACGCAAAAATCGTGTAGTCTGCCATGAATGACGTTGGTTCAGCACACTACGGAAAGTACGAAGAGTCCGATCTGACGGCTGTCATCCGGGTACTTTCCGCATACCGTTTTTCGAATACTATGAATTTGGACATACTACTTTGTTTGCATACTGTTTTTCACGTACTATATAGTAGAGAAGTATTTGATTTCAGATGCAACTCATAGTTCCAACTAACATTCGCTAACAGCATCGCAAAGTCATGTGGTTGGAACGACTGCTCTCCAGCTGTGTTTAGAAGCATAATTTCTTGTTTTTATGATATGTTGACTTAATAAATCCTTATCTTGAACAAAATAAACAAGCTGACATTCAGTACAGTCTGCATCTTGTATTTCAAATATATACAAATGTCATTTACATCTTTTAGTTTGTCAAGAGATTTAAAGCGCTGTTTTTGAAGAATGTGCATGTTCTCTAGTACTTAAGAACGAGTCTATGATTGAATCTGGAATCACAAATTCGCAACAATGCAGTTTCGGGAAACAGTTGATTTCTTCAATGATGCATCGTGGTAGTGAAGCAGCGGTTTATGTCATTGTATGGGAAACGCACCCCTGAGCGTTACAGAAAAACTGGGAAGAGAGGAGCTGCAACAATGCCAACTATGAGAAAAATTCAGGGTTTTTTGAACATTCATGCACGAAAACCTATTCCAGTAGAGCCCAAAATCAAAATCGCCTTTTCCAGAGAATGTCCTTCATAGCTGTGTATCTGGTTCTCAATGCTGTAAGTCTAGTATGTGGTATTCAAACGCTGCTTTAGTGTGACACACTCTTGGCAGGAATGCATGGATACACACGTTTAGTATAAGGCTTGAGTTTCAGTGTGTATTTATTTTCTGTTCCTTCTCTACCTGCACCTGTTTCACACACACACACACACACGCCACACACAGTACAGATTTGACCCTCTCTCGCTGCAGCACACTGTGAGCCAGATGACGTCCATCAGCGTCTCTATAATTATCTTACTCTGACACAGAGTAGGTGGAATTAGATTCCTGTATTAATTATAATCTAACACCATAAACGCCCTGCTGGGCAGAAGACACAGCTCTCACTCAGGTTGCCAGATTGAGACCCCCTGGCAAGAGAGAAAATACAATTGTGGGTCCACTTACTCGCCCCCTCTCCCGCAGAGCGCTGGAGGAGCGGTCCAAACTCACACACACGTACGCCGAGAGGAGATCCGCTTATAACAGCTGGTCTTGGATCAGCTTCCTGCCCTCCAGCTGGGGCAGTAACAATTATAAGACACAAAGTAAAACTGGATGAAAGAAACATAGCAGCTCAGTAAATGGATAAACAAGGCCTGCAGTCACTGTACTAACTTAATGTTGCATATTCCAAGTCTTCTGAAGTCATATGATAGCTCTGTGTGAACAACAGAAAAGTTGTTTTTCACTGAAAATCTTTCCTTCCGTCATTCAAATTTGGTTTGAAGACCAAATTTGACCATGTATGGAAGAAGGAGAAGAAAGAGGGAACTTAATCTCTACTGTTAGATGTTGTAACTACACCGTTCTGGTGGCAAAAACATCTTTCTCCATTGAAGGCTATTCACCAGGCATGTATTTTGATGAAATAAAATGAGCAGCTGCCACTGGGATGAATTGGAATGCTGATGCGTGGTTTTTCAGGTCTTATAGAACTCCTCACTTTCAAATAAGCAAAGTCTAAACTGAACACTGGCTAAGTGGCAAAAAGTCAAAATCGCAAGTACATGAAACATTGCCAGTTTTCCAGTAATTTTATTTGCATAAATTCTAACAATGCATGTTTGCGATAACGCAATATGGCAAAGTTTAGTTATTAATCACAAAGGCTCAGATTGAATAATATATACAGTATATAAATTGTACAGCCCTACACACAAGCATAGCCTGAAGTGCTTTAAAATTGCATTATAAATTGCAATTGCAAAGGTGATTTCGTATGAATTCAAATGATATGATCTGTAGAGAAACATATGATTTGCATGAAGTTCCACCCCTAAACATAACCGTCAATGAGACTTAAGCAGATTTTACAAAAATGTACGAATGAGATTGTACAAATTCATTGTACGAGAGTACCTATAACGCACCGCGAGAGTTGACCGCCAAATGATTTCCCGCATCTCGCCAGAAGATGGCGCCCCGCAGCTGAATCATCCATCCATCCACTTTCCAAACCGCGCTGGTCCAATGTGGCTACAGCATAATATCATACAGGTATATATATTCATTTTAAGTTATTATTAAATTGTTTAATTAAGGTTTAAACATAGTTTCCATGAAAGAGTTCAAGATAAATCTGTTCATTACTACTGGAGCTGCCAGTGTGCTAAGTTTCAAAGCACAAAGTATGCAAAAGCTGCAGCCCTTCCGGCGCAGTCAGTGTCCAAATTCACTCGTTTTCATTCACTATACTTCAAGTGGACTATATTAGTGGACTGATGTAGGGAATAGTGAATAAGGGTATGGGGGCGATTTCGAAAACAGCACTTGCGTTTCCACTCATTCATTGCAAAGTCTTGTGTTACACCTGCAATTTTGAGCGTTCCTTCCTGTTTCTGTTCTTTTGCCTGTTCTTTGGATTACCTTGTTAGCCTGTGTTTCTTGGACCTTGTTTTATGTTTGGATCCTTATGGACTGTGGATTACCCTATAAATGAAAGCTGCGTTTTGATCTTCAACCTGTGCTTCAGAGCAGTTTCGTAACAGTATGCAGTGGGCAGCTTGACAACAGACTTGGTTTTGGAACGCAGCTCATGTTCGCATATGATGAAAACAAGCGGCATCATTATTTCTGCCTATATTGATGCACTGCGGTGGTTTAGTGTTCAGATCAGAGCTGTTCTTCTCTCTCTGCAGCAACATTAATTGTTCAGGGAGCTTCTATGCAGCTAAGATTACAGAAATCCCAATATCTCTCATATCATCATCAGTTGTTTCATTCACTCTCTCTCCCTCTCTCAGTTTCTCTCTTCCTCTTGTCTCTCTCCAACACATATCCCTGTCTCCAGTGGCCTGTTATATTGTTGAGTAAAACACTTTTAAACTGGATGCATTGTTCCTGCAGTTTAGCTTAATATGTTTCCTCTCTCCGTGGTGGATTGTTTGGAGTCTGGAGCCCCAGAGGAGGCCACACAATCCTGCTCTTTTAGCTCCTCCATATGCTGCAGTGCTGTGGACCAAAATACTCAGAAGATGCAATCAATAAATGGGGCAAACTCATTCACTACAACCCAAGTGCCCAAAAGTTTGAAAGCACTTTCTGCATAGGAGTGTTTTCTTGTAACTTTTGTGAATGTGAATGTGAAGTGACATGTGGCCAAGTATGGTGACCCATACTCGGAATTTGTGCTCTGCATTTAACCCATCCAAGTGCACACACACAGCAGTGAACACACACACCGTGAACACACACCCGGAGCAGTGGGCAGCCATTGCTGCGGCGCCCGGGGAGCAGTTGGGGGTACGGTGCCTTGCTCAAGGGTCTCACCTCAGTCATGGTATTGAGGGTGGGGAGAGCGCTGGACATTCACTCCCCTCACCGACAATCCCTGCCGGACCTGAGACTCGAACCCATGACCTTTGGGTTACAAGTCCGACTCTCTATCCATTAGGCCACGACTGCCCCAGAACTTTAACTTTTGGAACAGTTTCTATTCCAGACAATCCATTCTAATAACGTAAAGTTGCTTATTTAGCTTTTTACGTAACTCCACCGAATGTGATTTTAATTGGTCACATTCTGTGAGCGTTTTCCAGAACCGCAGAGTTCTGTTCATCTCATTCACAGACGTCATGCCATCATCTGGAAGGTTTTCTGCTAACCACTGCTCCATTTCAAACCCATTTACACTTGATGGTCCATGTGGAGACAGCTTCAGATGGAGTCAGTGTCTATAAATGACTGTCATTTGTGGATTTGTTGTGTAATGATAATATGGAAAAACACTCTCTAGCCCCGTTTATACAAGGGGTGGGGCTTGTCTGAGACCACCAGAGAAAATGCTTATTGTTTTCATCAAAAATTATATTATCACCATAAAAATTTGAGTGAAAAGCTGAAAATTAACATGATTTTCAGAATCACTTAATATTTGGTTTGTCTCCTTTTGCTTGCTGTATATTATTAGGAGATACAAGTGACAACTGATATTTATATGCATTTTATGTTAGTAGTCTGCTACACTACTACTCAGGGCCTAAAATTAACACTCGCCAAGCACCAAATGCTAGTAATAATAATAATAATAATAATCTGTGTTGGTGAGTATATGAAATGGTGTCAATTGCCAGTTAGCCAGTAACATTTTTATAATTCTACCAATACGAGATTGTGAGAACATGAATGTAAACAAATGTGAACGACACTCTGGACAGTTGACAGGCCAGTGCTGCATCATCACGAAAGTTTAAGCCTTGCCAATTTAAATATTCAAGCTCAAGAAGACACAAAAGGGAACTCAATTCACTACTCAACCAGAAATCCACATCTCAGACAACGCGTTAATGCTGAATTGAGCTCTCTTTCATGTCTTCTTGTGCTTGAAGAGACATCCCAGACAGCAACATAGTGTGGGCCAGATCCGGCCCACCTCTGGTCTATGTGGATTACACGCGGACCAGATGTGGGCCAGATCTGGGCCTACACTATGTTGCTGTCTGGGATATACAAACAAAATTATGCCAAAGTGCTCATCTTGGCAAGTATCCTTGTAAACATAGTCAGTTATGTCTTAACTTAGCGTAAACAGTTGAGAAATAAAACCGTGTATTGGATCCGTGCATTAGCTCTTAAAGTGACAGCAGCCTAATATTCCTGCTGCTGTCTGTGTTTTTAGTGTTAATCAAACAACAAAAGACAAAGAACAATCACTCAGTGCTCTTGACTGAATAACTTTTGTAACTTTAATAAGGATTCATCTATGTTTCATGGCTGGTAAAACATATTTATGGCTGGAAAATTGTCTGAAGTCACCAGCCATTGGCAGGTGTGGCAAAAAAGTTAGATTTAGGCCCTACTACTACTGTCCTGTGGTATCTGGCACCAAGACATTAGCAGCAGTTCCTCCAAGTCCTGTATGTTGCGAGGTGGGGCTTCAGATGGATCAGATTTGTTGGACCAGAACATCCCACAGATGCTCAAATGGGTTGAGGGGACTTTGGAGGCCAAGGCAACACCCTGAAGTCTAAATGTTCCTCAAAACATTCCTGAATAATTTGCCTTATCCCGCTGAAAGAGGAGATTGCTACCAGGGAACACCATTGCAACCAAGAGGTGCATGTGGTCTGCAACGTTTACATAGGTGATACGTGTCAAAGTAACATCCACATGGATGGCAGGACCCAAGGTTTCTCAGCAGAGGTTTCTACCCATAGTGCATCCTGCTGCCATCTCTTTCCCAGGTAAACGATGCACATGTACCCAGCCACCTGATCTAAAAGAAAACATGATTCATCAGATCAGGCAACCTTCTCCCATTGCTCTGTGGTCCAATTCTGATGCTCACACGCCCATAGGCACTTCGGCCATGGACAGGGGTCATCATAGGCACTCTGACTAGTCTGCGGATGTGTCGCCCCATACGCAACAAATTGTGATACACTATGTGTTCTATCATGGGCAGCATTGAGTTTTTCTGCGATATGAGCTACAGTAGCTCATCTGTGTGATTGGACCAAATGTGCCAGTGCATCAATGAGCCTTTGGCACCCGTGACTCTGACATCGGTTCATCAGTTGTCCTTTCTTGCACCACTTTTGAATGGTGCAAGAATTGCCATTTTGGAGATGCTCTGACCCAGTTGTCCAAGTCATCACTATTTAGCCTTTGTCAAAGTCATTCAGATCTTTTCGCTTGCCAATTTTTTCTGCATCCAGCACATGAGATTTAAAGGGTTAGTTCACCCAAAAACTTAATTTCTGTCATTAATTACTCATCCTCATGTCGTTCCACACCCGTGAGACCTTTGTTCACCTTCGGAACACAATTTAAGATATCTTTGAGGCTTGGTTGAATAAAATCATTATTTTTATTTTGTTTTCGAGCACAAAAAGTATTCATGACACTTCGTAACATTAAGGTTGAACCGTTGTAGTCACGTTGACTATTTTAACAAATGTCTTCACTACCTTTCTGGGCCTTGAAAGGTGCAATGATGTTGCTGCCTATGGGTGGTTCAGAAACTTCATCAGAAATTTCATCAAAAATATCTTAATTTGTGTTCCAAAGATGAACGAAGGTCTTACGGGTTTGGAACAACATGAGGGTGAATAATTAATGACAGAATTTTCATTTTTGGGTGAACTAACCCTTTCAAAACAGACTGTTCACTTGCTACCTAATATATTCCACCCCTTGACAGGTGCCATTGTAACGATAAAATCAATGTTATTTACTTCACCAGTCAGTGGTTTTAATGCTGTGGCTGATCAGTGTATAGTCTGCTATAGCAGAGATGGTCTTACTATTGGGAGATTCAAGAGTCCGTGGCTCTACCATTGGAATCTAAATTTGGATCTCTACCGTGGCTAACTTGAATCACATGTGCCTTGATAACCAATCCCTTGATAAGCCTCTCCTCCATTGACATCCATTCCAAAAAAAAAAAAAAAGAAAGAAAGAAAAAAAAAAGAAAGAAAAACGGCCTCTTGTCTCCCTGCCTGTGTACCGCAGCGTTGGCAGGCATTACTCTTTTTCCGGCTAAGGTCGCAGGCTTGCCTTCAAGTGGCTTAGGCTCTAGTGTTAAAAAAAAAATCTCATTGACAATACAAGCCAGCAAAATTCCATCTTAATTTTTGGCCATATAAATAACAACAAATGGACCAAATTGTTTATTTTGCTCAGTTTGGGCCTCTGAATAAAACTGAGGTGTTTTTTTTTTCCTCCTCCTCCAGTGTGAGCTTTACAGGGTTAATACAAACACCTCAAGTACAGTATGGGCTGTGTTCGAGATAGAATAATGTCTCACTACTGAATACTGTGCAATATACCACATATTCTCCTTCCAAGTAGAAAAAAATGCAGTACATAATGATTAACAAAACTGCTGTGTAACATAATCAAAATCCAATTGTTTGTAATGTTAAAAATCACAGGTACGGCTGACTGGAAAAAAAAGAGAAAACAATAAAGAAAAAAAAATTAAAAAGAAAAATAAGTTAGTATCCAGAATAGTAAGTTAGTATTTAATGCTTAGTATGCTCTTGTGAACAAAACCACTCCAATTAGGTCTAAAATACTGTACATTGAGAGACCTTTCTGTCAGCATTCCCGTTCACCTCCAAGCCACTTGCTTGGCTGGCAGAAACCTGTGGAAGTATGTAATTTGACATCTGCCATCATGTCTCATGGGTCCTTGGTTCTGCTGCCAGGTTGTTTTGAGCCAATAACCTGAGCTGTAAGTGCCATGTGACTAATCACTCTGGAGCCACAGGAAATTACATCATGAAGGCGATTAGCTGATGGCACCACAAAACAACGCGTCAGACTATCCTGAGCTGAGGCAGCAGACAAGGAAACATTTGAATCAATTTCATGTTTAAGAAGAGTGACAAAACCAGATCACGCAGTGATCAAGAAAGCTGTCTGTCTTTGATTTGATTAAAATGGGAGTGTTGTAGTTTTGTTTCTTCATCTCACACCATAAACATAACTTTCAAGCATTCAACATGGCTAAGATAGAAATCTTGAATGCTCCCGTTGTAATCAACAATACTGGCTACAGATTCAGCTTTATTTGGGAGCCTTCTTGACACTTTTGTTGACTATAACTGCAGTTTTGTTGCGTTTAGCTGGCCCTCATTAGCTTTACATGCACTGAACAAAACCTGCATTCACAGAGGTCCACACAAACAAGCCCGCTGGTCCTCTCACAGGAAGTCCTCCTTTACCCCCTTCTGTGAAACCTTCCATACACACTTCCATCGTCATGTACATAGGCACACACAGTCATGTGCTCTCACACACAACACTCTCCCTCTGTCTGTTTCTGTGTGTTGAACGCAGCTGCAGGTGGGGGGGGTGGAAGGCTAATGTGTTGGCCTCATGACGGAGGCTTTTCTGCCCGTATGTGATGAAAAACATAAAAACGCTTTACTAATGAAAAGCAAATGCATGTAACAAACTCCCTCACACACCTTTTCCTTGCCTACAATAAATGCCTTTTAATGTCTTTTAGTACATTCAAATGCTGCATTATTAGACTCAAGCACAGGGCACTGACCTGCTTCCACACATACACAGAGTGGTTTAACAGCTAATCTGTCTTGATTTTAACTGTTTCCCACAATTTAGAATAATAGTAAAGTCATCAAAACAATGAAATAACTTTGAGAATTATGCAGTGACCAAAAATGTTAAACAGATGTTTTCATCATTTTAAAGATATTTTTATAACATCTGTTTTAATTAATGTTATGTGCAACAAATAAACATAACTGAAATTATTGTGACATTTTCAGAGTTTTTTTAAAAAATTGTAGCTATTTAAAGGATTAGTTCACTTCACAGTTAAAATGTCCTGATAATTTACTCACCCCCATGTCATCCAAGATGTTTGTCTTTCTTTCTTCAAGAAATAAAGATTAACAAAGAAATTAAGGTTTTTGAGGACTTCACTGGGGTTCAACGGGTTGAAGGTCCAAATGTCAGTTTCAGTGCAGCTTTAAAGAGCTCTACAGGATTCCAGACGAGGAATAAGGGTCTTATCTAGAGAAATGATTGGCCATTAAAAAAAAAAAAAAAAACATATATATATACTTTTTAACCACAAATGCTCGTCTGCGATGTGCCACGCATTACGTAATCACCTTGGAAAGGTTACGCGTGACATAGGCAGAAGTACCAACCCAGTGTCTACAAAGTGAACGTGCAAAGACTAAGTCAAACGTCATTTACAAAAAAAGAAAAAAGAAAAAAAAAAGTAAACAATGTCGGACGATTTTGAAGTTGGAGGAGAAAATGAGATGGAATTTTTCGCCTTACCAACGTCACGCGTGACCTTTCCAATGTGATTACTTCATGCGTGAAGTGCACGCCAGTGCAAGATGAGCATTTGTGGTTAAAAAGTATATAAATTTGCATTTATTTTAGAAAATGACTGGTAGATAAGACCCTTATTCCTCACCTGGGATCTTTGAAGCTGCATTGAAACTGCAATTTGGACCTTCAACCCGTTGAACCCCAGTGAAGTCCACTATATGGAGAAAAATCCTGGAATGTTTTCCTGAAAACCTTAATTTCTTTTCGACTGAAGAAAGAAAGACATAAACATCTTGGATGACATGGGGGTGAGTAAATTATCAGGAAATTTTCATTCTGAAGTGAACTAATCCTTTAAGGAGTTTCGACGTTGGCTGTTTGCATGTATATCGTAAGTTGCATCTAGTTTGACTCATAGATAATAGAGAGGAATATCAGACCTGTAGGTCTGTGCAGATAATCAATGGATTATTGTATTTATCTTTACAATACTCTGGCAGTGTGTCATCACTGTGTCATGGTACTGCCACAGTGATTTTTGTAAGGGAGTCTAATTATTGACATCATTGTGTCCAAAATGGAGTTACCACAGTATGTTGTTGAAGCTAAAACAATGGTCTTCCACTGTCTAGTCTGACATTAAAAATGCAAAGCATGATGGGGAGGGATATCAGACCTGTAGGCAGATAAACTACATGATAAACTACAAAGACTAACTCAGAATTATGTTCAAATTACAACGCTATTGCAATGTCTTATTTAATTTTAATTGACAGATTATTTTTATTTACCTACACAATACCTGGCAGTAAACATGTCATCCCTTATGGAAATGAACCATGGTTTTACTATGAATAAAACCAAAAAACATGGTTATTGGAGTTATTCCATGGTAACACACAAATAAACCATAGTTTTGCTATTAAAAGAAACATAGTTTAACTATGGTATTTGTGTGGTTATACAAATGGTAATCAATACGAAAAACAAAAAAACAAAAAAACATGGTTTATCTATAAAACTATGGTTAATTTTCGTACCATGGTACTGCCACAGTATCTGGGAGTGTACAAATACTACGGGATATTCTTATACCATGATATCATTGGCATCATGGTAGATAAAACAATGGTGAAAATACCAAAAATACCTTTTATTCTGTCCGTTTTCAAAATAACTTACCTGAAACTCAGAGCGTCCGTCTTCAGTTTCCCCACAGAGCGAGTTTGCAAACGCTGTTTAAGTTTCAGACGGTGTGCTACAGCCACTGGTGAAGTTCTCTCTGAATTAATGTAGTGAAATGAACGATGTACACACATTTATCACGCGCGCTGTTTGCACACTGTGGGGGAGCGCGTGACCTCCGCGCTGTCTCGGCCGCGACGGGGATTTGCTCAGGTGAGGAACACCTTTAATGGTTTCGTCACACACATATAACGCATCTCTTTCCACGTCTGAAAGCTGTGGAGGCCAGCAGCCCACCGCGAGTCATGATTTATGAGATGTTTTTTTTATTTTTTTTTTACCTCAGTGTGTCTGAATTAGTCCAACAGCTACTGATTTGTGGTCAGCTTTGAAATACACCGTGTCTTCCGTTACGTGTTTTTGGACATTTAATTTAGGAGGAATTCAATTTGGATAATTCTTTTAGCACTTCCACATTGCATGATTGTAGGCCTTATGTGCCACTATAGTAGCCTACAGGTAAGAGTATAGAGATGGGGAATTATGGCCCTTTCCAAATTTGGTCTTGGAGAATTATGAGCAATGATTCAGTTGATAATGACATCTATACCTTTTTCATCGCAGACATCTTGGCAAACATAACATGATTTATTCCCCTTCCACCAGAGGGCACAGTTCTGCTAATGACACGTGCTCTGAAACACACTTATGTCAGCTGAGCTAAATCTCACAGGATCCAATATAAATGTGGTAATTCGCCATTAACCCATAAACACATGTATCCGTCTGTCAAAATCATTAGCTCAAAGAAATCCAATGGGAAGAGCAGTAAGGGGGAAAAGCCATCGGTTCTTCGTTCACTCCAGGAAATTTACATGAAGTCATTCAGCAGCAATAGAAATCAGTTTCAATATATTCTGTAACGATGAAAATTTCTATCAATAGGTTTTTGTGATAAGGCTTTGACTGAGGGATGTGAACTACGGTGCTGTTTGATTATATTCATACACAATTTAAATGGAGTTATAAGGTCCTTCAAAGATTACCATGGCATTACCGTAATTTTTTCATTGTATATTTTCATCTTACAGTTACCATATTCAAAAAAGTACTAAGCTTACAAAAATGTGCCAAAGCTACTGTAATACTTCCATGTTTTTGGGCATGTACCATGGCGTGGTAGTAATGTGGTCTTTTTCTTGGAGTACCATGAATTTCAGTAACATGCTATAACCTACAGTATATCAAAGTACAATGGTACTGCAACTTAGTTGTAGGAGTCATAATCCATGATCTTTAAAGTGTATTTTATGATACCTCAAAGAATACCATGGTATTGTTATTGTCATGTTTTTTATTTTATTTTATAAACATACCATACTCTTTTTGTAAAAGGCAAACATTTAGCTGAGGTCAATCAGTAACAACAGAAACCAGTGATTTTCATCATGTTCTGTAAAGATAAACACTTCTATTTTGAGGTTTTATGATAAGGCTTTGATAAAACATATTGACCAAAGTGATTTCCACTAACTTAATTGTTGGATGTTAAAGGGTTAGTTCACCCAAAAATGAAAATTCTGTCATTAATAACTCACTCTCATGTCGTTCCACACCCGTAAGACCTTCGTTCATCTTCAGAACACAAATTAAGATATTTTTGATGAAATCCGATGGCTCAGTGAGGCCTGCATTCACAGCAAGACAATTAACACTTTCAATGCCCAGAAAGCTACTAAAGACATATTTAAAACAGTTCATGTGACGTGGTTCAACCTTAATATTATCAAGCGACGAGAATATTTTTTGTGCGCCAAAAATAAATAAATAAATAAATAAAATAGCGACTTTATTCAACAATATCTAGTGATGGGCGATTTCAAAACACTGCTTCATGAAGCTTCCAAATTTTACGAATCTTTTGTTTCTAATCAGTGGTTCGGAGTGCGAATCAAACTGCCAAAGTCACGTGAACTATCAATGTTTCAAAACACTTATGACGTAACGAAGCCTCGTTTACTGAAATCACGTGACAGTTTGATACACGCTCCGAAACACTGTTTCGAAACAAAAGATTCATAAAGCTTCGAAGCTTCATGAAGCAGTGTTTAGAAATAAAGTCGCTATTTTGTTTTTTGGCGCTCAAAAAGTATTTTCGTCGCTTCATAACATTAAGGTTGAACCACTGCAGTCACATGAAAATATGTACCTTTCTGGACAATGAAAACGGAAGTGATCTTGCTGTCAATGCAGGCCTCACTGAGCCATCGGATTTTATCAAAAATATCTTAATTTATGTTCTGAAGATGAACGAAGGTCTTACGGGTGTGGAACGACATGAGGGTGAGTAATTAATGACAGAATTTTCTTTTTTGGGTGAACTAACCCTTATGGTGCTGTTTAATTACCATATTCATACACTATGGTATTTAAATGGTTCTATAAGGGCATTCCATGGTATTACTATGATTTGTAAGTTGGATTTGTGCAGATGTTCGGTTACCATATTAAAAAAATATCCACTCACAAAAAACGTCAGACGGTACCATGTTACTGCGGTGTTCTTGGAAGTACTTTGGAGTACTATATAATTTCAGTACCATGTTATATATAAAAGTACCATGGTACTACAATCTTATATAATTTTTCATGTTATTGCAACAGTACAAAAATATATAATAATAATATAATAAATGCTGGGTTGTTTCAACCCATGGTTGGAACCACTGTTTTTTTGTTGTTGTTGTTTTTTAATTACATTTTTTAAATCCAACGATTGGATTTGTTCACATTTGATCCAGATGCATTTTTAGAGTGTACCATAGTTATTTTTTGTAAACACCAAAGCCCTTTTACAGAGCTTTACCCAGCACACATCAGTAACTGCAGAGTGAATGACCGTCAGTGACCACTAGATGGTGCTGTGTGAAGAGTTTTAGTGATGATGGTGGGGGAGGTGTGTGTGTGCGTGTGTGTGTGTTCCTGTAAACCTGCAATGTTCACACATTCTGCCCTTATATATCCCAGCTTGGGAATCTCCTTCAGCTTTATGTTTCCGCGTTACCCAAGTCTGCTTTAACTACCTCCACAAGGACTCTTATGATTTCTCTGTGCAACCGAAGACTCCTCATGGCCAAACAAAGATAATGGCTTGCCCGCTCGTAATGCCTGTGTGTGTGTGTGCTATATCTGCAGTAAAATGACAGGATGTGTACTGCTGTAGGGCTCTCCGAAGGGATGGGGCTGGAATGAGACAGAACAATGCGGGGGGCAGTGAAACCCATCAGCTAGAATAGAA
>RJVU01010503.1:459680-480292 GCA_003731715.1 Anabarilius grahami | reverse complement strand
CCTCTTCCTTCCTCTCCTGCTCCGTATTTCACACCCCTCCATCCCAAACAATCAAACGGCTGGCCAGGGCCTCTGCTCTGGGACCGCATGAGGAAATCCATAACAATGTCATAAGTACAGATGCCAAAAAAGAGAGAATTTATCCTGTTTTATGTGACTGCAACGCTCGCATTTATTACGCCGACTCTGGCCCTGCGATGGCAGAAAGATAGATGGCTGTTTGACTGCTCGACATGTTTGCTTTGAAAATAAATCCACCCTGTAGAGTATCTGATCAGTGTGATATAATCGAGGGCTGTAGGCTGGTGACAGCAGGTAATGTTTACGGCACAGGTTGTGTTATTAATGAAGGAGCTCTGTCCCTGCGGTGGGTCTAATTCACCAGTGTGTAATCTGCAGCGATTATTAGCCAAACCTTTTGCGCACCGTGAAGATCCGAATAAAGGCACGGACACTCATGGTGGTAGTGTTAACGGGGGTGTTGTGTGCGTATCTAGTGGGGGTTTAGGGTTGTTCTGAATGCTGGTGAACTACACCTCCGCAGAAAGCATTGTCCTGTCTAGACGGATCTCTGCCTCATTCTCTGCTGGTCTTTTACAGCCCTGGTTTTACAGCCCGACATAAACAGAGCCACAGGCAGCCAGTCCCACACTACTTGTGTGAGCTTGCGTGTGTGTTTCTCAGTGTCCGTTTGTGTGTGAGTCTGTTTGTGAGGGCTTATTGTATATTTGCTGTATATGTCTTTGTTTTCTAGAGCATGGTGCTGGCAACTCCAAGGTCATGGGTTTGATTCCCAGCTTCAATGGAAGACTTGTTGAAAAAGACTGCAAAAAATGTTCTGTTCAAAAGGGTTTGTTAATCAAACAATAAAACAGCTTTCGTCTGAGCTTCAGAAAGTCATACACTGTAAAACCCGATAAGTTACTGTAACTCAAACCATTTGAGGAGACCGATTGCCTTAAACCATTTAAGTTTTAAAACCAATAAGTATGAGTACTGTAAACTCATATACATTAAGTTGAAGTCACTTATATTTTAGTGTTGGATTAGTCAATCATTAGAGTAAACTCAACTTAAAGATTTTAAGTGTATTCCACGCATTCAGTTTGAATACAGGTAACAAATCTAAGTCTTAACAACCATATAGCTACTTGAATAGTTTGAGGAAACCGAACTCAAAGTTAATCAAACTCAAAGTAATAAAGTTACATAAGAACAAGCAAAAACTAACATTGGTACAAAGCAATTATGACAGAACAGGAGAGTCATGTATTATTGTTTATGTATTTATCTGATTAGCTTTTAGTTATGACAGCTATAAAAGCATAACCTACGCTATACAAATGTAGGGTAAAAGCTCAAGTACCCATTAAGCACACAACCAACTTTAAAGCTCAGATTATAAAAAGAAAAAATAATGTATTATCCTACTTGATGTCTTAACTAATTGATGTGTTTGTTACTTCATACCTCCTGTAATTTCAAGAAAATCAGACCATTGCACTCTGAGATATGGGCATTCATGTGTTCACACTGTCTGGCGGCCATTATGAAAGAGGTCTGAAAACTTTCACCAAAACAGGAGCTCCTTAAATGTGCATTTTTAAGGTGGTTAAGCCTTTTCTGGGGGTAGTTATAACTACTTAATGCAAAATTAAGAGATTAATGTTTAGACTTTTGCATATAACCTGGAACCTGCATGTGGAAAATTATTACAGTTAGAACAAAAAGATAGTTTTAGCAACATAGCGCAGATGCTATAGCTTACTAGCTGTATAAGATTGTTTGCTACACTAATATATTATTTACAGGCATTATTGGCTTGTTCTTTTGAATCCATAATATTATAAATTTACAGTTTATTGATGGTCTGTGGTTTTACAATGCTGCAATTTTTAAAGACTTAATATTATTGTTAGGTGAGCTTAAAGGGTGCACTACTATGAAAATCACACAGCTTCAGTGTGACATCGATAAGAAAAAGTATAATTTCATAGATATTGTCAATAATAGTTGTTCATATTAAAACATGTATAAACTTGATACATGACCTAGATTATTTATTTATCAAAATCTTTTCCTTTAAATTTAATGTAATTTTTATTAATTAAAATTGTTGCTGCTCCAATTAAGTTCAGTGTGCTCCCTTTTAAGCTCATCCACATTAAAATATCCATATTTAAAACTTTAAAAACTAAAATAACTAGCTTCCGACAGACGGCCGTACACATCGATTTACGACGAAAGAGTGAACTCTGACTTGACGCATGACGAACACGGAAGCTCAGAGGATAGAGCAAAACAAAACACCGGTCACAAATTAGAATATATAACTGATCAAGTTGAATGCCTTGTTGCTTGATTTTAGTGATCTGTTTGTTTTTGTGATTGACTCTGTACCTTCAAATAAAACACTTTTAAATTCTTTAAAAAGGTTGTTTAAAATAAACAAGAATTTTGAATAAAACATGTTGTGAGCTTATTGGGAACAGGGGTGTGCTTAAAGGGTACAAAAATGGCTTTTTGCATTTAATGATGTACATCTTAATTGAAATGCTTTTGTCATTTAAAATAAAATTAAATACTATTGTGTGAGAGATTATTATTTTATTTTAACATAACTTTGTGTACGGAAACCAATATCCTGTGCACTAAAAATGTCTCAATGTAGATTTTGGTGAGCTTAATAGGTACGTTTACCCTAAATTCTCAGAAAATATTATTTAAAAGAAATTATAAACTATAGAATAAGTTCAAATTTCTTTTAAATATGTTGTGGTCAGCCATAGACATATACCAGATTAAATTAATTTCTGTAACTTAAATCATTAGAGTTTAAAATAGCATATTATTTCTAGTAACTTATTTTGATTGAGTTCTGCTTAATGTAATTCGTTTTTGAGTTCACATAACAAATATTTGTTAAGTCGGATTCACTTTTTAAAAATTTTAAGTAAAATTAACTTCATTTAGCGATTTTCACTGTTAGGTTTTACAATGTACGATCTGAAAATTGCAAATCCCCATCCGTTTCTGACAAGTTCTCTTTCTGACATGCAATCACAGGGCAGGATGAAATGATCTGAGCTGCTTCTTGTCTATTTGAGAGTATGATTTAGTGATGTGAGGTCATTAGGAAACCCCAGTGCGGACTCGGATTGTTTCATTTGGCTGTAGTTTGCGGCTTGGGAGTTTTCACTGTGAGATTTGGCCTCTCTGGACAGGCACTTCCTGCTCTGGGACCTTCTTCAGTTTACTACTTCCTTCTTGTGCAGACAGGCGGACCAATGGGGTGTCAGTTCACCGTCAGATCTCTGTATATATTTGTCAGGCTGTTGAATAAGGGTGCTGATGTCTCAGGCTGGGCCACACAGTTAGACTCGAGCTACTCGGTCTTAAGGCTTGTTCACACAAGAACGATAACTATGTTGGTAACTATATTAGCGTCCACAGCAGTGGACGATATCGTTCTGTTTATTCTAAGCACGTTGCAGTTTTGTCGTCTGCCACTTTAAATGCTCCAGCTCTGTAAAGCAGGATGGATTCTGATTGGCTGTCAATGTTTTTTATCATTCATGAGCTGGAAAAACATCAGGGGATTCCAACAATATTGTTTCTCTGTGCCGTTATCGTTATATGTTTGGTGTGGACTCTGCTATTCTTAGATATTTAGAATTATCTTGATAGTTATCATCCTTGGTGTGAACAGGCCTTTGCGTCAGACGAGTAAAAGTAACACTGATCTTGAGATGTGCTGTACACAAGTTCCTCTTCCTCACAGTTTTAAGAAAGAAAAAATAAAATCATTAATATCTCAATAGTTTCTCACAGATATTGTAAGACCAAATTATGACTTTCTGAAGCCTCTCAAATGTTTCTCCAGAGAAAGAAGACCCTCCAAGATCAAGTGCCTATCTGCTAGTTTAAAAAAAACAGATCTCAATAAAGTTTCTTAAAGGGTTAGTTCACCCCAGTATGAAATTTCTGTCATTAATTACTCACCCTCGTGTTGTTCCACACCCGTAAGACCTTCATTCATCTTCAGAACACAAATTAAGATATTTTTGATGAAATCCGAGAGGTATATAGACAGCAATATAATCACCACTTTCAAGGTCCAGAAAGGTACTAAATACATCATTAAAATAGTCCACGTGACTGCAGTGGTTCAACCTTAATGTTATGAAGCGACGAGAATACTTTTTGTGTGCAAAAACAAAACAAAAATAATGACTTTATTCAACAATCTCTTCTCTTCTGTGTCATTCTCATACGCTGTTTACGTTCAGAGCTTCCAGGTTCTACATCAGAACGCCGACTCATTATTGGCCGGCTCCTGCGTCAGCATCATGTGTCGTGCTGCTCACATGATCAGCTTTGGCCAATACTGAGCCGGCGTTCTGACGTAAACACGGAAACCTTCACTTTGCTCACTGCGTCACCTGCGTAAGGATAATGACAGGGAAGAGAAGAGATTGTTTAATAAAGCCGTTATTTTTGTTTTGTTTTTGCGCACAAAACGTAACATTAAGGTTGAACCACTGCAGTCACTTCGACTGTTTTAACGATGTCTTTACTACCGTTCTGGACCTTGAAAATGTTGATTATATTGCTGACTATGGACAAGTCATATAACTCTGAGATTTAATAAAAAATATCTTAATTTGTGTTCTGAAGATGAACGAAGGTCTTGAAGGTGTGGAACGACACGAGGGTGAGTAATTAATGACAGAATTTCATTTTTGGGTGTACTAACCCTTTAAGATGAAATTTCGAAGGTAAAAAAGGTCTATTGTCAATAATGTAGCAATGTATGAAGCGCAGAATTTTTCTGTTGGTTCAGTGTAGGGCTGGACGATTAATCGAAAAGTAATCGAAAACCAAAATTCAGAACCTCTAACTGACGTAATTTTCCCATGTCGGTTATTTCGTTTTTTTAATCCTGTTAATACTTCCTCCTTAAAAACATATGACTCCGCCCCTTCCAGTCAGTGGCATGAAAGCAATACGCAGGTGAACGCCGAGTCAACACAGAGACGGCGCGCGAGCGGTGAGCCTTGCGTCTTCACTAAACTTTGTCAGTATGTGTTTTAAGGTTTGCCAGTTTAGACATTCAAGCGATTTTAGACGATCGGATGTGTATTATTATATCGAGCTACCGTGCTCGCGCAGCTGCAAAAACAGTAGCTGCGCAAAACGTGAAGATCGCGCGCACAGAGAGGAACGCAGAAACTAGTTGTCAGCGTTGTCCTGTGATTTATCACTAAAGTAGCTTAGAAACTCAAAACTTATTATAGCAGATATTTTTCTACTTTTGAAGGAACTATTTACAACCCACAGCTTCACAATTAATAGAGAGACGGTATGACTAATTCACACATGCAATCACTCGTACTGGTACTGTACTAATTTATCTTTATCTGATTTACAACGAGCAGAAATCTGTAAGAAATGTTACGAACCATAGATAAAATAACTGCTGAAAGTGAGCTATGTCAGATCACTCTTTCAATAGGAAAGAATATCCCACCTTTAATAATCATATTTACTGTACAAACCTTGTCAGTGAACTATGAGGGCAAAAAAAAACAACCAACCAAACAAACAAAATAATCACTCATTAATTGTATTCGAGGTAAAATGTTCAATCAATCGAGGTTTTGAATTTAAGCCATAATCGTCCAGCCCTAGTTCAGTGACAAAATCTTGTGACCAATTTAAACCTGATATGAAATCTATGCAAATTTGTACACTCTAAAAAAAAAAAAAGGTGCTCTATAGCACTAAAAGTGGTTCTGGGCTTTTAGGGGAACCACTTAAAGATAAAGATCCACTTTATCTTTAAAGGTGCTCTACAGCACCTTTGTCAAATGGTGCTATGTAGAACCCATAAGAGGTGCCATATCACATTTTGTTTCTTCAACAAAAATGGTGCTAAACAGCACCAACAGTGGTTCTTTGGCTCGTAAAGAATCTTTAAAGGGGCTTAACATGTTCTCTGTATGGCAGTGGTGCTATATAGCACCCCAAAGAACCACTGAAGAACCATACAGGAGCTTAACAGGTTCTGTATATGGTAGCGGTCCCAAAGAACCGGTGAAGAACCACTGAAGCACCAAGATTTGGTGCTATACAGCACTTAAAGTGGTTCCCCTATGATTACGAGCCAAAGAACCACTTTTAGTACTATATAGCACCTTTTTTTTTTTTTTTAGAGTGTATGCATTGCATGGATTCTTATTGTAATTGCCAAATTTGACCTGCAAAAATTTGCAGAACAACAGTAAATGTCACCCCGTATGGTTCTGCCACAGCACCTTTGTTTACTTGAATGCAACATATTTAAGACTCCATTAAGTTTTCTGAGCTGCCTGTGAGCAATAACATTCTCCTCTGGGCTCTGTTACAGTAACTGGATTGTGTTCACAGTATAATACAAAGTAAAAAAGTGGCTGAGGTCTGGAGACTTTTCAACAGTCATTTCAGTGGTTTTCTAGAGATAGATAGCAGTCAGCAGCACAGCGTGACAGCATGAGAAAACTGAGAACAGGAAGCCAGATATGATGATGAAGGGTGCTCACACTTTTACAGGTGGAGAAAGAGAGACGGAGGTGAAGTTCTGGAGGAAACAGCTGTCGGTCGAATGCCTCAGGAAATACAGTGACACATCGTGCTGTTTAAACCCACACTTTGCTCTTGATGTGTCCTCATAAGGAGATATGTGTGCATGATGAAACTCCATTCCCAATAGTACTTTATTCACATCATTAATTGAACATGTCTGTCATCCGTTTGTGTTTAAGTCATGTGAGCAGTCAGTGACCGTCCATCCTGTTGCAGTTCATCATGTGCTGTGTGTGTGGTCCAGTCACGACCTGTGTGCGGTTTCACGTGTTTGCGAGTTCTGTGCCTCTATCTGTCCATCTGTGTGTGTTTGTTGCCTGATCCAGTTCCTGAATTCACAGGCTGAGAGAGTAAAGTGGGTTGTGTCCAATTTCTCTGCCAGAGAAAAATTCTAAAGCTGGCCTGAGAGGTCAGATTAATCAACACACACTCACTCACAAATATGTTTCACACCTTCGCTGCGGGACCACCAGCAGTCAGATATATAACGTGTTAGATGCTGGTGTTTGAGTTGTCCAATATCCACTCAATAACCCAGAAAATGTGTCCGTGTTAAGCATGGGATACTAGCACACCGTTTACTGTGCAGTATACTCTGCCAGTCCAGCTGTTTTTAGAAAAAAACATTTGGCTATTTTGAATTTCCAATCCAATTTTGTGTAAACACCTACAGCAGTTCATTCAAATAATGAGTAAAAACATCACGGCTGATATCTCTTCTGGCCAATTCAATTTGAGTGCATTGCATTGTGGGATACAGTAGTATTCAGAGCAGGATGTTCTTGCGTATCCACCTTATTTTTAATGTGAGAGAGGGTGCGTCCATTTTTAAGTTGAATGTGCAGGGCTTCTGGTGTCATTCGCATCAGGTTATTTTAACATGATTAAAAACAGCTGTACAAACTGGTATTTGTTATCATACAATTTTCATTTATTATCGTAATCACAAACACTTGTAGCGCAAATAGAGTTACCATTCTTCCAGTTATTTCCCTAAATCGGCTAATGAATCTTAAGTCTCACACGAAATAGCTTACTTCCACATTGAAAAATAAGGTGGATACTGCACTTTTTGGTAAGCCTCACTGGTCATCTGATACTGTATACTACAGAAATAATGTAGTATAGTAATATGCTAATATAGTAGGCAAAAGGTCTGGTAGAATGCTAATATAGCATGCTAATATAGTGCGGTTTGGTAGCATGCTAAAGCAAACCGGTGGTGTCTTCGTTTTGGATTATCTCACTTCAGAAGTGCTTCTGTGCCTCATTTTCAGTGTGAAATTGGCATTAGAAGGAGGACCCTTACGAAAAAAAAAGAATAGCCTACTTAAAGTTCATTTTATGAAGTATACTTAAGTAATGTTAAAGTATATTTTTAAGCATACTTTGTGAAGTAAGTATACTAGTATCAATGTACTAGTAGTGAACTTACAAGTGTACTATTTCAATACCGCTTGGGACTAAATTGGCCCACTTTTTAGTATATAAAAGTTTAAGTGTACTATAAGTGTAACAGTAGTAAACTTTAAGTGCACACCTAGTTCATAATTACGTTTCTCATTTGTACTGCATCTGTACTACAAGTGAACTTATAAGTATACTAGATGTTCACTATTTTAATACTTGCAGTACATTTTCAGTTTATGAAAATACACTTTGAAGTGTACTCTCTACTAGTTTAGTAGTTTTATACTGCAAGTATACATGTAAGTTTTCTTTAACATTATACATTATAGTTTACTGTTTATATATTATTTTTGCACTTCAAGTATACTACTATGTTCCTATTTAGGTATTAATTTTTTATACTTGAAACACCTTTAACTTTTTCCATTTTAAAAACATTTTATTCTCGCTTCATGCATCCTTTTTTATAAACACTTAAATGTGGGTAAGTTTCATTAAAAATCATGTTAAACAAAAAGCTTTTTGTCAAAGACTACGTCCGGATGATCAAAAAACAGATGGAGTAGATCGAGTCCATCAACATCCCCAAAGCTTCACAGTCGTTTCCTCCTCAGGGGTCTACATTTTGTATTCAGTAACGTCAGGCAGGTTTGACTTATTTGCTGTTTAATGTTTGATGATCGCGTTGTTTTACATTTGCGTGCGCAATCTTCTATCGCTTGTTTCTGCCTCTTCTTCACCTGTGTTTTGATCCAGAGATTCTGTACTAGAAGATGCGTAATAGCGCCCCTACCATATAACAGTGAAAACATGGATAACCAGAAAATTGAATAAGTGGCAGTGAAAGAGTCTAGATTTGAAGTAAATTCCTGTGTACACTACCAGTGAACTAGTCTACACAAACATTCAGATATTCAGAATTAGGAACATATCTGTTTTCTTAATAAATCTATATTTTCAAACAATGTAAGTTTATAAGACAATATCTAAAACTATGTGAAAAAAGTATTTAATAGGCTACTCAATCAAAAGATTAAACACAACTGCAAGCCAAGTATACTTATAATACCTCATTATACTTTTAAATATATCTCGTCCAAATATAGCCGACTTAGACTTTTCTGTCAGTATGTCAAGTATACTTAAGTGCAATTTTTAAGTACATATTTGTGAAGGACATAAAGTACATTTCTGAGAAGTACATAAAAAGTAGACTGAAAGTATACTTATTTTTAGTTTAAAAGAAGTATACTAATAGCACACTTGAATAAACCTTTTTTTTTCCTTATGAGCAGAGAAGTGTCCTTAAAATTTCTTCAGCATGTTGAGCAGGTGTTTAAACCCAGTGTGCAGGTGGATACGTTCCAATATAATATGCCAACAAATCACACTGTTTGCCTCCTTTTAAAAAACGATTTCCCACTGAATGCGTGTTTAAGCACAACCAAGGTCTTAAAAACCATTACCGTTCTGCAGTTTGTGTTCTTAAAGGAACAGTTCACCCTAAATCTGTCATCATTTACTCACCCTCACGTCGTTCCAAACCAATATGACTTACTTTCTTCTGTGAAATACAAAAGGTGAAGACTGACAGCTTCAGTTACTATTCACTTACTTTGAATGAAAGTGAATGTTGACTTGTGAATGGAGATTTGTGAATATAAACTATTTTGGATAAACCTAAACCTGTTCGCTTGCCACAGAACACACAGAAATCCTGATCTCAGTGGTTTAGACAGAGCCGATCGGTGTGTGTGTCAGCTATAACACTCGCACTCCTCTCAGGTCAGGAGTTATGGAGCTCATGGGTCTAAAAACACACCCTGCCTGCCGTTCCGAGGCCCTATAAACATTCAAATCTGCTTGTTAAATTTTACTAAGTGCCGAAAGGTCCAGCAATGGATTCTCCTACTGTGATAGCCATTGAGATTCACCTAGAGTTCATAGTGTGAAATTTGTGGTGTGATATCTAATGATGAGAAGGTCATGGCTGGTAATTTTTGAGGATTAAATCTGGACACATACACACACACACACACACACACACACTGACTTGTATTTTTCGAATATGAGCAAATTAAATTTTCTCTCCGCTCACACAAACTGTTTAGCATTTTTAATTCATCATTAAGGCATTATTTAGTGTGTTCATTAAGCCGTTTTCCCATGGGGCCGGTGTAGCTGATTTCACATTTTGCTATTCCTGTTGTTTCCCACAGTGTATCCTGACCCACTCACACACACTTCACTCTCTCCACTAGGGGGCAAAGTAACTCCAAAAATCTCCTCACTTTTTTTTTTTCAGCAAAGTGACAGAGATTACTCATTCATGAAGTCATTAATAAACTAATAATAATATTATAATTAATATATAGAGTCTTTAAAATCTCTCTTAAAACATTGACTTGAAAAAAAAAAAATCAAAAGCATGAGCACAGATACACAAAGCTTCTCTCAGTTCACATACATATAACATTTATTTTGTTATATATTTGCTCAAATATCCATATTGTGTGTATGTGATGTCACATGATGAAAGTCTCTGGAAACAGGATTTGAGGATTATAAATAAAGCATCAAAGATCCCTCATAAACATCAGCACTGAGAGCTTCTGGATAAAGTGTTTCCTGTCAAACTGTGTGTGTGTGTGTGTGTGTGTGAGAGAGAGAGAGAAAGTGGACAGTATTTTGACAATCAGGTCAATGCTGTTTTAACATTGACACACAGTATAACTCTAGATTGTTGAGGTTGTATTTGTGTAGGTTTTGTCATAAAAACACACAAACCTAATAGCATATACACTGACAAATCCCTTTCTTTCTTTCTTTCTTTCTTTCTTTCTTTCTTTCTTTCTTTCTTTCTTTCTTTCTTTCTTTCTTTCTTTCTTTCTTTCTTTCTTTCTTTCTTTCTCTGGCAGATGAAACAGACAGGCATGCACTGTCCTGCCTCAACCACAAAACAGACTTCAGGATCTACTTGATTATTACAGTCACATGATTTACAATCACATGATCCAATTACTGAGCATTCATTGGTCAAGGGTTTTCCCCCTTTTTTATTTTATATTCAAGCAAATCTTAACTTCTTTATTTCATTTTGTATAAAGGAAATGACAATTATAATATAATAATAATACTAATAATAATAATTGGCTCAAGGTTTAAGATTATTCTATAATGAGTAACGCCATACTGATGCTGATGTGTGTGTGTGTGTGTGAGAGAGAGAGTGTGTGTCTGTGTTTTGCTGTGAGTGTGTGTGTGTGTGTGTGTGAGAGAATGAGGGAGAGTGTGTGTGAGAGTGTGTTTTGTTGTGAGTGTGTATGTGTGTGAGAGAGTGTGTGTGATTGTTTGAGTGTGTGTGTGTGTACATGTTTTTGTGAAATATCAGGACACAAATGTGTATAATGACATGGGTATGACATAGGTATTACAAGGAGAGGGTGATTTATAAGGACATTCCCCATGTCCTCACTTTTCAAAAGGCTTATAAATCATACAGAATGAGTTTTTGTGAGAAAGTAAAAGTGTGCACAGTTTCCTGTGATGGTTAGGTTTAGGGGTAGAGGTAGTGTAGGGGGATAGAAAATACAGTTTGTACAGTATAAAAACCATTACGCCTATGGAATGTCCCCACATTTCACAAAAACAAACATGTGTGTGTGTGTGTGTGTGAGAGAGTGTGTGTGAGTGAGTGAGTGTGTGTTTGTCTGTTTTGTTGTGTGTGTTTTGTTGTGATGTTGTGTTATAATGTACGCTGCTGAGTCTCACTGTTCACATCAATCTTTCTGCACACACACACACACTCTCTCTCTCTCTCTCTCTCTCTTACACACACACATACACACACACACACACTCCTCAACTGAGGGAATTTTTCATCTTTGGGTTCAGGTGAGGGTCACATGCACTTACACAAAACGCCTTGTGTAATATGACACATCCGCTGCAGGTCCACTAATGTTTCAGGACCAGATTTTAAATCGGACATTAACTGTATCACAACACGGTATCACAAAATCATTACACAAATATATCTCCAAAATTACACAAAAATATTAAAATAACCTTGAAGAGCACAGGCCGAACTATATGCATATTGAAATATTTAATAGTTTTGCTATCCTACCTTGCATTTTATTATTTACATTTAAGCATTGTTCCCCACCTCTGCTGACCAGCCTTCCATTTTTGGGAAGCACTACACTAATGTACCTTTAAACGACTTTTCTTTCCCTGACTCCTGCAGTGTCTCAGATTACACCTCTAAGTGCACACAACTGAGGTGAAACGGTTTTATTTGAAACAACCGTCCATTTGAGGTGACCAGTGACTGTACGGTGGTAATGTCCGTCATCAGTTCCTGACTGTCACGGGTGATTGAGTCGTTTTAAAGAGGAATATGCCGTGTGTCGGTCATTGAACTGGATGCCATCAGATACAGTAGCTGCAGATGAGAGGTCAGCGTCTCATCCCACTGTACTGTGGAGGACACACAGGCTAATTTTCATTGGAGACCCCCTCCCTAAAGCCTTGCCCCTGTGGTGTGTGTGCGGCGGCTGTTTGTGGAGAGATCATTAGCTCAGTGGCAGTAGCTGTCGCGTGTCTCCATCTACACTGTAACCTGTCCACATCATTAACACTCACACTAAAACACACTGGACATGTCATGCCTTTTCACCTATTAGACAAAAGAAACGACCATTTTCAATTTCAATTTTCTGTTGACAAATTTACATGATTTACACTTTTTACATGTTGTCATGTAACTGCTCTGAGACACAAAGGTTGAGTATCCAAACACATTATTTATTAGAAGGGTAATCCACAAAGCAGGCAAAAGATCATAAACACGGGCAAACAGTCAAAACAAATACCAGGACAGGAACTCAGGCACTCAGGGTAAACCAAGGGATTGGGAAACAGGGAAAATCCAGAGAACGGGCAAAGTGTCAAAACTAGGGAACAGATAAACACTGGCGTGCTTAGAAATGCAGTGTAGACACATACAAGACTTCGCAAAGAATAACAGAATGAACCAGGCTTATATAGGGTGAGCTAAACAGGCTAATGAGACACAGCTAAAAACAATGAGTGCTGATGAATCTGGGTAGAGGATTATGGGAAATGTAGTCCATGAAAGAGCAGCATTGGTCTGAGGTGGAGTGCCCTCTGGTGGCTACCAAGGGCACTCCAACTGGTGATTGTGACACATTTTTAAGGGGGAAGCATAATCCTGGGCACCTTGTTATATCTTGTTTAGCATGGATTAACCCTAGGTAGTCAGGTTTTGAGATATACTGTACATTTGTAAACCTTGAGTTTGCAACAATTATGCAACAAGTACACTCTAAAAAATGCTGGGTTAAAAACAACCCAAGTTGGGTTGAAAATGGACAAACCCAGCGATTGGGTTGTTTTAACCCAGCAGTTGGGTTAAATGTTTGCCCAACCTGCTGGCTAGTTTTATTTAAACCAACTATTGTTTAAAAATTGCTATATGGCTAGCTTAAAATGAACCCAAAATAGTTGGGAAATTAAAAACCAGATGCAATTAGAGGCAACAATAATAGACAAAAGGTGAATGTTTATTAATAAGCTTTAATATTTTATTAATATAAATTTAATAGTTTAATAGTTTATTAATATAAATTTATTAATAAGCAATTTAATAAATGTTTATTGTTTAATAATTATTCATTGAACATTAATAAATGTTCATTTCCAACTTACTTTGGGTTAATTTTAATTAAGCAATGCAGTAATTTTTAAACAATAGTTGTACATTGTTGTACGTTGTACATAAATACATTTTCAACCCAACTTGGGTTGTTTTTAACCCAGCATTTTTTAGAGTGTATGCAACCATTTTTTTTAAAAAACTGCTTGTCCATCCGTAGAAAGGTTGCCATGTAAATCACTCTCATCACTTTGCTGTCACTGTTCGATTTATTAACTTTTCCCTGAGGTTTTGAAACCGAAAGGTGCAGAGAGTTTCTGCATCTGTAAAAAGCTCATGAATATTTTTGTTTATGATTATTATGGTTTAAGGATGTCTGATGTTAAACAGCTTTACCATTAAATAATACGTTGTTTCACAATGCATATATATGGCACTTTTGCAGCGGTAACCCTGCTCCGGAGCAGAGAATCCAGTGTGTGTGTGTGTGTGTATATATATATATATAGATATATATATATAATCTTAATAAAAAAATGTTAACCAAGAGTTAAAAAGAATCCAACAATTATTAATTTACTATATCCACTGTTAAATTATGAGTTTGTTGGATTACCTTTCTATTATAGATTTCTTTCAGTGATGTTAACTGGACATTTGTGTGAGTTCATTTAACACACACTCTGAAAAGTTTGTCATCAGTATTTCATTCAGGGATTTACCCTATAGTTTGCTAAAACTGGCTCAACAGTTTTACTCAGCACCATAATTTATCCATATTTAGCATGAAGTTGAATGCTTATTCAGTACCTTCTGTGCTGGAAACAAATGATGAGACGTGTGTGTGTGTGTGTGTGTGTGTGTGTGATCCTGGTAAACATTATGTTATGGGGACAAAATGTCCCCTCAAGGATAGTAATACTGGTAATTCTTGACCTTGAGGGGAGATTTTGGTCCCCATGAGGAAAACGGCTTATAAATAAAACTAAGTGATGCTTTTTGAAAATGTAAAAATGCAGAAAGTTTTGTGTGATGGGGAGGGTTAGAGGAGAGAATATACAATTTTGTACAGTATAAAAATCATTAGGTCAATAGAAAGTCCCCATAAAACGTGTGAGTGAGAGAGAGAGAGAGAGAGAGAGAGAGTGTGTGTGTGTGTGTGTGTTTTAGGAAGGGAGGACTTTCTGACCCTGCCATGAACTTGCATAGCAGAGCAGAGGTCATCTGACAGGTCAAAGTTCAGGATTCATGCTGGCCTCAAACAGTGCTCAGATTTTAGTTGAGTACAAAAGGAGAAGACAAATTCAGAGTCAACATCACCCAAATGGCATCAGAACGCTGGATAACACACACACACACACACACACACACTCACATGTTCGTTTTTGTGAATTGTGGGGACATTCCATAGGCGTAATGGTTTTTATACTGTACAAACCGTATTTTCTATCCCTCTACACTACCCCTACACCTAAACCTAACCATCACAGGAAACAGTGCACACTTTTACTTTCTCACAAAAACTCATTCTGTATGATTTATAAGCCTTTTGAAAAGTGGAGACATGGGTAATGTCCTCATAAGTCACCTCTTTTTGTAATACCTATGTAATACCCATGTCATTATACACATTTGTGTCCTGATAAGTCACAAAAATGCGCGCACACACACACACACACACACACTACAGAGCATGCAGAATCAATGTGTTATTCAACTCTTGTGCCGAATAGTGTCAATAATTAGCATATTATTTCATAAAACTACATTACTATTTAATAACACACTTAATAGCATATTACTGTAATAACAGTATTCTTTTTTTATATTGAAGATCGGAAGATTCAATAAGAGCCATAGATCTGAAATGTATTTGTCATAGTAAATGACTTCCAAAACGGATATGTTTTATAAAGATTGCAATACAATATAGAATACAATATGAAATATAACACAAAACATGGGAGTGAATGTGGAATATGGAATAGACAATATGGAGTGCAAATTAATATCACTATAGCTATGAATATACTTTGTAAAAGTAAGAAATAATAAATCATACATAGTCAAAATAGTCTCTCCAGAAGTGTTGCTCTGTCCAATATACACAACAGTGAAAATGTGCAGTTGTTATTATAATGAGCTCCGGGGTGAATCATTCTGCATCTGCTTCATTTCAATGGAAACCTAAAATTTCCTTTTGCATGGGACATTTTATGAATAATATTAGAATTGTTGCAATATAGAGAGAGAAATAAAAGATTATTAAAACGGGTTGGCCAGTGACCAAAAACTCTGCAAGCAAATATGATGCTTCGGATTATTTATAAAACATAATACAACGGAAATATAAAAACAAACGATCGTAAAAAAAAATGCTCTTTTGCTTGATATGATCATGGCTATTTAATAGCACGTCTCCTGTAGGAATGTGTTTTAGTTAAAAAAGAAGAAAGAAAGTGTTTTTCTGAAGAAACGTCACCAGCACTTTTTAACATGAGCCACAAAGACACACTAGTTTTTATAATAGTTTAGATAATACTTTAACATTGGAGATCTTACATGCCTTATACAAGAATATATAACTTAAAGTCACCATGAAATCAAAATTGACGATTCTTGTTTTTTATTTTATAATAAATAATTGTCGTATTTATTATAAATGATTTATCTGAGCACATCTTTTTTTTTTTTTTTAATACATGTATCTTCGTAATCTTTAATCAAAATATCTCCCCCTCCCTCTTGCAGTGACATCTCTTCTCTTTTCTGATGATGAGGGCGGGGCAACCTGTCACTCACATGAGATCCACCAATAGCAAACCACAACCATCCAATAAATTCCCCATGGACAAAATCAAGCCCTGCCCTACATTTGTTCTTGTTCCAGAACCTGCTTAACTTGGATAATTGTCACAATAGGGAAGAAAAGACTGTCACAACTTCCGTTTCATGCTGACTTTAAAGTTGCCATGAAATCAAAATGGAAGTTGTTTTAGCTTTTAGTATGAATATATTAGCCTTACTCTTATCTATAAGCTAGTGCGCTCCAAAACAATGACAAAATTGGTATTTAAAAGATATAAGCGTTTAAAACTTACAGTCTCTCACTTCCGACAATATGAATCAACGATTTTGATGACGTCACACTGCACTTCAGCTTCTCATCAGATATTGTCCAATCAAATGCTCTCTAGAATCTAAAGCATCCCGCCCCCTACATTATAAACAGACGCTGAAGCTGCGGCTGAAATCGGTCACGTTCACACATTTACTAGTTTCTGCATGGTGAATGGCACATAGTGCACTATATAGGGGATAGGGAGCGAATAAGACAGTGTAAATATGCTTTCCATTGAGGTGAATGAAGTTTGGTTCACGTTAGTTTCATTTGAACCGCAGCGCACACAGTCTGCTCCAGTCCAGAGACACGACAGCACAGAGCGGATCATATGCGTGAGTCGGTGCAGACCACAAAACGTATCAGACACATTTGAATTCACAGAATGGTTTATTTTAAAGCGATAAGGAAGAGAAACGGTTAGAGATTAGAAGGAAACTGAGGCTTTACGGAGCTCAACGGCTCTTGCCGAGCTGTGCTATAAACGAAACGCTATTGGCTATTTTAAAAAAGGGGAGGAGCTGATCTCTATGTCCCGCCCTGTCGTCCTGTTTCAGTGGAAGTTACGTCAACACATTGAATAACGTTGTGCGTTCCAAGGCACTTCAGTGGGCCTTTAAGGAAATAATAAGTTCATCGCTTATGTATAAGACATGTTAGTCAGTACAGTGTCCAAATCCCCTGGACGCACATGCTTCAGCGTGTGTCTGTAGGTGTATGGTAACTCTCAGAGAGGGGTCCAGTGTTTGATCTCAGCTGCAGACAGCTGATGTGAGAGAGAGAGAGCGCGGCGCCCTTCTTCACTGCTGCTTATCTCTGTGGGCTCTGGATACGAGAGGGCAGAAGGGCAGCTGCTGTATCTGGAGTGCTGAAGGATCAGAGGTGATGAAGGGGAGGATAGAGAGAGCCTTACACATTTCACAAACCCTCTCCAGACGTCTGCGCTAAGGCCTGAAACATACATTGTGAAAATGCATGAGCACAAATGCTTCTAGTAAATGTTAGGCTGCGTTCCAAAATGTATTTTTCAGTGCTGCTGTGACGGACTATAACTGTCTTTTTATATGTTAGTTTTCTCAACTCAAGGTCAACTTCTGTCATTGTGGAGAACTGTATGAAGAGAATCTTGCTTGAAAACGTTATATAAAGTGAGTTACTGAGGTTTTTTCCACCATTGTAGTCTCAACTTCAGATGAAGATAAAATTACCAACAGATTTCCAATGTGTGCCTGCAAGTTGTTTTTATAAGCCATTGGTTTAAGAAAATTTGTAGTAAGTTAAACAGGATGTCCTAGAGCAGAACTATAAATGTTGTTTCATATTTTCGGTTATGTGAAATAAAAATGTCAAAACAAACTGCGAAGTGGACCAGATTTATGCTGTTTCTCATATGTCTGGATACACAAGACTACCACAGTGACGCAATCATGGAAATTAAAGGGATAACTCACCCAAAAATGAAAATTCTTTCATCATTTATTCACCCTCATGTGAAACACCAAAGAAGATATTTTTACGAAAAGTGTTTTTTGTTCATACGATTGAAGTGATGTTTGGTATCCAACATTCTTCAAAATATCTTCTTTTATCTTCTACAGAGGAAAGTCATATAGGTTTGTCACAACATGATGACAGAACTTAAATTTTTGGGTCCTTTAAGTACTTGTATTGCAACGACCAAGCATTTGTGCCTGTTTTGTGTACAATCCATTTTTAAGTCGTTCCACTAACATGTAGAGTGATGGGAATAGAGCCTTTTCACTTTTCCGGGGTTCTCAGAAGCGGACGTCGTCATTGTTGGGTAAACTTCTACAGCGGACAGTGATGGAGACGGAACAGGAGACGACAGCAAAAATAATTTTTGTAAAGAAAAATCTGTGATACAGTTTCCACGACTTTCCAAAAGAGGGAAACAAATAGACAGATTGATTGTTCAGATGTCAAATTTGCCGTCACTCCCTCAGTCGTTGTGTTAGAAACACCCTCACAGCAGCGATAATTAGTTTTTTGTCATTTACTGACAAGGTAATATAACACAATATATATAGCATTATAAATGTGTATTACATTTTTAAAAAAAAATGAAAATATGAAAAACTGACCAGATTTGCGATGATGACAACTGGAAACTTTCATCACAGTCTGTGAAAAGAGTCCATTAAGGAATATTCCAGCTAAATTTAAATCTAATGTACTGCATCCTGTGGATTAACTGCTGTGGATTAAAGGATTAGTTCACTTCAGAATGAAAATTTCCTGATAATTTACTCACCCCCATGTCATCCAAGATGTTTGTCTTTCTTTCTTCAGTAGAAAAGAAAGTAAGGTTTTTGAGGAAAACATTCCAGGATTTTTCTCCAAATAGTGGACTTAACTGGGGTTTAATGGGTTGAAGGTCCAAATGTCAGTTTCAGTGCAGCTTCAAAGGGCTCTACATGATCCCAGACGAGGAATAAGGGTCTTATCTAGAGAAACAATTGGTCATTTTCCAAAAAAATAAAATAAAAATGATATACATTTTAACCACAAATGCTCTTCTTGCACTAGCTCTGCGATGCGCCACAAAATCGTCCACCAATATCATTGTTTTACCTTTTTTTGTAAAGGCCGTTTGACTTAATCTTTGCACGTTCACTTCTTAAACACATTAGATTGGTACTTCCACCTTTCCAACGTGATTAACAAATGCATGGCGCATTGCAGAACAGTGCAAGACGAGCATTTGTGGTCAAAAAGTGTATAATTTTTTATTTTTTTATTTTTAGAAAAGATGGACCAATGGTTTCACTAAATAAGACCCTTATTCCTCGTCTGGGATCGTGTAGAGCCCTTTGAAGCTTTCTTCAAAAACCTTAATTACTTTTCGACTGAAGAAAGAAACACATAAACATCTTGGATGACATGGGGGTGAGTAAATTATCAGGAAATTTTCATTCTGAAGTGAACTAATTCTTTAATACTGACAATAATTTTGAGTGTCTGAACAAACACAGGACACATTTACAGTAAATACCCTTATGGTAAAAGTAAAAGTGGATACTTGAGTTGTAAAGTTGTCTAAATAGCTTTTTCACACTTAGTGCTACATCAGTATTGTGGCAATGTGTCTATCATTTGTGCCGCTGTCCACTAGGGGGAAAATCTGTGTTCGGATCAGTGTGTGTTTGTCCCATGTGTCCAGTCTGAAGGGCTTCTACGGATGATGGAAAGCTCTCTTAATTGGCTAGTTTTCAGGGATATGTCATTGTTCTAAATTGTAATTTTCAGTAGTGTGTCCCCTGATCCATGACTTTACTGCTCTGTGGCTTAAACCCTACTGCAGTGAGAAACTTAACCTTTGCAACCTGCAGAACTTCACACACACACACACACACAGGTTTGTTTTGCTATCTTAGTGGGACTCTCCATAGGCGTAATGGTTTTTATACTGTACAAACTGTATATTCTATCCCCCTACACTACCCCTATCCCTAAACCTAACCATCACAGGAAACATTCTGCATTTTTACATTTTCAAAAAAACATCATTTAGTATGTTTATTAATCCATTTCCCTCGTGAGTAGGTGATCTCAGGTTTTTATTACATCGTGGGGACCAAATGTCATATAAACAAGAACACACACACACACACACACACACACACACACTGTTCTGTACTGGAGAAGACAGGTTTTTCATCAGGTTTTACGCAAACTTTATTTAAGAGTGTTGCTGTCAAAAAAAAAGTTTGTGGTCTGTAAGATTTTTTTAATGTTTCTGAAAGAAAGCCTGCATTT